>OW121846.1:51910106-52486195 GCA_933228895.1 Platycnemis pennipes
TTTCGTTATGATTTTGTCTAAAAGATTTTTCTTTTAACTTAAGTAATAAATAAGCTATGTGTTTTAACGTATACTGAGTACAGTGAGGAGTTGTTAAAAAATCCTTTCCATTGATGCATTCATTGCTATAGACTTTTTATTAGTTGAGACAAAGGAATGGCGATAGCGAAAATAATATGCATGATGTTCTTTCTCGACTTTCAAAGTTGTAGAATTGCTTTCAATGGGAGATATGCATGAAATTTGTCTCTCGTGTATTGATGATATACTTGATACGATATTTTCTCACAAATTCGAATATTCAGGCCAAAATTTTCTATGCCAACCTCTAGGATTATTGAATTCTGTTGAAATGTTCCCAAAAATTGACGAGAGTCACGTGACCTGAAACGCCGTCTGACGTCATTGCACAGTATAGGTTCCGTATTGCTATGGGAGAAGACGTTTATTTAAGAAGAAAACGCAATAAATTCATTGTTTTGAGAATTTTAACCGTCCCTTAATCGGAACAACGACTATAAAGGAATTAAAAGAAGCGAAATCCGGCAATTTGCCTTTGATTGACTCCATTATGGTGGCATTCTTCTTAAAACAAAACAACAATTGCTTTGTCGTAGCAGGGATTCTCGGAGTAAAAGGAAACAGGCCACTATATAGGAATTATGTATTTTATTTACGATGTTCTTGTTATGTTCCATACTAATTAAATAAAAATCGAAATACATAAGTTTATTGCATGTAACAAATGAGAGTAATGTTTTCGTCAAGTATTCATTAAACAACTCATACCCACGTAAAATAGATAAACAACGCCCATAGTGATACCGTGGCATGGAGTTTTTAAGCTGCCGAAAACGAGCACTTTTAAAAGTTTAATATCTTTGTAACTCAACTTAATTCTTCAGCAGAATTTTCGCAAGGTACATTTTATCTAATAACTTATCATTCAAAGAGTTCAATTGGGCATGCTCCCCATTGTGATACGGCGTCAGATCTGATAGTGATTTCCAATCGCGTATAAAATAAAAATGAAATCAGTGACAATTTGATGATAAAGAAAAGTTAGATAGGTTGGTAACTCACAAACTTGACAGTCAAGAGTTGCGGGTTACTAGTCTGAAATGGGCATAAACTTTGTGTTTGTTCTAGGATTGAGCTCGTTAATAGGTTAGCTAAGTGGGTATAGTTGTTGCGGTGGCTAGATTACTGGTTACCCATTCTGAAAGTTTGGTTTCAAATCCCGAAAGTGGTAGATATTTTTCAGTGGAATACAGTTCTCCACTTTAAGGTTATATGGGAAAAATAAGAGTTCAGCATAATGTCCGTCGGATGGGACGTTAAAACGTTGTTTCCATAGCGTCTTTTGTTAAGAGTGGTATAATGCCGACGCCGTGTTTCTCACGATCCTTTCTTTATTCCCCGAAAATTCCTGCCTCAAGCTCATCTTCCACCTATCATAAATGGGACTGCCAGTTGCGTCCACTGAATAAGCAATAAGCTCGAAGCACTTAACAAGTTAGTTTATTCGGTGCGATATAAGCTTGGCAGTTGGAACACCTTAAAACCCAACCCTACTTCAACCAAAAAAAACCTTTCGCTTGGGAATGCATGGGAGCGGCAAAAATCGCGTCACTTTCACATTCTGCGAATATGACTCGATCATTTTCTCGCCTCGACAAGGCTTCTCCCTAGCCGCTGTACGATGTTCCGTTTTTTTTCATGCGCAGGGTACTTCGAGAAGGGGGAGGAAACATCAAGGATTCTTCCGACGTGATCGTCCGAGGGCCGCGAGTCTGAAAGAACGCCAGCAATGCGTGGTATAACCACTGGCGCTGCGAACGGTAATTGAGTGCGCTGAGAATTACGAAGGGAATTAGATCTTCTGGATTGGGAATTGATCCACGGACCTTCGGATCGGCGAGCAAATGTGCAGACCATTACGCCGCCCTGGATTACGGAGGCCAGATGCATTTTTTTAAATGGATCTATGGGAGATGGTTCTCATTTGCCTTTACGATACATGGCTCTCGTAAGGCGGTGGCAATATTCATGCTGAGAACTTTTTTTAAGCTGGATCTCTGGTCTCTCATCCCCTTGGAATCAGAAATCTTGGTTGAAGTGAGCCGACAAGTGAAAGGGCTGTGGTTCGACTCCCGGTGCGAGACACCTTTCTCCTCTTGTGATGATCATACATTACTGCCATCTCTGCTTTGTGAGAAATTTGATGAAAATTCCCGCTGGCTCTATGCACTTCAGTCTCAGGAAGAGGCTTGGTAGATAAGACAAGTCTATGCGTCATGCGCTCTTAGCACTAGTAGACTTAACAAAGAACTGACTTGCGCCGAAATATGTCACTGAACAGATGGCATAAAAGTAATTTGTTTTCAGTCCAGGCGATGGTTTGACTATGCACATTTCACTGTTCCAAATCTTGCGACTATTTATGCCTTGAAAATTTGTTTATTTACGAATTTATAATATTTTCAAGATACTATATTAAAGAATTAGCAAATGAAACTGTCAGATAAATCACTGAAGAAATGAAGAACACTTGGAACATTCCCGAGTGCCTGTAATTAAGATTTAGCTGAAAATCATATCTGCTCGCGGTTAAAAAGTTGTCAAAATTTTTAACTGAGACAAAATTGACATGAAGTACTATGGTAAAAATCCTTAGAGAGTGGCTTTGTCTGCACTGATTATGAAAACCAGTGGATTTGAGCCAATTTTATGAAATATGCCAAGGCTAGAATAATTTTAATTTGCTTTCGGTTTTTACTTAGAGATACTTTTTCTTGTAAAAATTCTGCATGGCTTAAGTGCATACATTTTTTCATTATCACCTGTGAACTGTAAATTCCGGTCATAAATAACACTTGATCCTTTGCTATGTGTTTGCCATGTGGTATTTCAAATGTGATTCGTGTCAGGCGGAAAATTATGGATTTACGTATTTGCTGCACAAGAAAAATGAAGGCTTCATGTGGAAAGGGTCTGAAGGAAAGAGTTACTTTTGAGCACTTTTCGTAACACAATTAAATAGTCTTCTGGCGGGTGTGGTTAATACTCCGACGCTAATTTCTATATAGCATTTCTGCATCATAGAATTCTCATAATAAAGACTAGCATTAACAGCGCTAGATCATTTTACATCCTCTCTCTGCATCCAACGTGATATGAGAATGTCACGGCTCGAATGGGAGGGTAAATTGAAGTGTCATATTTTTGGCAGTGTTCGCGAGTTCTTGAACGGAAGGCAACTCCGGTCCCTTATGCTGTGAGTAAAAATCGCCGCTTCTCAGGCCGATAGCTTTATTTCGTGCAGTTATAGGCACTCCCTTCTCTCTCCTCGACAACAGAATGACCCTGAATGATTTATCCTGAATTTTCTGCGGGGTATCGTTCCCGATTAGGGTGCAGTGTGGAAAGCACTTCAAGTGCAGTACTCCATTCATCGGATGGAACGTAAAACAGTCACCCCTTGGCGCCAAGAGCAGACCCACGCCGGATTCCTCTCGGCTCCTCCGCTCCCTAAATTCTAACCTATTTCCAAATTCCTACCTATCCTCAGTGATGAAAATGACTTAGATGTTCAGTCGCCTCCCTAAATAACGACAACGGTATAACTTCTCTTCGGAGAACGCTTGGGATCGGGTATTGTGGTGTCTAGCGTACTGGCTTCTCATCTCAGGTACCCGGTTTCGAATCCTGGTTGTGGCGGATAGATTATCATTGGCATACCGGTCCCCAACATGAGTGCTGCGCGGAGATCATTTGGGGTACAGTACTCCGCCTGTCGGATGGGACGTTAAACTGTGGACCCCTTGGCGCCTCACATTAGGAGTAGGCTAATGCGATGCCCGGTTTTATTCCATTCGGCCTCCGTTCCTTGAAAAATTCCCGCATCTATGCAATCAACAAACCTATTTATTGCGTACAACTGTTACAATTTTATTTATTGCGTTTAACTGTAACAAATACCACAAAATGAGAGAGTCACAACACGACCCGGGTTCTGACGATTGATCGCCATCATCATGTGATGACGATCAATCTTCGAAACCTGGGTCGTGTTGTGGCTCTCTTAATGTGCGGTATTTGTAACAGTTCATGCAATAAAAAGTTGAAGATGGAATTCCACCAAGTGAAGATAAGACGTTTTATTTAATCACCAACCTATCCTAAATGGCGCATCAAATGACCTCACCTGTCGGTCGAGTTACCACTACTACTCGGGAAACGCGTTCGTAACATTTTGGAGTGAACCCCTCGGTTCACGATATCCCTTTTAAGTTCCTTAAGACCCTCTCGACCTGAGCCGTAGGGATTACAGCCCAAGTTGACGCTCCGAGCTCTCTGGTGTTAGCTCCTCTTAATGAAGCCCATCCCGGAGGGTTGACCACCGCCCCCGACCGGCGGTACCACAGCAGTCATCCGGCGCTCGGAACCGTGAACGCCCTCGTAGGAATCAAATCCGAGCTTTCTCCAGGTCGGCACTGCTTGAGGAGTCTGGCGGAGCTGGAGGAGGGCAGGGGGAGGGAAAGAACATGAACCTGTCCGGCCGTTACGGAAACGCTGTCTCCTGCCCCCTTGGAAGTGGCGTGGCCCTCGCAATGGTATCGGTTATTTTTTTTTGAGAATCCCCTAAGCGAGCGGCTCGCTTTCAAAGGCACCGAAGCGGGCGGGTGGGGAGGCTTTAAAAATGACAGCGGACAATGGGCTTCCTATCTGGGAGCTTCGGAAGACGTGCCGCGAAGCGAATTCAGCAGGAGACTACTGCCGTCCATCGATCCGAAGGAAAGTAAAATTTACAACGCGGGGCCGATGGGACTGGAATAGGACCAAGCGGGTCGGATGTTTGAGCCTCTGTAATGGTCACAAACGCCCTTCGGAGTAATTTGGAAGGTTCTAAATAACACTTTTAGGGACAAGTTTTAGGCACTGCTCGCGAGCCGGCTTGTCACTACAGACTGTGGATTTGATTTCCCGACGTAACGGTATCTCCACCCGTCAGCCTGTCCAGAAATACCATCTCTTTCTGAGTTGAGAGCACGGAACACGTGGTCGTCGACTAATTCCCGCGTCAACCGTTGCGCCCCGAAGCTAAGAGAGGCGTTATTAATGGTGCAAAAGTTGGCGGTGATTTGGCTCGCCCAAGATACTGGAAAAGGGAGATGTGATCATCTCACGAGTACTACTCAAACAGGAGCAGGGGAGGAAGGAAAAACTAATCGTTGCTTCACTAGTGGAGGAAGGTGGTGCCCTTTAAAAACGCAAGGGACATCACCAAGACAATAATTCCATGGCATAGTATGGTGTTTTGAAGAAGGGCCCATTTCTGAGAGACTAGGAAATTAAAACGAAGTTTGCCCGACAAGAGCGAGATGTCCAAGTGCAGAGTTTACAATTCCTCCAAGGAATAGCCCGCTGAAAAACATCAACCTGTATGTATGTACGTACTATGAGCATAACTTAGATTTTGACGACTATTTACGAATAAATCCTTCAGTTTTCAGTAAATGTTCACGCAAAACTATTCTGTTGTCGTCATTTTCAGTTAAATCGTTAAGACCAAGTTCAATTTCAGCGTACTGCATGGAGTTTTCAGCACATAAAAAATTTAACGTATAATAAAAGAATGATTCCCATTTCAAATTATAAGCAAATTAATTTTTCTTATCCTTATAGATAGCTGGTATCATAATACTATTTGCATGTAACTATTGCAAAGATGTATTAGGGTGCTCAGTTATACTATATAATACATTAATATAATTTTAATGCTCATTGAATCGTTTTAAACTGTCATGACGACATTAACGGTTTCCTAATATTTTGAGTATATGAAAATGTATATAAAGAGAGTTTCAAGTTTTTTGTAGAAATTTCTCTTATGTAAATACTGTATTATATGCTGTATATGATGTTTAAATGTATTGGATCTTCAAATATATTAGCCTTCTTTACCTTGAAAGTTGAATAATTACATTCCGAAACGTTGGCAGTTTAATGTTGGCTAAAAAAAGGGTTAAATTTTGACTTACCCTCAATAAAAAACAAAAGGGTACTTAATAAATGAAGTTGATAATGGAGAATACTGAATTATAACTAAATTATTTCCACTGAATGCTTTGCGGCGTAACGATGTGGAAATCCATGGTCATATAAAGACACAAACCAACTAAGTATATTTCCACTGAATATTTCTTGGATACAACAAGTTTCAACGCGTGTCATCCTTAGGTACCTGAAGATAACGCCTATGTGTTGAAAGTAGTCGTACCTAATACATTTCAGTTGAAATTTACTTAGTAGGTTTGTTAATTTAGAAGTAAATTATTTCACAGTTTCCAAAAGTTGGTAATTAATCGCCAATCCAGTCTATATCAATTGGCCGGTAATTCACTCCAACCGGAACGGAATTTTTCCCCTCTAGAATGCTTTCTTTCACATAATAAGCAGGAGAGACTATAACTTCTTTCTAAAACCGACAGCAGACAGACTGATCGCTCGTTGCCTGCTAGCCAGCTATCGTGTTACCTCAGGTGGAGTTTTCATCACTTTTTCGGCTGTTGTGATTGCTTTGTATTTCTTGCAATGGAGGACTATTAAGAAAGGCTGCGCATGGTGTGTTTAAAGCCAATTTCTACACAACAGAAAGTATATCTCACATCTGCGGTAATGCCATGCGTAATACTCACCCTTATAGGAGATATAATCACGGTTAATATGGAATTGGAGAACATTGGGTGAACCAAGCGTCACTAATTTTTGCCCTAAATCATTAAAACATCTAAGTTATTGTTAGACTAAAGAGAGTGAAGTTAAAATAAGTTAGTAAAGAAGTATCTTAAGTTCTCAAAAATGTCGTCATTACATCACACATTCAACAGAACCTCTTAGTTTCCACTACATTCCCTCGTGACTGTCAATTGGAAGACCGATACTACAGGTGAGAGTAGAACTTACCTCGTAGTAACCCCAAAGGTGTAGGTAATAAAATATTTATACATTATAGGGGGCAAGTTATTTTCTCTGTACCGCCAGTGATTTTCAATGAAGTTCGGTTTTATTCCGTAACTGCTCATAAAATGGCACTCACTAGGACTTAGGAGGATATCATGATTTGAACCCGGAAACCTATGTAATTTAGTTTAACAGTCTATTAGACGGCCTAAAGTGGGAATCATTATCATATTGTAGGTTGAAATGTAAACAATCTCTTAAATTTCTCTTAAAACGATATTTTTACAGATGACATTCAAATCATCAAAACTTCGACTTGATACGGTAGACTGGACCATAAACATAAAATTGGCGAAATTAATAGCCGAACTAACATATGCAAAATTTCTTTCTTCCTTCATATATAAGGAATTTGAAGTGAACATGTAATAATATATACACGAGTGTATCAATAGATAGCCTAGGCAGTTGCACGTCAGTATTAAGACTTTCAGACAAACTTTTATATCCTTTTAATTGTTATAGTTCGGCTAAAATATAGCTAATATTCCTCTTTATGCATAATAGGCAGTGCACATGGGGTGAAGGTTCATCCCTTGCAACACACCTTTATGGTGACTTGCCTGGAACTATGTAAACTAGTAGTTCTGCAATCTAATCTACGAGCTACTACACCACTGCTTGAATCTTAAGCATTCCTAAATAGTTTAATTTACTTATGGTCATACTGTTGTAAAGGAACAACCTTTGCCATTTCACCAAAAAATGTTTGTGCTCACGACCCGGGTTTCAAAAGTTTGTCATCTTCAGGTTCAAAAGTTTGTCATATTCAGGCACCTGAGGATGATGTAAATTGTTGAAACCTTGGTCGTGAATATAAAAATGTTAAGTGAAATTCGCAAAATTTGTTCCTTTACCACCCTGAAGAAATTTCACATAGTTACCCCTGACACCGTGTGATTGATTATGGAGTACTTAAATTGAGCGTAATTAATGTACTCTCAGATTCGTACTCTGGGATTTCTGCAATTTTTCCTCCTGTATGGGTGAATTCCCTTTCCTTCAATTTTAGAAAACAGAGAATTGGTATTGCTTGGTGACGAGAGTAACGGATTCCTATTCCAAGAGTCCAGTTCGAATTGTGGTATTGAAAGAGGTTTTGTAATTGCAAGCGGTTTTGTAACCCTGTTGGTCATTGTTTGGGGAGCACTTCAGGTTCATTAATCCATCCCTCGGGTGAGAGAGGTAAAGCGAAAAACTCCATTGGCGCGTTTTATTACGACGTTGAGTTTTTCTTCGCTCTTCCACTCCCAAAATTCATAGTAGCAAACCAACCACCCACCATAATAGCATAGATTACCTCAGCAGTCGGTCGCCTCCCCTGATAACATCAACTCGGACGAAAAACCGCCAGCACTCAGATCAATCCCCGAACTTCAGCAATAACCCATTTTCGAATCACACAGCTTCTCACGGTAAAACATTTCAATGATAGCTTTCGCTTCCTGTGGTTACAAAAATTGGAGAGCAGAAAAAAACAGGTCCTCTGGGATGGAGCCGTGATTTTAAACACCTGGTCTACGAGTGGCAAGGTGCTAGCGAGCTCTTTGTCCTGCATACCTCCAACAATAGTCACCATTACCCTATAAACCACTTTCGCCCATCCAATTACCCTTCAGCCATTTGTATTCGTGCGATTGGAAAGTCCCCTCTCCTTAGTTTTAATATAAGTCTGCTGTAAAAATCATGCATTTTAATAAGTGAGGACTCGTTCATCGATTTTCTCGTTTAAAATTATTTATATTATTGCGCGCCTGGGTTTTTTTTCATGTCTGTCCGTGTCATTGAAAGATGATGGAGACCAACATAAGAGCACTGCTCAGGCATATTTTGTTAGTGCTCTTATGCTGCCCAGCCTGCTTCCCTACCAAGCATTCAAGAGGGAGCCAGCCGGTCAGGTGCAAATGAAAGTCGTGAGAAATGTTATTGTGGAAAAGGGGTGAAAAGTTATTAGCTATTGGAAGAAAAACCTTTGGCTGTAGGGGCTATGGGCGCAAAAAATAAAGTATGACTCCAAATGGATCCAGATTTGGATGAGCAAAACGCAGCCAGGAGATATAAAATTGAGAATTTATCAGCTCCTTTGTCCTGGTGAACTTGGGTAGAATGGAAATCGTAGATTATATTTCGAGCCACGACGTGAACTTTAAACCAGTTCCTTTTTTTTCATTTCTCCAAGCTTGGCTTCGGAAATATGGGCTCTCTTAAAATGAGCTGTCCGATAGTAAATTCGGTAATAGGAGTAACCAGACATCTCGCAACGAGGGTATGTGAAATGGAATATTTCGATCGATTGCTATTAGCGATATGATCGATGTTGTCGCGCAACCACCGCAGACGATATTGTGCCCCACAATCCAAAGCGAAACTTGGCAACAACGAACGCCATATCACCCGACGCGACCCGATCAAAAAGTTCCAGATCAGATGAGCTGCTCGCGCGGTTGTCTCCCTCTCGGTGCCGTGCGAAAGAATGATTCACCACTCCCAAACTGAGACACGCGGAACCGCCCAAAGGGAAAGGGGTATGGCGAGAAGTTGAAGGAGGGGATGCTCCCGAAGAAAATTTGGCGAATCTCATCAAAGCGTCAGAGGGTGGGGGGGATGCCGGAGCAGACCTGGATTACGTAATCCGCGCAACGGCCGATCTGACCTCTTGTCTCGCTAACAGCCGCCAGGCATTTGAGTGATCCGTCCCACGTTGATTGACTTGCTGAGGCAGGCTATTCCCATAAGAGAGGGGGCAGCACAGCGGACGTCGGTGCGGTGTCAGACTGCGTAGGCAGGGGGCATTTCGTCGTCCATAGGTCGAGGTATCCCAGTGCGTTGAGCATCGAACTGCTGACTTGAGGGCCCTTGTTCAAGTCTAGGAGAGACCTAGACTAGAATAGCCAGCCAATCAGGAGACTCCCTCGACACGCCCTCCATCTTCGACCAATCACGAGTCACTTGACCCGTGAAGACATGTATATAAGGCGGACAATTTCAGGATGGCACTCATCTCGCCCTGAAGATGACCCTCGAGTCGAGGATCGAAACGTCGGCTGAAATGGACGCCATCACCCGGTGGACAACCCGAGAAAACTTCTTGAAACTAGGAGAGACCTCTTTGTAACCTATCACCTAAGACAGAGGTTCAATCATTTTATGGATAGAGGATGTTTCTGGGAAGCCACAGGCGCAACACGGAAAGTGAGATGTTGCCCCCCTGTGTGTTTCATACACGGTTGAGCATACCACTTGGTGACCTCCAGCACCTTCAACCAAAATGATCTTCGGGTTTTAACACTGCTTTATTTGTGAGATATCTGGCAAGCGGTCTTCAACATATCTTTGGCCAAATCCCCAGAAGCAACACATAATTGGAAGACTACATGTCAACAAAAAAGATGTTCATACCACGCGTTGAATCATGGTTACATACTTACTTCCTTCCGTGGCTGATGTTCATCATTCCCAGCATTCTTAGGCCAACCTCACTTTAGGAATATTAATGTATAGATATCTAAAGACTTATTTTTATTCAAACAATCAGGGTAAGAATCGAAGCCAATTGTGTAATACTGAAATGTCATCGTTACAGATCCCCAGATGAGTGAGATCATTTCATACAGTAACACGGATTTCCACGGCTGAACGATACTTGCTTTCAAAACGAAGTTGTTTATATCTCTAATAATGAATACATTAAACCGTGGTAAAAGAAATAACCTAGTTCACTTAAAGGACAAGGATATAAAAAAGTCAATTATAACCATCTGGATATCGGACTTGCAATTAGTGCCTCTCTGCCACACACTCTCTTGGTGGCTCGTAGGGTATTCCGTACATGTAGTGAATCCCTTCATAGGATCGTGAAAGAGAACAGCGGTTAAACACATATGCAATGAATTAGAAAATCAAAAAATATAATGGTTTATATTTTACTAGGATACTACATCATATTTGTGTCAGTTGAGATAAATGTGTCCACTCTTGACAAATGCAAAACAAATACAAAAAAATGCAAACCAAATACAAAGTATCTAATATGTATATCTGTCAATCTTACCTCAGTATCTACTACGTATATCTGTCAATCTTACCTCAGTTGTGCGTTTTCCCTTCGATCGAATTTGGCAT
Source organism: Platycnemis pennipes (assembly GCA_933228895.1). NCBI lineage: Eukaryota > Metazoa > Arthropoda > Insecta > Odonata > Platycnemididae > Platycnemis > Platycnemis pennipes. The sequence continues at coordinate 51,921,255 of OW121846.1, forward strand.
CAACATCTCCATGAGATCCATTTCATGCTATCATTTACCTTTAAATGAACTATGATATTGGCAATAATTGTAAAAAGTTGCGGGTAAATAAAATATATGAGACATTAGTCCCATTCCATGCAAAAATATGGTTCCTTCACAACGAAGTAAAAGATGTTGCACGGGTCAAGCCCCCTTGTCAACATACGAGATGACATTGTTCTTATGCTAGTGGCACATAGGATAAAGGAAGATAGAAGGGTTGGTAGAAGAGGAGAAACCAGGAAGTGGGATGTTCGTACTGATGTTCGTTTAATTGGGCTGTATTGAACCCCAATGGCTCAGATTTCCTGAACACATAAAAACTCTTTATTTTCATTGAATTACCTCCATACCTACTTCTACCGGTTTCTGGGAGAACATCCACTAAAGAATTCTACTTAAAAGGATATTAGGAGGTGGACGTGCTGCTCAATAAACTAATTGCTAGCTACGTATTTATTAAATGCCATAATGGCAAGTGATTTAAAGGTAAGACTCAACATGGCTGCATTACTTGCAGTAGGTCATCATTATCGTAGTGTAATACCGTAGTAATAATAATGAATATAAAACTCAACTGTAAACAATAAACACGTTCAATTAAGTAAATAACTTATTACAAATTGTGAGGACTTAAAAAGCCTCTGCCTAACTATTTATTGCTGTTTATATTACAAAAGGTGTGTTAGCAAAATACCTACCGTAATCTAACGACAGCTAAGAGAACATCAACGTTATTCCTAAAAGCAAGCCTCAAATCACGACCAGCATAGTATTAAACTAGAGAAATTATTTGAATAAAAATAACTATTATAAATATAAGAGACTGGCGTCAGGATAAAGGAATAAGTAACGGAATGGATCGACGTTAATACTAAAAATTCACACATTTACATTGTAGGGTAAGTTTAGCTCACGGGACCTCGTTGTTATCATCATGTCATCCATTTCTGGAATAATTCTATTGATAAGTATAAAGTATGTTCAACGATACGGGCAAGTGAGCAAGCGGTTTTCCGGTAAGCGATATATTACCCCAATTACAGTGAGATAAAAGCAAGTCGCTGATGTTTCTAACACCTTACATTATTCTTCCCATAACAGGTTGCATCATTCTTTCCATTTAACCCTGTATTATTTCAAAACATTGTTGAGAGAGTGTGTATTCCTTTCCTATGTTAAAGAGTATTAGAACGGCGTAACATCACTCTGCACGTAATTACAAATGGATAGTTTCAAAGCAAGCTGTTTTAAGCCGAATTAATGCTATTTTCTTTATTATTTGGACAAGAAAATATTCATGTCTGTATTTACCATCTGTCTTTTATTAGCATCTTTCGAGTCAATAAAGGAAATTTGTTTTTAAGCTGGAGTGAAATTTTTGCTTTGAAAGCTTTTTAATGCGTAATTTTCGGGTCTCCAATTATTGCTGCTCAGAGGTCAAAGCATGGCATTTATTTATCCATCGTCAGTAAGATGTGTAGAATTTTTTCCAATTTTTCAATGGTGAAATTAATTCTTACGCCAAATATGCTCCAGCAGATTTCACTGCGCACGGGTCAGCATTATGATGCTTATTTGCTATTATATTAATTTAAATAATTTGCTATTCATGATTGTTCTGTTTTTTTTCAATTACATATGCTTTGGCATTCTCCATCCAATAGTTCTTTTTTTACTCACCGCTACTTAAAACCTATTACGAAAGCAAATTTAAAGCTCGCGAGCTAGCCAGGGGATCGGGTTGGTGTGGTGGCTAGAGTACTGGCCTCCCATCCCGAGGGCCCGGGTTCGATTCCCGGCAGTGGCGGATTTTTCAGTGGAAAACCGGTCCCCACTTGAGTGCCTAGTGGAGGGCATTTCAAGTTCAGTACTCCGTCCGTCGGATGGGACGTTAAGCCGTGGTCCCCTTGGCGCCTTTCGTTAAGAGTAGGCTAATGCCGACGCCGGGTTTCTCTCCACCCTTCCTCCGTTCCCTAAAAACTCCTACCATTACCTAATTACCCACCTATCCTATATGTCGCAAATGACCTCAGCTGTCGGTCGCCTCCCCTAAATAACCAACCTCGCGAGCTAGCCGCGAAAACTTTAACGGAGTTGCCCGCTAAGATGCACGAATGCAAGATATTCCACAGAGAAAAAATCATTCGCCTTGATCAGGACCCCGGGTTCGAGTCCCGGTCAAGGCGAATGATTTTTTTCTGTGTGGAATATCTTATTACGAAAGACTTTCTCATTACTTATTGTTACATTATATAAATATTCATATAACGAAAGCATATCCTTGACAATCTTAGCCTTGAGAATTCCTGAAACTCTTTGGCAGATATGTCCACCGTGTTAAGGTACCTTAGCACGCAATGAGAATTTGGGCGTTTGTAAAAGAATAGGAAAAAGATTGGAGAGAAACTCGGGTCTTGGTATCAGCATACTCCTAACAACAGACGTCAGGTGGTTACGACGGATGGAATCCACCATATTCTCCACAAATTATTCAAATGGGGAATGGAAATCCGCTGAACAATGTTCCTCTACCAAAGTTTATGGTGCAAGTGTGAAATATATTGTTCAAACGGTCGTAATACAAAACTGATGAAATGGGTAAATTGGGAATTTTCTACACTGGAGCGGCTGAACCTCAATAGGTGGAGTGAAGAAAGAAGCAAAAGGCGTCACATGCACCGGGAAATCCTGCAAAATTGAATTTCAATAAATAATGATATACTTTCCATTCCCACTATCTTTTCTCAACTCATAAGACATAAGAATACTTCCGCCTGCATATGGCTTTCTCTCTCGAACGAAGAAACTTCTTGTCGGCAACGGCATTCTGATATTTTAGGATTTTTATCTTCCCTACTACTATTGTCCTGTCACCGTTCCTGCTTTGAACGTGACGCCGTTACAGGGTGAATTGCCTAAAGTGTCCACCGTATCTATGCTTTACGTCTTTCGTATGCTAAACAAAAGTTCTAGAATATATACACATGCGCCAATATTTCGGAATTTTATCTGAAGGGAATACGAGGTGAGAGATATTTGGAGTCTGTCTCTTTCCTACCACAACCAATAGCATTGAGGATGACAAATTCTCCGTAAGGACGCAAATTTTATTCAATTTTGTACGGTTTTCTTGCCATGACTCGTTTCTATGACATAACTTGTCCCAGGAGAAGTCTAGATAACTTTTAACCCAATGGTATTTCATTGGATTAGAAAGAACGAAGACTTGTGGGCGAGCGTATTTGGCCTTGGGATAATTCGCGCTTTTTTCATGGCAATCCTAAACTTAAAGCGCATGAATAAAAGCTGGTCCATAAAACCTCTTTTAAAAAATTATCACGAAACAATACGGGATTACTCGATCCGTATCACTACCTGGCACTGAAGGTGATCGAAGATTATTGCTAATGTGCAAAGCTCCTCCTTAACACAGAATAGAAGAAACTTTCCTAAGGTATTTAGGCCGCTCTACACGATACAAATTTTTGTACAAGTTTGTACAAACGCTTGTATAAACTGAACGAAATTGTATGTTTATCTGAATGGGATTAGAACAGGTTCTATTTCCCGTTCAGTCATTCACACAATCGCACAAGAGTTCGTACAATATGCCGCTTTACACGGTACAATTTCCTCATACAAGAGTTTGTACAAGAAATTGTACAAAAAATTGTATCGTGTAAAGCGGCCTTTAGAGCAGGAGGGAGAAAAAGAAACGGTTCGAAATGTTATGCATTATCTCACAGACTATGGGACCGCAACAGAACATGCACGCAGCACGGTCATCGCGCGTTGAAATCTCTTTTCAGAGGAAGTACAATTGAGAGCGACAACTCTGTCCCACGACTCGCCGTTCAGAAAAACACTTTCACATCTTCCCGCAAGGGGTCGCTCGTGTTTGATTTAGCCACGGCAAAACGTCTCTCTCTGCCTTTTGTCACATCCCAACCCCTGCGGACTATGTCAACGGTCCCGGGGAGCACGAGCTTTGAGTTATTCGACCCATTTGGGCTTCATTTTGTCCCTCGCGCGGCGGTAGGTTTCCCCTGCATTCACGCTCCTCACAATCGCCGTAGGAAACGCCCGCGTCGGCACACTTCACACCAAAGGATTTCCCGCATTTCCAGGCAACCGGTGTGTCCGTCAAGAGTGGCGATGGTGGGCTCGCAGCGGGAGAGACGATAGCATCTTGTGGCCGGCCCATGCTCCCATCCATCCCATCGGGTGTAAAGCTGGGTGAGATAACAAATTGGCCCTCCCCCATTCCACCGCTGGCAGCCTTCATGCTCCTACTATTGGCCCATCCGTTGGCCCACTGTGAAGCCGGTCCTCGCCTCCCGAAAGACAGGAAGCTTATGAGAGGAACATGGGGGGATGACACGCCCGAGGGGAGCATAAAATTACCTCGTACGCATGACCCATTGCCGTCGTAACCTACACGGTTACAAACGATCGACTCAAAGTAATGTATTACCAGCGGCGTCGGAAGTGGGGAGCAGGAAGGGAGAAATGAGTAGTCTTCATTAATAAAAATTAAATTTCACTTGTTTCCAGTTTGCTATTTCCCTTCTGTCTCATATTCTCACACCTTCATATGCTCTTTTAGCGAAATCTAGTATCTACCACCTCCTATGTAGGCCCTTTTCTAAGGCGCCGGGCCGTTTTCCCATCCCGAAAAAATTTCACTACTTTGAGTCACTGAAAAATTGTAGTAATAGCAGATGAATTTGATTTTAAAATTATCTAAATCTCAAGGTTGTCCCGCACCTTCTAACATAACCCTGGGCTTAATACTGTGACAAGTAAGCCCCCATGCCCGTGGTGGATTCCGAGCCATCTATCTTTGGGTTTCGAAGCCGGTGTGTTGCTGACCACACTACAGAGATGAGCAAAATCAAAAGTCTACAAGCGTGGAGAAATTATTTGCAGGAACTTGATTTCGTCTATGATGCCTCCTTAAGTTGTAGTTTGCTTCGTCTGGAGTGTGGCTCTTTATGACAGGCTAGGACTATAACAGCGGCAAAAGAGTTAAGACTTAAAAGATTTGAACCGCGGTAGCCAGGTGGGTAACGAGCCGGCATGCCAATAAAAAGTATCCCTGGTTGGAACCCTTCTTTGGGTATGGATGCTATGCTAAATCGAATTTATGGATGTTATGTTTGATTTAGGAGTAAGTTATGTCATGACCTAAGCAGATAGTATCTAAAAACCGGATTCTGGTACTACATGAAGCATTGAAAAATGTTATTCAATGTGCAGTAAATTTATGAAAATGAATTTTGATAGTTCAAAGAAACAGGAGAAAAGAGAAGTCCAAAAGAAACTGAGAAAATAAATCTACGGGAAGATTTTGTCTTCAGACAAGTCTAGAGAAAAGTGAATCGGAAGAAATGCAGTGGAAGACCTAGGTAATGGAGAAAGCTGCGAAAGTAGATGAAAAAGAAATTAATTTGAATGGTAGGCGAAAGACTAACCGAAAATAGAGGTAAGTCGAATCAATTTTAAGAATGAGAACTATTGTGATAATGATGACAGAAATTGCAGTATTTGAAGCTGAGTTACTTGTTAACTTTCAAGGCCCAAATTAATTTCGATTAAAAAACTTTCATTGAATAACCAAAATGCATTGAATAACCAAAATGCATTAAATGAAAAAGTCGCCAGATAGAAAATTACGACGTGAATCTACTGTTGTGTGCCCAATACATGCACACGCGGCCGCTTCCCATCCGGCATTGGCTAGAGTTTTCCTTGATAATCTCATATCAATTGTTAAAACATTGACCGGCAAGAGACTTAATCGAAGAAACTAATTTCAGACCTTATTGGAAAATTAAAAATTATCGGAACGTAGAGAAGTTATGGACTCAGCCACGCACTTCTGCTCCGCTCCTGGTCTCTCGGGCGTCGAATTCTCCGGAGTCTTACGATTCTCCGGACGCGGGAAAATATCGCCCACGAAGGTGATGATATCAGGAGACTCTCGCCCTTCTCCGCTCTCCCGACTACTCTCACGTCTCGATCGAAGAGACGTCTAATCACCCACAATCACTCCTGCCGCTCATAACTTGCGCTGCTCGTCGGACAAACTGCGAACGCGACGACAAGCAAATGAAAAATGAAGGCTTTCGAGATGACACCTGTGTTTGACAGATAATGATTGTACACTTGTTTGGGCTAATATAATGTTACCGGTATGAAGTTGGAAAATAATTTTGACGGCGGTTGTGGCGTCAATCGTTGAAGACGCGAGATAACGACGTTTTGGACCTGTCTTGTCCCCTCACTTGTCACATCAGGGAAAAAAATAAGATTCCGGCCGCATTCAACCTGTCAACATTAATTGAGATGTTAACAGGCGTAAAAATTTTTTGAGTATCATTCCGTCAATTCTAGGATGTGACACTAAACGACTTAATTACGAAGGCGGTACATAATAAAAGGAAAAAAATCATTGGAACAGGTTCGAGGCCGAGTGACAAAAGACAAAACCCGAGTGTTCAGCTACGGTAATAAACTTGCACCGGGGCCGTGGTCTTATATGGTGCGTAACATATTCTTAGGTATGCGATGCGTGCTTACAATACGTGTCAGCAGCACCAGATGTTAAAAAATGTACCGATAGGCAGGAGAAGCTTAAAAATCCCTAACTATCGCAAGTAAATATAATTCCTTCAAAAACACTTTGAACTGCATTTCATCTTCAATTCATGATTTTTTCAAAAAATTACATTTTCACGACTGGAGACCCACCACAAGCTCTCACCATGACTAGCAGGATAACATGTAGAGGTAATTAATAGCATAACATTAATTAAACTTTTACAACATTCTTCTTGCCATTTAATCAGCAGCAATTTTCGTATGTTCTTACTTTATCAGGTGATGAACCACAAATTGGGATGATGACTTAAGTTTTTCATTATCAGCACAAGTAATGAAATAATATGATATCTCTTTATATCACGCAGCTGTCATAAGCGGGCAGAATCATTTCTTGATGAAGTAAAGCCAAGAAATGTAGAGAGCGTCACTTTCTGTAGTCCGTATGAGAAACTTTTTTGCAAAATAATCTCCTAGAGCACAATGTAGCCTTAAGTATTAATATCATCAATGAATGGCAACGTGATTCAAAATATAAATCCGGGTAAATTACTGCTCTCAGCTAAAATTAGCATGGGACAGACATACACGGTGAATATAAAACTATGGTAAAAATCAGCCTTTCTATTGGAGGGAACCAGTTTTTTAGAAAAACCAAGGATTTCAGTCGTAGCGCTCTTATCATTACTATTATCCGCCCTCTAAGCATTTCTTTGCAAAACAGAATATCAGCCGATTATTAAAGCTACGAATGCATTTTGGAAACATAAATCGTAATTTGATATTGAAGTTAAACTAAAACGTTTAGCTGTTAAACAATAACAGACGGATACTAACGATTTACTCTAACTATTTTCTGCCTTGAACAACCTTAACTATATCAAGGAAATCATCGGTTATCCTTTTTCAGTTCTTTTTATGTGTACCATCATTACGCCATCAGCAAACTGTAGATTTTCATTGGGCTAATGATAATCTACAGTTTATTTCAGTACAGCAGTACAGGTAATCTACAGTGCAATTCTTGGCATTCGTAGAAACTGGACGGTTATCAAGTAAAGGGCGAAGTGGGGTTCACTTTCGTTCGCCGTTGCCGAATTCTAAAATTTACGACGAGCATCGTTTCGTGGTAGAACGCAACCGGCAATCCCTCCCCAGTTCGCCTAATAGAAAAGGTCAAGCCGTATGTGGATACATGTGACAGGAGGCGCATAGCTGCTCGTCTGCGGAAGAAGTCGCCGGGCAATGTAAGTGGGAAGAGCCACTTCTTCCGCATGAATGGCTGTTATTGCAGTCGCCCACGCCCATGGGTCGACGTCCCACTGGGTACGACTATCTCCCGGCCAAGCAACCGCGCGTTGCAATGCCATTCCGCGGACAACTCAGCTGACAAGAATGTCAATAAAATATCCTCGACACCAGTTCTCGCTGCTTAGCCCGTCCGACACCGCGTAAAAGAGTGAGTTCAAAGTTAATGAAGAAGCGGCCGGAGTGCATATTCTGGATTCCAGTCTGAATACTTCTGGTAAGACTGGACGCGAGAGTGGTATTATTCCGCCTATTCCATCATAAATGGCCACAGTAAATTCTAGGGAGGCATTTAGTGGATTAATGCGAAATGGAGTTAATATATCTAGATCCTTTAAGAGTGTCTGTTTAAATGTTCTTCCTTCGCTTAATTGTGAATGATTGCATCATTTACCTGTATACGAATGCATTTTATAGGTACGTCCTTCCCTGTCTTCAGCGTTTAAGCACGTAATATATTTAAACTTTAGCCTGAGCCAATTTCATGTTAATGTAATAGAAATGAGTTATTGCTATCTTCCGTCGTAGTTAATTAGATAAACAGCTCTAAAGCACACATGACACAATGGGTTAAAAATGGTTTTCCAAAAATAATTAATTGTTTCAATTATTCGTAATATTACGGACATATTCGACAACAATCCTGCTGAATTTAATGAAATGGCGACACTATTGTTGAATAATGAATTATAGTTTAAATCCTACCCAAATTACCAGTGGAAAATATGATTTAACTGTTTAAAATTGAATTATAGACCGTATTCGCAAAGAGAGGTGAGACGTAACTGTCTCGGATATGAATGGCTAAATAAATAATGGAATGAGAGGTTTTCTTTCACGGACAAAACTGCCGCAGTCTTCTCGGAATCATGTACTTCTGTTACACTGATGAGCTTAGTAGCATTTGATTCACGATTACATTCGTTCAGTACACGTAGTAGCATTGTAATTATCGAATATTTAATTACATTAATATACGTAGGTATAGATGACAATCTCCCAACAACCTAAGAACTACGAGCTAATTTAATACAATCCTGGCTTTTCATTTTAAGGAAAACTAAGTCGGCTGCTTATCACCTCGCATCTCTAGTAGTCGTTATGTACTATCTATGCCCAATTAAAACTAACCTGAACTTAATAATTAATTATGGTGTACTAGAAGTATAATATTTGCTCGAATATTAGCCACTTTAAGGAAAAAAAGATATTTTAAGGAAAATAAAGAAAAATTAATACTTTTTCCATCAGTTATTCCAGTAATATGTATGATGCAAAATAACTACGTTAGATCGTGATGCTTCATGAACTATTCAGTGCCACCATGCAAGCATTCCCAAACTACAACTACCACTCTACTCTCTAGAATAATGCCTCAAAGATTCAAATTCCAACAGTCTTCGCTTGTATGCACTTCAATGCATTGCGTTAAAGGTAGACTTCACAGAAATTTAAAGGCTCTTGCCAGCATTTAACAACCCTAGCGGGATGCTTTTGAAGCAGCAACAAATACACTACTCTTGTGGGCCGCGCTCCTGAGTCCGGGCGCGAAATTTAAATCCCCCTACCGTCTATTACGGGCGAGAATTTAACCGGGATTAGAAGAAATATCTTGCACTTTGAAGTTCCCAAACCGATTCGTATTTGTTCAATATTCCAATGGGATAACTTCGCTTTTCAACTCCGACTATTATGGGGGTGAATTGGATTGATCACAGAAATTTGAACTACGAGGAACGGAAGTCACGACTAATCTAGCCAAAGCCAAGTATATATTTCACCTGACATTTTGGGAGCGACCCGACAGAGGTGTAAACCGTGCCCGCCCCTTAATCACGATGGACTCGCCCATGCCATGATAGTCCAGTGTTAGGAGTAATGATTCTGTTCTCTACATACCCGTCCAGTTTCTTTTCTCGTTGGCCGAGAACGGTCTTCCCCTCGCCCGTGATGTAAACAGCGATCCCACCGCGTCTCAGGAACGGCTGTGCAGAAGAGAGCGGTACTCCGCCACGGGATGCTAAAGACACTCGGCTGAACGCCGTTACCCGACTGAGGGGCTTTGGGCGGAGGGAGGCAGATGTGCTGCTTCACGTGGTACGACTCGCCGCCACCAAGAGTTGTCTGTCGCTGCGGATGGAATCCGCTCAGGGCCCTCCTCCCTCCGGTTAAGCAGGGGGCAGGAATGTCCTCAAGACTGAACGACTTGAGATTTTTTTCCCCTCCGCCTGGCAGCGGCGTTTCACTCCGGTGCATAAAATTATCATCATTTTTAGCATTTGAAAACTTGAGAGATGGGAGCGATTTGATGGAGATTGCAAACGGGGGGTTAGGCACATCGCTGCCGCGCAATTGTTCAGAGGTTTCCAAGTTTCTCAACCACGAAGGAAATATCATTCCCAGTATTTTACCGTGGCGTATCGTACATTCATATTTATTTCTAAAAGAATGTACTTGTGTGGTGACCCAAGGTGGTTAAAAAATTTGAAAGGAAGTTTCGACACGAAATAGAGTTTTCAGATGAACGCGCTCCGAGGCAGTATTTTTGCTATATTTTTTATTTATAGGCAAATGTCATTGAAGTTTTATTCGCCTGATTTAATGTGCGCATGGATACGGGTATTGTAAGTGCGATGGCCCGAAAAGAAGGCTTGTGAAAGAGTTCAAGGCATGGCGGAGAGGAATGCAATTTCCTAGAAAACATAAGGAAGGTTCATGATGCTAGGAACGGATGATAAAAGGCAAAGAGATGCTAAAGGCAGGAAAAGAGAGGAGAAAGGTTTGTTAGCGGAAAGGGGGAGGGAGAAAAGGGATTTTTGCATAGGACGGAGAGAGGTAGGAAGTAGGCGGAGCCCAAGAGGGTAACTGTGTAAAGAAATAAAGAGCCTGCGAGTATAGCGGAGGTCGTTGAAATTCTCATGTCCATCTATTGCCACTTGACTCTGCACGAACACCTGTATTGCCTCATATTTCCTTACATTAAATCGTTTTGCTGACATTGGGAAACTTGTCCATTCTCTAGTATTAAGTACGGATTCTTCAATCAGGCATTCATATCAGCTAAGCACACAGTTTTAAAGAGGTTGAGCTTTTAAGATGCGGTCTCGGGGACAACTCTTATTATGAATCCGGGGAAGGGGTTGGTGTGATGGCTATTGTAATGGATTCCCATCGCGAGGGTCTGGACTCAAATCCCGGCGGTGGTAGAACTTTCAGTGAGATCCAGGTCCCAGCTGAATGATGCGTGAAATGCACTTTCAAGTTCAGTACTCCATACGTCGGATAAGGCGTTAAACTGTGGAAATATTGGCGCCGTTGGTTCCGAGTACGACGAGTACGATGAAGCCGACTCCAGGTTTCATTCCACTCTTCCACCGATCCCTGAAAGATTCCTTTCTCTACACAATTATCTGCAAAGACGCAAATGATCTCAACGATCCGTTGCCTCTCCAAAAATCTAGCAACTTAGGAACTCTACGACTTCAGACTCCGCTTCGTGGTAGAGGTAAAATTGGTTTTTAGGCTCTACAACTGTTCCACTTCGTGGAAGTACGTAACAGTATTGCATGCTACAAAATAAAACAACGTTTTTCCTAATCCGCATCATTTTGGAGTAACACGAAAACATTTGTGCATATCACATCATTGCGGAAGGGTACACACGTATTTTTCTGCAGTATGGACTAAATTGCAGTAAAACCATGGATTTGTTACCGTACCTAAATCTTGATTGAGCAACATGCTTCGATTTGATAGTTAATAATTGCTGAAGTACCCAATGCGCGCGCTCACAATCCCTTTTAAGCACATGATTTACACCTATTTTTGCTTCAATATTTATTAGTACTACGCTTAAGTCTGAATAGTGATGCTCTCCAGCAATATTGAAAATCGAGAGTCAAGGCCTAAGCAAATATGTTAAGGTACATTACAATATTCTACTGGATATGGAAACGGAAAAAGGGAGGAGAGAAACCCGGCGTTGGCATTAGCCTACTCTTAATGAAAGATGCCAAGGGAACCGCACACCACGGTTTAACGTCTCATCCAACGGACGGAGTTTTGAACTCAAATATTCTCTTCGTACAGCATTAAAGTAGGAACTCTTATACCAAAGAAAAATATCCAGCTTTTCCGTGTTTGAAACCCGGGCCCTCGGAATGGTTGGCAAGTACTCTAGCCGACACAGCTAGGTGGTGCCCCTATCCAGCGAGATTTTGGGAAAATACACAACGATATCCATCGCTTAAAAGTAGTTAAGTGACTCTTACTAAAATTTCCTCGAGTACACCTGGGCTGAGAAGTAAGCAATAATTGTTTTCCAGGGAATATTTAATGACATCCTAAATCCTTTCCATTGATCTCTATTTTAGAAGTTAAATGGTCTACCTAATTTCGGAAATAAAAGCTCAGATTTTCCATGGTAACGTTGTATGAAGCAGGATGCTTGAGTTTATTGTGTACCTTAATGAGCCTGAGACATTATGAACTCGTGTTAGTTCTTTTCTCAGCTCTTGGAAGTGCAAACCAGTAAAGTGTTTAAAAACTGGTATTTCAGCAAGGTAAAAAATAATTACAGATGTATTTATTTTGATTACTGATATTACAGGAAGCTTAGTTCTTTGCAATCACAAATGTGACTTTAGGTTATCTCTAAGTTTTATATGATCTGCTGCAAGAGTAATGACAGAAAATACACGTTCGAGTAACCCCTGTGTGATATTGATTGGAAGGACCAATTTATGCTTCATTAAATGATATTGCAAAATATATGCCAGGATTCGATGCGTAGATGACCGCAATTAATTGAGCCAAGAGGAACTAATCAGAGAAACGAGAAGAGGATTAGTTTTCATAGCATTAGAGGAGACATAATAGTTAGAACCCTTACTATGGTACGCAGAAATACGCAGTTCGTAATTTAGTTTTGTGCAAGACCTGGAATTTGAGATGCTGAATCCATAAAAATTACTATCATGAAAGGAGTACGCTCACGATTTTAAAAACACATTGAATACATGAAATATTATTGATGGGGCTCTGAGAGGGATTGGAGAGATGTTATTAATCAAATGAGATGAGAAATAGGATCTAGAAATATGTTTCTCTCATCTTAGAAAGTTCCCCGAGGAAAGAATCTCTGAAGGCCAGTTTCGGCTTGGTTGCTTTAGGTGGCGTCATTTTGAGAGGGCATGAGAAATCCCTCCATAAATTTTACATTTTTGCCCTAGATGCCGCGCAGAAGGGATACATTTGAGTGAAAGGCTACCTGAGCATAGCAAGACCAATTTATCCATAACAACTTGCACGCGGTAATAGACTTCAAAGAGGTTCGGAGCCTAAGAAGTCTCAAATCGATACAATAGCAACTTTATTGTTATATGCCGATACATCAGATGGCGGAGCCCTCCAGCAAGCAGCTAGCTAATCGAACATTGTGACAACGTCGGAATGCTCTTTTTCCTCCTGGCACTTCACGTGTTTCCCCCCAAGTAAACACACGTATTTGCATCTCAAAAGGTATGTCGATTTGCTAACACGTAGCGACGTCTCCTTACTGCCATGTACCTATGAGGAAACGTTTCTATCATCTGTGATTTCAAATATGTAGGCGCCTGAGATAGAGGAAATGTGCATGGATGGGAACGCAAGGGGAAGGAGGAAGAGTGGAGAGAAATCCTGCACCGGCATTAACCTATCCTTAAAGAAATGTGCCAAAGGGACTGCAGCTTAACGTCCCATCTGATGGATTGAGTATTGAGCTCGTAGAGTTCTCCACTCACCGATAATGCAACGAACGATTAAACTAGGAAGAATATATGCCATTTCGGGGATTCGAGCTCAGCCACTACTCCAATCAGACCCCGGGAAATTTTACCTTTCAACGGCCGTTCGAAATGCCCCCACAAATTCGGTATACTCATGCGCGCGAATCGGATCAAAGCGGCAGATAAAATCTTTCTGCAGTGCGTCAGAAACTCATGAATCCCAGCAGTGGGTTTTGGCTTGAGTTTGAGTCTGAATTTTACGCACGTTTCACGCTTACGATGGGAGAAGATGCAGTCGAGAGGAGTGTAGTGAAAGGATTGTAGTCATTGTGTCGTCCTCGTGCAAGTCGGCACGCGTGGAATTACCGAACTCTAGTAGACAAGAAAGGTACCTGTGACGTATCAACGAACCTCTCCCCTCCCTTACAAACCCCTCCGCGCCGTTTGAATCCAGTCGCACAACGCGTCGGACGTTTTCAAAAAAAATTGTGGGTGCGTTTAAACCGATTCGAAAGGGGGGGGACGTGTCTGTTTTTTGAGCATGGGAAGAGCGAAAACGGCAGTGGATGAGGATCCAGCATTTAAGGTGAACGAACTGAGGGAAATCAATAGTGGCATGTTGAGGGGGGGCGGAGTGAAACGAAAGGTGGCGGCTGCGAGGTACGCGCGCCGAAAGGCGGTCGAGTTTTTGTTTATTCTTCTTTTCTTTCGGAGTGGAATCATCCCGAGTGATGATGCTGTGTTACTCTCGGAAATTAGTGATGCAACTTCCAAACAAGAGTGAGAGATTTCAGTCCAAAAGAGTGCGGCAAAGGCGTGGCTCCCATCTCAATCCCACGCTCCAGCGAGAGGGAGAGAGAGATTCTTAATTTCCAAGTCTCCGAAAATGTGTTTTCACACGAGGCTTACGCGGGAGTGGATGGAGGGAGTCGATGTAAAGGTAAGGAAGGTAAAAAATCCTCCTTTTCTCTCCGGAAATGAAATACCGCCGCGTTCCAAACAAAGAGCACGGAATAAAGTAGAGCCTTGATGGCAAATGTTTGATTAATATCTGGAGATTTCTAGTGAAAGAGATGCCTATACTTTAAGGTAAGCTCTAAACTTTTAGGAGGAAATTTTCCAGAAAGTCACGATGTCTAAGTTTAATTAGCATATCAGCAAGGCGTTTTCTATTTGAAGCGACGCCGCTCAGTTCTGTTAACGACGGCTCAGGGATTAAGTCGGACAATTTCTGGAGAACCATTTATAGTGAGTACACGAACTTATAATAATCATTTTGAGTATCATCGCCAAAAATATTATGCTAGATTCAGTTGCTAATGTCACTTATTACATTTTGGTTCAATTATGCCAAACTAATTAGGTTTCAGAATATCGCATCAAGGGATAGGGTCGGTGTGTAGGCTAGAGTCGTTGCGTCTCATCCTAGGCTCGAGTTCAAATCCTGGCAGTTGTTAATATTTTTCCCTTATATCTCGGACTTTTCAGTGCTGTATGGAGGTGTTTCAAATTCCGCCCGTCGTATGTGTCGTTAAATATATGTATTTTCGTTAAGATCAGTTGTTTCCTATCTGAAGTACGTGATTTAATAATACTTGTGCCCATTTATTTTATTATAATATTTACTTCTGTTAATGAGTAAGGATGACGATGCCAGGCTGTGCTAAAGTTTTCCAAGAACATTAATACATTCAACTCCATTACCTGTTTATCCTAGCCACCGTGTCTCAACAACCTCAACCTTTGCTCATAACTTTTCTAGAGAAATGATCTTGTTCCTGGTAATCCCGTACTGCTAGAGCATATTTACAGCAGTAAGTAGCACTAACCCTATAGACCTTTCAACGTTAAACCAAGGAGTAGGATTAAAACTGTTTAGGATAGCTGAGAAAAAATTTTCCTAACTGAAGTGCGTAATTAAATAATACTAATATGTCTCATTTATTTTATTTTAATATTTACTGCTATAAATGAGTCAGGAAATTTTATTTTCCCAGAGATGCTAAGGTGTGGCGACATTGGTGGAAATAATCCATCAATGTAAATTGAACGCTGAAGTAAAATTGTCTCACGTGTTCCAAATGGGTCATTCACTCAAAACCAGCCACGATTCATCTATTACAGTTTTCTTTCTATTGCCACCCTTCCTCAACCACTGTAAAAAATTTAATTTGTGTCTCTGGTTTTGTGAGAAATAAGTGAAGCAAGCTTCACACGGTTTAAAAAGGAGACAGCTCTTCCCGTGATGCAAATTCAGCGATATTGACAAGCACAAAATGAGCCTTGGATGAGAGGACGTGATTTGGGTACAGCTAGCAATTGTCAAGAAATCGAAAAGGGTTCCTTAACGCATTCAGGCCCGGTTTCGAAATGTCCGGTCAACGATCACCTTCAGGTTGTAAGAACGATACTTTAATACCGTGTTTCAAGACTGGAAGGAGTTGGTATGGTGAATAGAGGTCTGGTTTTCCATCTCGAAGGACCGGATTTGTACCCCAGCCGTGTCAGAGATATTTCTGTGGAATTCTTGTCCCTATTTCGTAATGGCATGTAAAGGTCATAAAGATGAGTTCTCAGTCCGTGTAAAGGGACGTTAAACCATGGACCTCTTGGGAGTCTTTCCTAAAGAATAGCCGTCCAGCACTTCCAACATTTTTATCTAATTCAAATATCTTACCTGTGTTCTGTGGCGCTATTAGCCGCTTCGCCTGAAACCAGCAGTTTTTATTCGGAGAAAAAACTGATTTTCTGTTCTCAAAAGCGTTAATTACGAAATATAATATGTACCTTTAAGAGCTCCTATTTTCTGGCAGTGTCTAGTCACTCGTAATTATGCAATTTTATGCTAATATAGTTTTTTGGCAAATAGCATGCTATTCTTTCGTGATTATGCCCAATATCCTTACGATATAGTCGGAGTCTTCTGAATTCAGCCTGTTATGATAAAACAGCGCCTTAGGGTCTATTCACTGCTTTAACGACGCGATTTTCTCGACAGCACCTTCTTTGCCGATTGAACTGATACTCCGCAAACACGCAAGGTCGGCATTACATTAGGGGTCTGTATTTTTTACGTCCGTATCAAGATGTGACGGAAAGGTAGCCCAGTGAATTGGGCGTTGGGCTAATCAATGAATGTACCGAGTTCAAATCCGAGAGAGGTCTATTTTGGAAAGGTCTAGCTTAACTCAAGCTGCATGAATGCTTTTCTGGGAATAAGATGGTAAATCTTAGAAGACTGGGATACAGCAGGCGGCGCACGTAAAGAACCTGTTTCCGGTACCCCGAAGCGCAAATTTCGAGCGCTTTTGCTGTTTTTGTAATTAGAGGAGAAAACCGACAACTAAGGTCATTTGCGCCAACTTGAATAGGTTGGCATTTTGATACGGGCAGAAATTGTATACGGAACGGAGCAGGGCGTAGAGAAATCAGTGGCGACGTCGGCATTAGCCTGCTCTTAATGATAGGTGGCAAGGGGTTCGCGATATAACGTACCATCCAACGGACTATGGGATGAACTCAAAAGTGCTCTCCACAGAACTGAAGTATGGACCGGTGCACCGATGAAACACACATTGCTACCGCTGGGGTTCTAACGCCGGCCCTCGGGAGGGGAGGTCGGTACTTTAGCCATCACAATCACCCAATCCCCGCACCCCTTTGTGCTTAGTGCTCGGCGATCTCTACCCTCGCCGCCCATTACCTTGGACGTTGTGGCTGGTGGATTAAGATACATTCACAACCGCATAAAGTTATGACGCCATAATTTTCAAGCACACTTGCAAGTAGTTCACCTGTCATGCGGGCACAGAAAATATCGTGCCGTTATTCCGTGTAAGGACCCCGAGGTCCAATCACGGGAAGGAAGCATCTGCGTTGGGCTCGCGCCAAATAACTTAAGTTATGGCTTCCTTCGTCCTGCACTCCTACTCAAATCTTAACAAAGCAAGATTATCTCTCTGAGCCGTCTATATCGAAGAAGCGAAAGAGTGCTGGGATTTTAAAACGGAACGCCCTGATCAGAAGCGCGAACAATTTGGTATTGGAATTGGAATCGAAGGAATAAAAGAAATTGAGAAAGATAGTCTCGTCGGTTGCGTTATTTTTTCTCGAAGTTGAAACGTGAGAAAGCTCGGGATATGACAAGATATAGTCTTGAAAGATAAAAAGCGAATAACACCACTTTGCACCAAGCTAAACCATAGAAAATTTCGTCCAGGTATGTTTTCTCGTGCAATTAGAGCATAAAATATATCGCGAGGGATTTAGATTTTGCACAGCTCATAATCGTTGCATGAAACTGAAGCGTAGTGCATTCATTTCATAAGCGTCAAAATGTATTTCACCTTTACCTACCAAAAGATGTTTCTGTTGAAATGAGCCAATTTTACAACAATATTAATCTGTATCTTTCCGTTTTAAGCGCTGTTAGGGAGGAGAATTCAAGTCATGGCAGATCCTGGGAAACGGGGTACTCTAAAAACTATTTAATCTTCAAAACGCTACTTTTTTTACTCTATTTAAAAAAATCATTACTTTTACCGTCGAGATGAACTGCCAGGAGTAAAATTGTGACTATAAATCACCGCGAATCAAATCTCGATGAAACTGGTAAAATATATTGTCAGGAACTCTGTGAGCATTTTGTGAGGAAAAGCCGTGCAAACCTTTAAGACATGAGTAAAGTCAATACGGATTTAAAAGCAAGTAGCTAGTTCATGGTATTCTACAGTTTATGTAAGTTTTCCCCCACGGATTTTAAAACAGATTTGGAATGATAAAATAAAAAATGAAACATATCTTTTCTGGAAACTTCTAATATAATTTGAAGCCAGGAAAAAATTTTCATTAATATGAACTTTAGCCACGGCATTCAAGTTTTCACAGCCGTAAACTCATAAATATATCCAAAGTTTCCGTAAATGTTCCACACCAGAAGTAGTATTTCAAACACATTTCTCCCACAGTAAATAATTACAATTCCCACTAGTAGGATGTGAAATGTATCATGTTTTGACCAAAGAGCGAGAAAGCTATTGTGTGTTCCTCCTTGAGTTTAGTTTCTGGTAAACCACAGTGGGTGCGCCCGCTGAGAAATGTTCTGGAAAGCCAGAATGTAAAATTGTGGTGATAAGGGTGGGCTCTGTCGGCGGTAAGCAAAGTAAGCAGAACGCGAGGGGTGCCTGTGAACAACGAAACGCCTCAGAGATTTCTTTCTCAGCCAAAGTTTAAGTAGTCATCTTGGGTTTAGGTACTCCAACGACTAAGGTAATATTGCTCTTTAACCTTAATCCTAAGCTTAAGCTTAATCCTAGGACGTACACAAATTCCATACTCAAGGCGAAATACGAACTCAGGATCTCTGGGTTATAAGGCCGGCACGTTACGAAACTGGCTACCACGGTCGGTGCCTAACAAGTAAGTGTAAAAGCGGTTTCTCGATAGTAGTTTTTCGAGGCATAACACAGCTAATACTGCTTAGTAATAATTCCTCCTTCTTTATATTTCTGCTTCACCCTGAACAAAACTCGGACAAACGATATGCCAGAAGTGGTTATTTTTCTGATTCAAACGACAGGTAGCGCCCTTTAAATTTGTAAGTAATGGCAGTCTGTAACTTTGAGTTGTAGAAAATCATTCAAAATATATGAAAACCGTCGCTGCCATGGTTTCACGGTGCTACGTTCACTGTTTTACAGTTTATTACTCAATGGGTGGATCGTAAAATTATTTTGCACCAGGGCGTCCGTGTAAGGGTATAACTTAAATTTAGAAAGAGTTGTAATTTGGACTATGTAGACCAACTGGCCATCAACAGAGTCCGAGAGATGGAAGAGATTAATTCATTTAGATAGGTTAAAATAAACTTCTCAATAGAGATATAGAAACTAATATATTTTCATCCATCGGCGATGGCACATTCTGATAATTAACCTTGTTCAAAGTTAAAGTAGGACAAGGATTGATTAAATTTTATGAGATTAAACGAGCTATAACGTAAATGATTAATATCAATTACTTGTACATTCAACTTATAGTAATAGCAATACCTTGCCATTGTTATTAAAATAAAGCACAATTAATTGTAGTTCTGTCATTTGCATCACACGGTGTTCAACGCAATGACGTCTCATACCGTCGAGTTCATACAATGTATATATTGAGATACTCTTAATGTATGCTATGCGATACTCATACAAATTGGCTTTCATTGACTGTAGCCAAAAGTGGAGATATGAGGACATACTTTCGGTACGTCTCTTAATTGTATCCGTATGAACTACGCTTTTGACTGATGCATAAATATCAAGAGGGGATATGCCCGGGTGGTATCTGCCGCCAATATGGGATTCAGTGCGAAAGGCAAAATTGCGGAAGCAGTCATCACGAGAGGGAGATGAATGCATGAGGGGAATTTATTTTTTAACCTTCCGAAGAAAATTAACCGAGCTGATTCTGGGACTGAATCTTTGCAAAGGAGGCTTGAAATACTCCAGATTAATGTTTCATCCATTAAAAAGCCCAAGCTATGATTCACTTCCTTAATGATACCAGTTTTCCCTGAGTTTCATCATGCACTTGAGCAACTAGAGTGCTAATAGAGGCTACCACAAGAATATATAGTTATTTAGCATTATTATGAAGAAGGTGTTTATGTACGTAAATGGCTGCATTGCAAATTCCTGACGTCGCAATTTTGCCGCCCACCCTATTGTCATTAGGTGACGTCCAATGAAAAGGCCATCGATCCATTTTCACGTCAATTCTCCCGAGGCATCAGGAGCAATCATGAAGCGAGCCACAAAATAACTGCAGTCATTACGTTTTAGTCATTTTCACTTCTTGTTGCTTATTGCAGCTTTCAAGCAAAACGAAAGAAGTTAATGCGCTGCTGGAACGGTAAAACTCTTCGTCATAGAATTATTTCTCAAACTGATTATTTCTTAGGAAGCCATTTCTAACCACTTAATTTTTTCAATAACTCCTTTGGGAAAGTAAAATATTCGTGACAATTTCTCGCGCATGAGCTGTTTCAATCAAGGTAAGGTATTTTGCTTCATTCCAGCTACCTAACTTACGTGCTGGAGTGATGTTAATTGTAGGACTGAATGCGAGTAATGTCATGCTGTAGCCGGCTGATTTAACAATCCGGCCGATCTGATTTAGCCGGCTGATTTCGATATGATCGCGTTCGTTTGAATAACATTTTTGGTGTCAAGAAAGGAGTTTTCAAGTGCTTGCAGAATATGTATGTACTTTCGTATTCTATCCTAAATAACAGAGGGAAACGATTGAAATAGCATACCCTGAAACCGTATTTTTAGAAACCCGAGTCTTTCATAGTAAAATCACAATTTGCGACTCGGTAAAAGTACACAGGTTAACAAGTTTTTTGTTGTCTTCCCCTGCATTGCAGTAGCAGAGGTTTGGAAGTCAATGGAATTTGTTGAAATCAAAAAATGTTTAACAGTATTTCTTGAACACTCCAGAATTTTAAAAAAATACCACGGATAATTGAAAACACTCATGGTTTTGTAGAATCATATGATGATGATAATGACTCATCAAAACCGTAGGTGTTTTTAATTCTCGGTGATATTCATAAAAGTTTGGAGTATTCTATTAATTCTGTTGAAAATACAGTGCCGCGAAGTTACAGAGGACAGAGTTTTACCTATCCTTAAAAGTTCTGAATGACAAATTCATTCTTAAAAAAACGCACGCATAAACTAAAATATTTAGTCCTCATGGAGGCATCAATGGAAGCTAACTTTAGAGCCCTTTTAGCCCGCCATCGATTCGGTTTTCAGTTATCCACGTTGATTTCATACGAGCAGATCACAAATAAACGTAACAAATTCCTTTGAATAGAATGATGATTGGTTCAATTTCAGGGTTTACTATTAAAAGTAAAAAACTATCTCTGGTTATCGCCGCGTAATTGATGAGAGAGTCCCAACTAGGGACACAGTAAGGTTACAGACACCCTAGTCCAGTTTCTCGACCGGTGCTGGGCGCTTTTTCAAGGGGAATGTTTCTATCTCATCATTGGCGCGGCGATAACCTGAGATCATTCTTTTACTTCTCATTGCTGTGGCCCAATAAACTTTTAACAACTAATTGAGGGTTTACTGTATAACACCAACTAATAATCAGGTTAGCTACATTATGCTTTGGATTCTCTTGACAGTGCACAACACTCGTCCATAGTCAATGGCCGAAAAGCAAATTCTCTCGGCAACTTGTAAAAGAGCAGTAGTTAGAAGGTATACAAAGGACTGGTAAACTCAGGTAAAGCAACATGAACTGAAAAATAGCATAATTTCTATGAAAGAAGAGCAGAAATTGAAAGTATTGTACGTACTTGAATATAAATGCAGTAATGCTTGCGGTAAAGGAAAGGAAGCGATGGTAGTTATTAGCGGAGTCCGGCCAACAATTGAAGTTCTATTTTATTTTTATAAAAACAGGATTGACATCAATAGAAGCGATGGCGGAGAGAAACCCGGCGTTAGCAAGAGGCTGAACTAGTCTACCAAGGGATCCACGGTTCAATGTCCACTTCGAAGGACGGAATACTTGACCTTGAAGTGCGCTTCACGCGGCATTCAGGGACCCTGTTTCCCATGAAAACATTCTTCCGATGCCGGAATACGAACTCGAAACTTGAAATTGGAAAGCCATTACTCGAGCCAATAAACGGATCCAATTTTCTGCGCGACGGGGAAGATGCGTGGTATGGAAATGTGAGGTGTAATTCACATCTCATGCGGAGAATCTGTTCGAGAGAGAAAAAATGTGCAGGGAGGGACAGAGGTAAGTGAGACACAGGGTTTGGAAATGGAAGAGGGGAGAATTTGGATAGCAGGTTTTGGTAGCAAGTCTTTTACGACCCGAAAATCTATAGGTGCTGGGTTCGAATCCAGTCTCGGACAAGGAAGTTATCTTTGCATTAACATTAAGGGCATATGTTAAACTGTGCGATATAATGCAATAATTTTGGAGCTTGTAATTTCATGTACTTAACCTTGGTCGGTTTCTGGGATGGTTGGCATAAAGCTAATATGTTCGTGAGCTAATTAGCCAAAGATAATCGACCAATAATAGTAGTTATCCATAATTATAATAGGTTTTTCTGCCGCACATCGAAAAAATTTTATCTTATTTCTACGTTCATTTAAATTGATATCATATGTATGAAAATACTAATACATGCATATTTTTACATGAGGCTTGTATCTAAAAAAATGACGTAGAGCTTTACAACGAAATATTTGCATCGTATGCTCTTATATCAACGGAATATTGGGAGAAAGCCAAATTCTTATCTATATATTATTGTTAAAATACCATTTTGGATACTTTAGTTACGAAAATGTAATTATCAATACTTTGGCGTTAGTGTGTTCCCGCGTCCTGGACGGTTTTAAATCCACATCGTGCATTGTCACAGTCCATCTAATTCCAGAATCCAGCCTCCATTACTTCTTATATTTTAAAGCCGTTTTCACTCGTTTCTCGTGTGAAACTTTCTCATACCGTTCTCATCAATTATTAACAATTCGTTTACTTTCCCATCCCAGCTATTATGGTCGCAAATGGGTCTAATTCGCTGAAGTGATAAACAATTCTGTGAGCGAGTGCATATTTCTTTGATTTCTAGACATGAAATGGAGCAAATTACAGGCTTTCGTGTGGAATTGATTTTGAAATAGGATTTCCAAAGTAAAACACACCCGTTGATGTAAGAGCATACGTGGCATGAAAGCAAAGATAATTTATGGGAACCTATGGCGTAGATTCTTTCCTTTGTAAAATTAAATCCACAAAAAAAGGAAAGAAAGGGAAGTTAATACATGGGTATGGAAATAATTGAAATTTTTTGTGGTTTTGGACGATAAATCCAGTATATACATGGAAATTAAAGATTTTTTTCCTTATTAAGGTAGTTAAAGGGATTGTGTAGGGAGTAGTCAGCTGGATTCCTACCCTAAAAGCCTAGGTTCATACTTCGGCAGTAGTGGAGATTTTTCTTAAGAATACCAGTCCCTACTTGAGTGTTACTTAATGTGCTCTCCACTCTCGCTCAGTTCTCAAGACAATTCCTACCTCAAACCAACCATACACCATTTCTAAGTGCAGAGTGCATAAATTGAGTGCAGAAAAATAAGTCTAATCCGGCGAATTTTAGGAAAGGATGGCGAAAGGAAGAAAATATATCTGTCCAGGTTGTACGATGACGATGAATAACGGCTAGAAGTTTTGCACTGCTACCTGTACGATAATATTTGCGATAAGAGGCCAGGATTTGGTTCTTTTGTTCCCGTACTTTAATTGAAGCCCAAATCACGCTAATTATCTCTCCCCTTCCGTATCCACTCTCTCTTGAATTTTCCGCGTCATCACCCCGAAGGAATGAGTCGTCCATGTAACAATTAAAAATTTTTCTCGTAAAATTTTCTCTTTACATTTTTAGCACGAGAATATTTTATTAGGATTAATATCTCAGTAACTTTAAGCAATAAAGTCTCATGATGCAGCCGACAATCATGGTCGTATTGATATACTGCCAACCTGATGACCCAATGGTCGCAGGCTCAAATCCCAACTTGAGTATGCACGTAGTGTTCGCCTATGGAGTAAGATAAGGATTATATTAGGTTTGACACTATGGTGTATCCTAAGCAATTGGAGCACCTTAAAACGCAATACTACTACTGCTCACTACGGACATATCCACCCTTTTGAAGCCACGGTCATTGACCCGGATTTGCTTCAACTGGTGGGTACAGATTTGGCCGCGAATTCATCCTCCTGGGACGGAATGGGTAAAAAGTTGGCTACTGTTCTGGACCACTAATGTTTTCTCAAATTCGAAGCCGAAAACCGCTTGGCCACCACATCGATTGAGTTCCCACCTAAACTGCACTATTCCATTGGCAATCTATGTACTAAAAACCTGATAGTTTGCTTTATTCTACAATTACTCAGTATTCTTACTTCTATTACTAGTATTACTCAATTCTTTCCACATTCGGGGCAAGTTCCTTTTCCTGGGCCACCAGCGATTTCCTACGAAGTTCTGACACGCAGAAAATCAAATCACGAGGATTTTAGATGGGGGTGTCCAAAGGCTCCTATCCAGGATTTGAACCCGGGACCTTCCGGTAAGTAGCTCAGTGCTCTACCCACTAGGCCACCACGACCCCCATAAAGTGACTATCGTAAAAAAATAAATGCTAAAAACATCGAGTTCACATGAGAATTTCTTTTATGATCTGAAATTGAGAACACCATTCGAAATTGCTTTAGGAGCGGCTAACAAAATGGGAAGGACATCATTAACATAACAATTATTGATCAAACACAACAAAAACCAAACTACACACACCTCAAATGAAGTACCTCTCAATCGTTTGTGAATGCAATTGTGGTTGATTACTATCATTCTTATTGTTTGGACATGGAGAAATAAAATGACTGAACTACAATGGAGACACAAGGGAGAGAAGCTGAAGAGACCATGTATGGACGGGTAGCAGGTTGATGAGAACAGCTTTGCGGAGGTATTGTAGAGGGTAAAAGAGGTCGAGGGGTGGAATTGAAGAGATAAAAGACTTCAAGGAAAAGGGAGGTATTGTATACTGAATTGCCAGGCAGAGGAGAGGAAGCCTTTGGAATAATAAGTAGTAACATGAATCGACAATGAATTCGGAATGCATAATGTTCACCATCCTCCATGGTATTCCTTCCCCACCCTCCATTCTCCGGACGAACTTCAAAGATCGATTGATACCTTGCCTTGTGTCATTGCCCTCCTGGATTTTGGGCACATTTCGGCATTGCGCGCGTCGAGCATGCCGCGCCCAATGGCGGAAGTGGCAATGAGCACGAGCTCATTCAACCTCCATGCCGTCAATTGAATTGGGCACCATAAAATCTTGGTGGCAGAAGAATTAGGTTTTCAAGGTGTTCAAACTGCTTCGGTTATGTTGCACCGTCTAATTTAAGTAAATGATAAACTTAATCTATAGATGTAGACGAATTCCATGTACCAGGTGAACTTTGAAGCCACAAATTTTGGGATATCAGGCCGACGCATAACCGACCGGACTCTCGTGGACGGTGATGTTTTAAGTAAGTAATTAGTGTTCACAGTATCAGGCATCACGTAGTGGAAGTGAGACATATTAGATGAGTAAAAAACTTAAGCACTTTTCCACAATATATTTAAATACTATAAAATTACACAACACGTGTTTCGGCTTACTAAGCCATCATCAGGTGTACTCATGTGAGCCGAATAAGATAGTAAGATAAGAGATAGTAAGCCGAAACACGTGTTGTGTAATTTTATAATTTTAAATATATTGTGGAAAAGTGCTAAAGTTTTTTACTCATCTAATAAGTAATTAGATTAGGAACAGAATAGTATACTTTTTCATGAGTTTCGCTAAACATAGGTTTAAGGTGCTTCAACGGAAAACATAATGTTGCAAATACTGTTGAAAAGGTCATCCATATATTACGCAACGCTACTTTTTCAGCTTTTTATCTTTCCCTGCACCGCTGTAGCGCTCTATAAAATTCTCTAAGACCTTCCAGTAAAGTACGTAACCCTGCAGATTAATCCTCTCTTTATGTGAATGATAAAATATATATTTACGATAAATATCTTATTTACATATCAATACTATTATTTTTCCCTGTTGACTGTGTGAATCGTCATTATTTAAATAAATAGTTGTATTTTTAATATACCTATCACCTAACGTACCCGGAGGCCGGACCATCTCCCGTCCCTGTTGATAGTGCATTGTAACAGATTGCCCGTCCCTTTCCCCTCTATCTTTTTGCACTTTATGGACGGCCTCTTAAGCTACTTCGGCAATCCTAAGAAAAACGCATCATAAATGCTCAAGGCGGGATTGGAAACCGCAATCTTAGGGTCGCCAATCAAGATAATTAACTAATTTTGCTACTGTGGCCGACAATTGGATTAGAAAAATACCGAAAATTCGATCAGGGGCCGTATTCTGTAACTTGGGTGACTTCTATCACCGGTAATTGACATCACCGAAAAACTTCACCCGTCATTATCTTTCCCGATTCTGTAACTGGGTGGTGAAGTTTCTTCACCCGGTGATGAGGAGTGCTATGAAAAATTGTGCCGTCTAGTTCTGGCAAAATGAGATTAGCCAATAAAGAGAGCCAGTTGTATCACATGACCGCAAGGCAGGCAAGAAATGTGCAAATTAAGTGCTTGTAGTCACGATCATGTATGTTCATGCTTGTAGTAATGGTTTCTCGAGTAATGATATGTTTGATAATATGTATTATGATGTTCTAATAACCCAGCTAGGTGATTATTAACAGTAGGATTAATATTACGAAGTGAACAATAGATTACTTTATTTTACTGAATATCAACAAAAAAAATTGCACCATGTTCTAACGTGATACGTGAATAAACCACAGTGAAGACGGTGAATGTGATTCATTTTTCAGTTTCCTATTTTCAACTTCCACAATATCAATCATGAACAATGTAAATGGTGTTTTTCACTTGTTTGCGAAGAATGACATATGTACACGGGACAGTCATTCGCGTAATAAATAGGTATATAATCATCGTACAAGTCGATAGAAAGCCAGCTGCGAAAAACAAACGTAAGTATATAACGAGCAAATGAAAATTTTCTTAATTGCTCAAATTGTTTTTATGTTAAAATATTGCCCAAATACTCTGAATCTAATCTTGTTTGTGTACGTATAGTAACTTGGAGATGTGATTGGTGGCTTGGTTAACAGAACTTGAATACAGTCTATCGGAACCATATAGACGTGTATTATTCCTCGATCGTAAAATCGTTGTAATAATTTAAACGAACATAATTACTCGTCGAAGTGAAATTAATTGGTTCTAATTCGTTGTCAACAATTATGTATTTTGGTGTCCATTTAAATTTATTACTATACTCATAGAAACGATTTTGACTTTTCTAAGTAAATTAGAGATGTTTTTATTGCTCTGCCACTGTTTTAGCAATTTTATAAATATTTATTTCAATGCTTGTACTTATGTCTTTTTGCCCTGAAATTTTGGATGGTATGCAAAATTTGGGATGGGTTGGCACAGGTCGTTTCTTACTTACGTCAAAACACATTAATTTAGAGTTGTATGGCAATAAACATACTATTGTAACTGTTATTATACGCACGTGCTATTTTTTCCGTTTAAATTGCGTCAGAGTCCCTGCATTAACGTTATTAATTAACGCACGATGTTTGTTTCTCGCTAACATGATGGCGGTCCCTCAATATATTTAGGGGGTGATGAGATAAGGGCGTCTATTGAGGTGGTGATGTGATATTACCCTGTTTGGGGTGAAGAACATCACCTCGTCGCGTCACAGAATCGGAAGAGCGGTGATAGGTGATGTTCATCACCGGTTGAAAGCTCATCACCGGTGATACGAGTTACAGAATACGGGCCCAGGGAAGGTAATCAAGGAAATACTGTTAAATTTCAGAATTTTCAACAAATGTATCAGTTACTAAATTGATAGATTTAGCAATTTCAAATAGCACCTCAATTAGCAGCTAAATTTTAAATTTTCTGTCCATAAACCTGGAAACAATTTACAATAGTAATATATTTTTAAAAAGTGCTTCTTATAAATGTAGAATTCACTACCACCAGATGCCCTGATCCAGAAAAAATAGTGAAAAGCAGAAAATGAAGTTTTAATGTCACAATACACGCCAGTAAAGTATGATTTATTGAAATTTATAACGTCTATTAGTTAGGAAAATGAAAATCCTTTCCCTGCTACTTTCTTAGAGTACAGGATTCACATTCATGAAAAGGGTGCTAAGGTCAAGGAAGCGTTTTCTAAGGTATTGATTTCGGACGCGAGTTCTGAAAATGAGAGTTGAATGGTTCAATGTACGCATTATCGCCGCGAGTCCAGAATATTGACGCCGGCTGTTCCTTGAAATTAAATGATTTGAAGTATATGTTAAGTCGATAAGGGAAGTAGGAATGTAGTCAACAACAGGTCGTGACTTCAAAAACTGTGCAGTCTGTGGCGAATCCTCGGGAAAAGTGTCTACGTTGATCTGTTACATAAATCTAAGCCTTAAGTTTCATTTATTACGATATTAATAAATTGAGCTTGGATAATATCAGAGATTGGAATGGTATTGAATGAATGGCTATTGTCGTCGCGACATAACTATGGGCTGTAATTCATTAAGGCATTCTGCGATTTTCTCCCTGCTTTCTGCGAACAAAATTCAGACTTTGATTAAGGTATTAGGTCATTAACGTTATTTTTGCGATGAAAACGGCATGTAAATGTTGTTTAGTGACCTAATAAACTGTAAAAAGTCGTCTCAGGGTTAGTTTATAACCCATTCACGTCAATAATTTCAAGTTGTTTCCAAACCTACTGCACAAATGAGTATGCATTACGAGGGTAACCTAGTTGCTTTTATGGATGTAAAAGTATTGTAGGACTACTCGAACTTTTACTTACCATTCGTAAGACCCCTGAGTATTATCATCCGATGCCTTAAAAAATATTGAATAAGATTACAAGTCTGCCGTTATTTTTTAGTGTTTTCTGGGCGTCTAGCTTCAACGCCGATTTGGGTTGATGTTTAGTGTTTGTAAAAATGTCAGGTTTCGAATGACCTAAGTTCAATTTGATTGCTTTAGAAACCAATGAAAATTTGAGAAATTAAATGAAGTATACGGAAGTAAGAGTCAATTGTAAGTCCAACTGTTTCAATGTTCCTCTTTTGTTTTACTCTATTCATCTTTTAATCCATGCACTATGAGCTTCAATTCTAAGTTCACCCTTGCGTTGAGAACTTCATTATATGTGGATCAACAGCAACGTTCTTATCATATAATGTACTCACAACATATCGCAGTAGTTTTATCAAAATCCCGCATAGAAAAAGTATAATTACTAGTATTAGTAGTTTGTAAAGTACAAAAATATAATTTATTTAGAGCGACTCAAAGTTCCTTTAAGTTATAGTAACCTAAAAAAGTGGTGGATAGCTATGACATGACCGTCCCAGTCTGATAATACGTATAGCAATTTAGTTTTATCGACGTATGCAGTGTGGATATTCTAAATTGTAATAATCATTACATTAGTCTACTGTTTTCAAGTCATTCTCGATCGTATGATGTTCGCAATTTTTAAATTTATTGTGTAATTGTATTGTAAAGTATTTTATACCTGCTGGCCCAGCTGGACTAGATTGTAAGCTTCAAGGGATATTAAGATTTTATTTTTCCGTTATGTACGGCTAGCAAATGTATTGAAAATCGCCAGAGAAAAAAGTTCCCTGAAACGAGAATTGAACCACAGACCATTGGCTTGCCGGGATAATGCGCTGATCACCACGGAACCCAAGATCCCTATTCCCGATTGCAATTTTGTAGAGAATCGATAGAAGATAGGTCTCATTCGTTATTACGATCCATCAAGAATAACACTCGGCAATCCAACGGTCCGTGGTTAAATTCCCGGTCCTGGATAACATTATTCCTCTGGCAATTTAAAGCATTTAAGAGGTTGATTGACTTATTTTGAAACGCCAGCGCTCAGCCAGGTTATTAGTATGGGTTTTTACAATTTATCGACTAACCGTAGTTACAGTCCTTAATTTTGATATGAAATTCGTAGGTCTTTTCAGTATAGAAATTCTGTTTGTTTTTTTTCCCTCGCATACAGTCTTAAGTACATTATTGTGTATTCATGTATTGTGTATTTATATAGTGAATCATTTTGACCCCCACTGCACTTTTGCAAGTATTTTCTATTTCATAATATGTACAAATGGACTAAAAATGAGCCCATAACGATTTAAAAAAATAAAAGAACCTCTTTTAGTGATACAATTTCTCAAATATGTTGCCAGCACATTTCATTGAAGAAGTACACGGCTATTTTTTTAAATCGAAGTCAGGTTATTGCCTCTTAATTGTTTCAGTTGCTTTCTTTGTTCATTCTGTTCCAGTGAGAGTCATGTCCAACGATCCTTCTTTTCAACATCAGCAATGTACTCTACAGTATTTGAGATAACTTGAAAATAAAGAGGTGTTAGCAGGGAGCGAATCAGTCCAGCCAACAAGTATAGTTAAGTGTAAACAGCAGTGTTTCGTTGTGAACGCCTGCGATAGTATTAGGTACTTACGTGAACTCCAGCCTTCCTCATTAAATTGGATAACGCATAGAAGAAACGAGAAACTCTACGCCAATATGACCAGGAAACGGAAGGTGTACTCAGTGGGGCAGGGAGAGAAAAACCCATCAACCCCATTGAAGCATTGCGAAATTAATTCCCAGTTATTCCCTAATCAACAAGTAATAATGTTTTCAGGGAAAAGTAATTTTTATTTCCACCAAAAGGAGTAACTTTAGTAAGTGGCATTTTAAATGCTGCAACAGAAGAGTGTCGGAGGTTTTATTGGTTTTACCTGTAAGCGCATTAGTGGCATTTCACAAATAACTCCCATTGGATATGGGCATTTTTCAAAGTGATCGTTTATTGGAAATAGTCGTCTATCGATTTATATTCATGGAACCTTGTATGACAAT
The DNA here is from genome assembly GCA_933228895.1 of Platycnemis pennipes. Classification (NCBI taxonomy): domain Eukaryota; kingdom Metazoa; phylum Arthropoda; class Insecta; order Odonata; family Platycnemididae; genus Platycnemis; species Platycnemis pennipes. The sequence goes on from OW121846.1 coordinate 51,952,582, forward strand.
CCACGGTGGCATGATTTCCTTAAATTTTACCACCGGTCCCTTTTAACTGGAAATAAATGATAATATACCGCTCCCGATAAATATTTTACACCACTGGTAATGCAAATTATGTGGCACGATGGTTTCCTACAAATTCACGAGACGAATGGAGTCACATGGAAAGTCATTTTAGAAAAGGATATGTGATCACTTCTCGTTTCTAGAATGAACTGAATTAATGGTATATTCAGATCATAAATAAGGGATCAATGTAGGGGTAAAATTTACAATTTTCCCAAATGAGATATTTTAAAATAATATCATAGGTTTGTAATCTACCTCCAGATTGACTTGAGAATTATGCTTAAGATTTCAATATTCCAATTAATTATTACAAGTTCATGTACATAATGCCCGGCTAGCCAACGCAAGGGTGTTGGCAGGGTGTGAACCATCACCAGACGTGCACATTAAATCATAATAAATTAAATGTGCACTTACTGTAATGCAGGCATGCAAAAAATACTTGCCCATGCGTACACTACTTATATGCAGTTGAGAGGTAGTGTGCTGCTATTTTGCGTAAAATGTTAGATATGCATCCACGAGACACGTGAAATGTTAGCTGTAAACGACACTAAATTTGTAATATATGGAATTAAGTAATAATTAGCATTGTGATAAATATTGACTATTGTTAAATTTTTCTTAATGTATCAACTAATTGACTAATGTATCCTAAAGCATGCATGAGTTGGCAATGTGCAAACATGCCCATGTTTTTAAAAAATAGCTACTACTCGTCTACATAAAAATCTATAATATATATTTTTATTTCCCCATGTATCTTCACTGTAATTACGAATGATTACATCAATTTTCAGTTAACTTCAGTTCAGCAGTGGCAGAATAGTTCTCCATACAGCAATCTAGCGTATATGAGTGCAGGTGTGAATTTCAAAAAAATAACTTTGCATTGATACAAAACAAGTTCCTCTTGGTAGGACCTCAGTATTCTCTCTACCACAGGAACCCTTTCTCGGCATTTATTTCAATTATGAATCCTTACCAGGGCGATGAAATTTTCTCAAAATTTTCTAGTAATTTTAGAAACATGCTCTTATTTCTAATTGCGCCGGAAGTGGAAAACAGTTTTTGTCCGGTGGTCAAAAAAAAATATGTCCAAATGACTTTTTTTTTAAGCGAGCGTGAGAACTTTCAACTGGTTCCCTGGGGCGCTATTGCGTAACTTGGGTAACCAGCGATGGGTTGATATATACGTGAGTGATTTCATATGAGTAGCACTAATGGCAAAGGCAGGACGGTTGGAGAGAAACTCGGCGACGGCAGCCGTGTACTATTCTCTAAAAGTGATCTGGTTAGTGTGGTTGACCGAGTGCTGGCCTCACATCCCAAGGATCCTGATTAGAGTCCTGGAGGTAGCAGGAAAGTTCCTCAGTGGTGGAATACCTGTCCCTTCTTGAGGGATGTGTGGTGAGGATTTCAGTCAAGTACTCCGTCCGTAGGATGGACCGTTATGCTGTGGCCCCCTTGGTATCTGTCGTTATGAGCGGGTCAAGTCCGGCGCCATGTTTTTCTATCCCACTCATAATATCCTCCAGAAAAATTCTAACTTACCTCGCTTAACTCCCTTCTAATACCATTCTAACACCTCTCATCGACCTACCGTACCTTTTCTCACAGACTTGCTCTGAACACGACGGGAGCTCGTGAGACCTTTCAGATGTATTCAAATGACTGCGAGCAAAAGGCTCGCCCCATCATTTGCATCCGCATGTGAACCCTCCCAGTGAACCCATCACTGTTAAGTGACGCTTGAAAAATCAGTCAGAATTTCATTCGTGACCTACAGTGACTGCCAAATATTTCAGCATTAATATTTGTATTTATCAGCAAAATATTTTACCAATATAATTAATGGCAGGAAAATTAATGAGGATATATGCTTAGAGAGAGGAGCGTGGTAGCCTAGTGGCTAGAGCACTTGGCTACTGATCGAAGGGTCACAGGTGAAGCCATTGGACGCCCCCGAACGAAAAATCATCGGAGAGCGAGGTGGCCCAGGGAAAGGAACTGCCCCCCCCCCCCCCCCCCCCCCCCCTACCCTGAATGTGTGAAATTCAAGCGCGTGTGGCTTAGTCCGGGGTGAGCCTTACCCCGAACCAACCTTCGGGTTGAATCACTGAGTGTGAATGATGCTTAGAGAACATTTAGGACCTCTATCACGGAAAGTTACTTGAAAGAAGATGTGTAATTTTCATCTAAATATCTTGGCACTTTTAAGGTACGCATTTAGAACACCGGCTGGTAGTCAATTGGTGAATGCGGTGCATTATTTAAACAGCTGATATAGGAGGAATATAGAATCACGTAGCTTCCTCATTTTCCATCAATATTTTCCCTTGTTTCTTTCTTCGTTGAGCTGAGCCTTTTAAGCAAACAATTTTCATTTCAGTCACTATTCCGGCAGCCAGGTCGGTACAGTGTCGTCCTGGCAATCTTGAAGTCTCTGGTTCGAATCCCGCCACGGACAAGCTGGGGAATGAGCTAAGAATAGATTTCAATGCTATAGATGAATGGAGAAGTGAGTACCTTGAAGCATGATCCTTCCACTCTCCAGTTTTCATGCTTGCACATGGGAAACAGCTGCCAAAAAATATAAGTGAGCTTCCTTTTTTTGTACTCGACCTCATTCCTCCGATCGATCGATCTTCACGGACTCTGATGGTGGTCTTTGATATGCGAGGCTCCGGCCAGATGGGGAATTTAAAGCACCATCTTAAACGGCTGCGCCAATGTTCTTCGTCATACAATCCCCATTCTCCCTCCGCCAATGTCAGGAACACTCTCTCCCCTCCCTCCCCCCACTCGCCCAATTACTAGGTCCAAGCCAAGTAGCCCACCAATCCCTTCGTTTTCATTCTCTCACTTTTTCCTCTGCCTACATACAGAAGAGCACATTAATCTAATTATAACTGTTGCATGAATGTCGTTTAAATGTAGGGGGGGAAGCATCAACATTTGAGTATGCCTATTTGGTCAATTGATATCCACGATCATTTAAAAGAAAAATTTCCGTTCTTCTATCATGAAATTCATCGAGGAAAGATTATTTCTTGCGTCACTGGCATGCTAATTTTCTTCATAAAATTACCCCTGACATTTTTCATTATTTTGGGAATTTTAGACGGACGTTGGAATTATTTTTTCCACCTCAGTAATAATCAGCTGCAGTTGTTGTAATGCATAGTACTCCAGAACAGTAGTGATGTTGGGTATAATATAATCCATTGTGCATTTATGAATCGGTCATAACTTTTTATTGCTATGAATGGCGATATTTTTAGGAATATGGTGAAGCGAAATGGGTCTTGCCTCGTGTAAGAGATCTAAATACCTAGGCGTGGAGTTGGCGTGTTGATAAAAGACTGGTGAACAGTCGCAGATGACTTCTTGCATATTATGGCAACGAAATGTGTGGTGGTGAAAATTGACTTGTGGGCATTGAGAGGTGGGTAGTTGTAGTTAACTGGAGGAAGCGACCGACAGTTAAGAACAACTGCACCATTTAAGATGTGTGAGTAATTGTGGAACTTTTCAGGGAACTGGAAAATGGTGGAGAGAAACTCGGCGTCAGCATTACCTCCGTCCAACAATAGCTTTTAAGGGTAGGCAAAAAAGGGGTCCACGGTTTGATATCCTAACCGAAAGACCGAGTACTGAACTCAAAGTGTTCTTCACATAGCAACCAATTGGGGACCGGTAAAGCAATGGAAAATTTCATCCGCCTCAGCCTCAAGGATTCGAACCCGGGCCCTCGTGATGAGAAGCAAGTACTCTAAGTCACCACACCTGATCCCCTTGCGAGGCGTGTTTGAAAAAGGGTGAAGAAGGTAGTTGGGATGGAAAGGAAGGAAAAATCGGAGTTGCTGTGCATAGGAACACATGAAGTTGCTAATGGGAATTAGGAGGAGATAGTGAAAGGACGAATCCAGAGACAAGGAGTAGGTTTGAAGACGTGATAGAAAACGGAATACGTCTGGTAAATGGGGAATATTGAGGAAGAAAGTAGGTTGAATTATGTAATGAGATTTTAGAGTTATATGAAGTTTAGGAACATTTAAAAGATTTTATAAACCTTTCATACCCATTCGAGGGAAACTGATATTTGCAATAATCAATATTTCGTATCGCTCCACTTGGATTAGTCATTGAGAGTTTCACAAAGCTTAGTTTATGGAGCAAGCTTATTCCTTTCCTCTGAAATAGGCTATGAACAATACTTCAGCATGGAATGAAAAACAAGTGTTTCAAGCAATACAGTTGCGGTATGCAGTTTGGTGGAATGATTTTACCCATCGCATCCTGCCGGGACATGACCGTTGGTTGCAGGATCGCGTGACTCCCATCAAGCTTTTCATATCGGCCGAAGAATTTCTGCTTTTCATTCTCTTGAGTTACCGCCTGAGCACCTTGTAAAGCGGGCGAGGGGAACCGCGTCTACCTGGCTGTGAAGTAATCACTGCGGACGAATTCTTGAGGACGAGGACTAGGCAGGCGAGAATAATCTCGCCGAGCACGTAATAGCTCTCCTGCACTCATAACTAATAATGACTGGTGGGAACAAGTGGAAAGTGCCGACGCTTTCTGAAATCATGGCTGAATGAAAACCCCTGCGGCAGCCGAAGTAATTTTTTTCTACTTTTCGGCTCGTTGCGATGCAAGAGTTTCTAAAAGAAAGGCTTTTTGCGCGTGAATTTTTTCCATATTTTTAAAAATATCATCGTTGTTAATGTTCGGTGATGAATGGCAACAGTCTGAATATCCCTCCGCGATATCGATTCAGCTCGGAGTCAACACTGGCTGCGGGTTTAGCATTTTAAAGAAGATATGTGCTCTCCTTCCACTTCTACAGAGAATTAAATTGCTGAAAACTGCACTCTACTTTCATATAAAATATAGAGGTAAAGAGATATAGATACATAGAGTAAATGCATAAAGAAATCATCTTTCAGTCGAAAATAAATATGAGCAGCTTTTCTGAGGAATTTGTTCTGCGGTGAAGTTCTTTTGTCACTCTTGATCTGATTGTTAATGATCTTAACGCTTGCGTTCTTAGCTCTCCGATAAGAGCGTTCCCCAAAGAACACAGTTACCTCGGTCTCACCAAGAATCTATTGAAAGCTTGATGGTGAATGAGTTTATGGATGCAAAACACATTCGACATTTAGATTTTACCTACACTGCCTCTCTCATTAAAATCCCCATAGTATTTGTGTTGTTAAAAAGTGAAATAATTTTATTTATTCACAAATTTCAGTGCTGTTTTCAATCATGAAGAAACGCCCCTGGTGGTTCGGAACAATATTCAGTTCCTAAAATATATACATTTGAAAATAAAAACGAACAAATGATCCTCTTTTTTTTTATATGCTTCTCCGCGAGATCATTCTCATTTGTTTCTCACATTTTTTTGTCCGGCAAATGTCCTACCGGCTCCGTAAGCTTCAGGATACACAATTTTTTCGCACGTTCCGCGCAGCATTTTTTTGCGCTCATCTCATCCGATCGGGTGATGACAGGGAAAACCACACTTTGAATGGTGATATGGAGCGTCAGGGAATAAATAACCGCAATATCGATCCGTTTCATGGGACCCACCCTTTTGATCACCCGGATTACTCACAGCCTCAAAGGCTAGGCAAAAATAAGACAAAAAAATTTTTTCAGTGCGTTTCAAGACCTTGAAGTTTCGTTGTGGTGAGCTAAGATAATACTCCCGGGCAGAGACCTATGATGAGTTGTTTTCAGACGGATATGGAGTCGATATAACTGAAGCGCACGAGAAAAACATTAAACACATTGTTCAGTAATCGTCTGCCTATGGAGTTCACAAGATGAGGCTTCACGTGGTGGAATTTAGCATATTAATCAATTAAAACAATTACCTAATGAAAATATATTTAAAACTTCATGACGAGTGTTTCAGCTAACAGTCATCATAACCTGATTAACTTGGTTAGTAACATGCATCGTGACATTTTAAATATATTTCACATGTAAAAGTGCTACTGTTTTATTTGACTATGGAATAATTTGCCTCTCGGCTATAAGTTGAAATTATTAGACGGGAATATACAGAAGTTTGGTGCAAATTAATTTTGCAATACATGGTAAACTTGAAGACTCACATTTATTTTACCAAGCCGGCCGCCCTTGTTATGTGTGTATAGTTCAGGCCTGACGGCGTTTGCCTCAGGATTAAGCCTATGTTGGTATGGTGTTTGTTATAACTTTAGACTTTAAAGTACCATAAAATCTAACTGTACAGCTACCGTTTTACTAAGCCACTCTTATTTCTGGGTAACTAGGTACAAATGTACAAAATAAGGATCCAGATAATGTATTTTTATTCACTGTAAATCTCACGCTCTTTCCCGCTGTGTATCATTCTTATAGGTTGTTAGTCTATCTTGCTGCACGACATAAGAGTCCACAGATACGCTTTATTAGAAAAAAGCATCAACAGAATTGATACAAATGCAGTTTAACTCTTTTAAATAAAGCTGGCGAATACGGAATGAAATAATGAAAGTAATAAGGCTATAAAATGCTTACATGCCTTTTGCTGAGGAAGTTTAAAATATTTACATTTTCAGTAGTGGCATATTGTGTGGAAGGCAAGATTTGCCTCCTACCTTCTTTATGCAGCAATCGGCTCAATCCATTTTCTTCGGGAAAACTTGAGATATTCCGATTAGTCCCGCTGTTAGGTACTACTTCCAGCAATGCAAATTAAAATCAAAAAATGCCTGATTTTTGGAAATATGTTAAGAAAATTGAAGGCCTTTATTTGATTCTCAAAAAAGAATGAGATTGGTGTTGGCATAAAGTACTTAATGTCAAAACTAGGATTAAAATTAATTCACTACAACTGCAGCTTTGTGTACTGTTAGATATGTCCGCATGTGTGATATGTCCGCATGCATTTTGTAAATCTTTCGTACCTAAATATCCCGTTTGCTTGTAGGTGCATGAAAAAGTTAGCCATTACCATGAAATTTGCAATTAATACTGCGATGCTAACTCCCGGCATTGACGCATTAGTGTATCTCTCCCCACAAAAAAGAAGTCCCTGAAAGCACTGAACCGACCCCGGTAGCCTGGTTGGTAACGTGCCAGCCTAGCATCACAAAGGTCGCTGGACTGAACCCAACTTCGGGCATGGATGTCGCATTTGTCTCAAGATAAAGTTTATGTTAGGCAGTGGAATATAACCTTAGCTCTTGGACCACCTTCAAAACTAATTCCACTACTACTCGAAAGTGATGGACTATGTATGGCTGTATGGCTATTCGAAGTTTTTGACCCTCTTTGTTTTAATGGTCTCACTTTAGTCTAAAACAGCTTCCCCATCTTTTTTCCCCACTCACCTTATCTCCGTTTTCCTTTTATCCACCTTTACTCCATTCTCCCCTCATCCCATCCACAACCCCTTCCCCACCTCTTGAGTGTCTCCGATTTTTCTTCCATTTCTCTTCCTTCAGCGTCTTCAACAAGTCGCACTGTGTCCGCCCTCAAATGTAAATAAAGATAAGTATTCAAACGTAGTTCCTGTGGTATGTGGAACAGAAGTACATGTTTTGTCGTACCTTATTGGGTACAATAGCGCTCGAATGGATGTTATCTTTTGTTTTGTGATTGTAACGTTTTGACAAGAAAACCAGAGGTTTAATTCAAGTGATAAAGCTAGTGTTTATCACCGCAATATTAAAATTCCATTGAGATTGCGACTATGCCATTGATATTGCGACTATTACACTTCCATAGGAATCTAAATACCATAGAGATGGCGATATGCAAATCAAATTTCGTTGCGTTTCAAGCAAAATGCAACATTTGTTTGCAGACTTTAATTTGATCCACCAAATATCTTTTAAGCCTTAGATTTGCATGCGAAATATTTGGCTATTTCAAGAAGAATTTCAAGATATGGCTCGCACAAGGATTTCAAACGTTCTATGTATTTATATGTAATTACACGCAATTGAACAGGTAGGAATCAAAATTGCTTCCAAGAAATATAATACGAACTTAAATTTCTTCCTCATTGGTAATTACGAAACTAATTTCCAAGAGTAGTTGAACGAATAGTACCCATTTTTTTCCGCAGCTCATAAATCGCTTGGAAGGAGATTTATCTACAATTCTCGCAACGCTTCTGAACTTGCAGTTTTATATTGTTTTGCTCAAATGCGCATTATACCTTTTAAAATTAAGGGCCCATTATTTAAAGCCTTCTTTGACGTTTCCCTTCAGCCTAGCCTGAATCTTTTCTGCTTTGACGCGTAAACCTATTATTCCATGACGGTATCCATATTTTTTTCTATTTGTACCTCTCCGTGGCCACGTATTGGGTGGCACACTGTTATATGAAGACTTCAGTCTGTCGGATCTATCTAAATACCCGTGGCCAATGCTCTCATCACTGACTTGTTTTATCTCATTCCCTTCAACCCATATTTCCATCCGTTTCTGAAGCTATCTCTATTTTTTTTTCTCGTTCCCTCCAAATTAAACTATTTTAACATCTTTCCCTTAGTCGCCTTTTTTTCTCGCATCTCACCATGCACAAATTAGGTCCGCTTAAACCTAAATTTTCCTTTTCTCTTTCATTTTCCTCCCTTTTCACCCTCAATACAGCCCTAACGTCGTACGTACAAAAGCGACTGTTACTCTTCGCTCTTATCTTTTCGTTTCCTCTGTTCCTGCCTGAGGTGCGTGAGTACGTTTCGTGATGACGGCTTCACTTTAGCTTTCCTCCCCCTCGGCTGGGTATAACGCCATAACCAACGTGCCAAGCCCCACCATTACCTAGATTAATTCATCCGATACTTTCGTCCATTACAATCATGAGAGAAAAATAATTGAAGGGGTGTCGTTTCGTCGTCATCAACGTGACACCAACACTGGAATGGCCGCTGATATGGGATCATTTGCCATTGCAGCCTCCGCAGTGATAGATATAAACGATACGCTGACTATTGTTCACCTAGAATGTGTCTCTCCATTAGAATATTTTTTTTTTGCCCCTTCACCTCTAAGAGTATTGGAATGGTCAAGCCCCTACTACGTCTACGTAGATGCCATTAGTTAATGGAATTGTTTTAAGTTTTGTATAATAAGTCTACATAATTTACTTAAAAACAATATCACGATGAGCATCTATATTAAACTTATAGAAAACAAAAAAAATTGAAATATTGAATAGATGTATTACGTAGAGTGCTCGGAAGTAATAACTTTACGATGAAATGTTCCGAATAATATCTCATTAAGCACCAGGGTGATTTTGGTTCACAAGTCCCACTATTGAGGAGGCAATTGATGTGATTTAATGCAGTTACACGTAAAAGCAAAATAATATCACTTTGATCTTCTTACGGCGTGTTGCGAGGTCGTCCGCTAAAGGAACTTAGTATTGATCGTTTAGTGATCTCAAAATAAACAATCCTTATCTCCGCACTTTGAAAGTGGAACCTTTTCTGCAAAGTTAGAAAGATTCGATCTCTCTTAAGGTACAATACACGAGAACTCCTCACTCTCTCACCTCTTTCGATTTTCGCCTCAACCTCCATCCCTTAAACGAGGCAGTGCCAACTAAATATTTTCAGGTTTCAAAATTAGACGTGGCTCGAAAGAAAAAACTCCTACAAATGCCCATGGTATTCGCAGTGATTTTAACGCAGCTTGGTAGGTGAGCAGGTCGTATCACATTCCCTTAGTGAGCCCCGTGTACCGTTCTTATTCATTTGTAGAGGAAAAATGGAAAGGAGAGGAAAACTAGCTGCGACAGCTATCACTCAATCTCCCGTATAATTTGCGTTAGTGAGTCTTTGGAATGGATGCACATAGCCTTCCTTATGCTTCTACTGCAGTAGCATGTCCTACTGTCGCATAACTTGAGCGATTTTATCAGTAGAGTTCAAAAATGGAACACCTAATCAATCTCTCATTTCCTGCCTGAAAGACATTCCCTCTAAGGCACAATCTCGGATCTATTTTGGCTATAAAAAAGGTGCTCCACCCAAAATAGCTTGAGAATATTTTCCTCCGTCATAAGTTATGGGGTGTTAGATGCCCATCTCTCTTTTCATGGGCAATTTTCTCCTACAGATTTCCCTTTGAGAAGGAAAAGGGTATATCTAGGATTATTTTAACCAATCCAAAATGCTGTTGATTCTAATTCGAGACACTTAATAAAAATATACGTAGGCAATTTGTCCCGGAGAAAACTACTCCATAAAGAGATCAATCAGTCCATCTCGTATACACTGGTTTTTCCACTGTCGTCACCATCATTAGTCGATCTACAATTTGGTTTTCCAGCAGCTCACCACTCGTTTCGTAGTCAGATAGGTAGAGTAACCCAAAAGTCAAAGGTCCGAATCTCATCTAGAATATGTTTTTTATTAGTTTTAGGGGTAAGATTATGATTATTTTAGATGAGATAGTGCGATAAAAACTAAGCACGTAAACCTTATAACCGAATTCCATGTCTTCCAATTCCTTTTGGAGTAATTTTCTAGTGATTAATGTCAAGTCAATGTCAACGCATTGACTAACCGGAATCCAAAAGTTTCTATCATAGGCATTTGAAGACCATAGTTGAGGGAAAAATTAATGGGGAGAATGGCAAAGAAAGGTCTCGTATGACATTTATAGAGAGAAAGTAGGGAAGGATGCGAAAGAGAAGAATTATTATATTAGCATATGAACAGGTTAGCTGATAGAGCTGAGGATCCAGTGGAGAGCTGCGTCCAACCAATCTTAGGGTAGTAGGATAGGGTAGGGTAGGATAGTGATGATGTAACCGATTATCTGCTGGTAGTAAGCATAAATTTATACCAGAAATAATTTACTGAGACATCCTATTATTGAGTGTTGATAATGAATCACGGCTGGATAGATAGAAAATTGGAAGTCTTAACCGATACCCAAAACATTTCTGGTCACTGATTTCTATGAGAAATCAAGCCCTGTGGGTGACCGTTGGTATCATATGTTGAGGTACGTTTTATGAGAAGAGAAATTTAATCAATTGAATCACCATGCATTTGATTCCTCTTCAACTCTACAAGGCATGAATCAAATTCAAATCTGTTCTACTACTACCACGCTCAATTCTCAATTCTACGCGGTTAACCTCTTCATTTTCACCTGATTTTTCTCATTTAGTTCTTACACTTCTAGCTCCATACAATAATTCAAGGTCTTCCTACGCCCTTCTTTAGATGAACTTTCCCCACGACGGGAATGTTACCACGATACCTTTCCCCACGATGTTACTATCATGTCTCAAGATGGGTCCGATTACGTTTCCCTCCTTTGTTTCGAAATTCACTTTTCGGCATTGTCATGAATTTAATACTAAACTACGCATAAGCACCCATCCGAATTAAAACCTATATGTATTATTTGGCAATCTAATGCTCATTGCCCGTTTTTAGTACTTGTGGACGGCAAATTTAGCTGGAATCAATATAATGGAGGGGTTATTTAGGGGGTATGCATTTACGCTTTCGAATGAAGGAGCGATGGTGTCTAGACTTAGAGAAGAAAGGGAACATACTAAGCTCTAACCTCGCTATAGCTCAAAACCTCAAATTGACGTAGGGCAAATTATTTGTGTTCTATTGTTTGATAAGGATCTGTCGTTATAAGAAAACACAATAAACTCGATTAGAGATAAATTCAGCCTCGACGCCAACTGCATTCCAACACCAATGAGACGCAATACTCTTGAAAGACATGGGCGTTGGTCTGAACTAGACTTGCCTACGGTCGCGTGGCGAACGGCCGTAGCCGCCGATCATATCTCAACCAACTAAATAACATTCACCACCGAGGTTTCCGAGACATCCTGAGTGCATTCCGGTATAGCCCAGTAAAAGTCTTCTGAGAGAAAACAATGAGCCTTTTTGCGGGGGAGAACTCAAACGTTTACCTCTGCTAGCAACTACTTTACTCAAAGGAGGCCAGAACGTGACTCAATACTAATTGCTTCCCTAGGAAGATTTTCTAGTCACCAAGGAAACTGCATCTTGTATTTAAGGCAACGCGTCCATGGCATCCAGACTCAAATCACGCTCCTCTCACTTTTCGACACCTCCTGACGGCCTGACGGAGTGCGTCAAGCATCGGGATGTACGTAATAAGTTAGTCATGAGTGGAGGCCTAGAATACGTTCTCGGTGACGACCCTGATTGCCTATGCCACGCTATTTTATTTTTCAAAGAAATAGGCCTTTTAAACAAAATATGATTTTACCAGTCCTTTTATAGTTTTAATAAATATCTAATAACAATTCGTAAATACGCCTACGATTAGTGTTTAGTAATAATTCTACTGCGTTTATCAAGTCACGCCAAGTTGAAATCTCATTGAGGATATGAGAAACTATCGCATACTTCCACCGCGGCCCGAATCGTATTGCAAGTTGTATGAATTTGGGAGTAAGTACATAGGCACATTATCACGACTGAACTAATTTCCTCTTTCTCGGATATTATGGCTAAACCTTGGTTTGTGTGAAGACAGACCGGAACCATTAGGCCAAGTTCGCCAATCCTTAGTTACAGATGTGTGTGTAGGTATACGAAAACCATTGGCCCAAGTTTGTCAACTCGCGATTATAGAATTCATTTAGCGATCAACTCCCATTCTTCCTATCACCTGACTACTACTATTATTCGTGAATAAATATGGCCAAGTGCACAACTATCATTGAACATAATGTTCTATGTAGTGACTCTATGACGACGCTCTCTGCCTTGAAGGGAGACAGTATCCTTCGATAGAATGTCTACTTTTGAAACATAATGTCCACCGCTAGTGAAAGGAAAATTCTTTAGCTACCGGAATATCATTGGTTGATAACTGCGACCACATAGCAGTTGGAATAGTTGCCGAGGTGATAGGAAGCATGGACGTTGAACGTTAAATGAATTCTACAATCACGAGTTTTAAAACTTGGACCAATGATTTTGGTCTACCTACACACACTCCTGTAACTATGGATTTGTACCATTAAGGATGGGCGGGTATTTGCTAAGAGGTCGCAGTTTAAGAAGCTGAGGAAGAAAAGGTGAAGGGATACCAGGCGTTGACATAAGCCAGCTATTAAATAGAGGCGCCAAGGGGTCCACTCTTTATCGTCCCATCCAACGAACGCGGTACTGAACTTGATGTGCTCTCCATAATGCCCAGAAAAAATAATAATATTGATTTTTCCTTTCATATATTATTACAGTTATTATTTCCATCCAAGAAAGAAATCCACTACTGTTGGGGATTGAAACCTGGTCCTCGTTATGAGTATCCAGTACTCTAGCATCAGGCCAACCCGAGCCATGATTATGGTCTGTGTCCTAACAACGTTTTCCATCTGCTGCTTCCTACGCTCAATCACGATAAGGATGAAATTTTGCGACGGGCAGTCGCGTATAAACATTATTTTTCGGGCGTAAGCGAGATATCGATATTGCGACTACTCTCCGACGTAGTAGAGGTGGCTAAATGTCATTGACCCTCGACCCTGAGCCCCTGTTGAAATTATTTTCCACTCTCTATCTACTCTCACAGAAATCTCTCTTTAACCCTCGCTACCTGTTACTAAAAAAATCACGTCCTCCCTACTTGGGGTCTTTTTTGACCCCATCGTGAATTTTAATTATTTTAAGTGATAATATTATTCCAATGACTCATATTCATTCGTATTTTAATTAAATACATTTCAGATAAATTAACAGAAAAATACCACAGCATAATATACATTGCATAATTTAGAAAAAAATATTATAATTATTTAGATGGCACTCCTAGTATAGTCTTGAATAATGACAATTAAATTTACCTAAATACGTATTTAAGTACATCGTTTACCTATCTGAATACAATATAATATTTAAAATATTTAAACATTTGCAGCATAGTGCCAAAACGTGATGACCAATTACAAAATTTCATGACGCAAAAGAACTGTGCCAAATTTTTAATCTGAAATCTCCATCTACACACTCACTAATGTCACATTGCAGACGCTTTGTTGTTGAACATGATCACCTTACAGGTATCTGTTGCAAACATTAAAAAGATCATTGGTTGTTTGTCTCTCTTACGAGGGCAAATGGAACATCTGCCACCCATTTTCTGGACACAATTTCTTTGTCATTTACTAGCAGAATACCGCCAATCCCAGCAATTTCGATCGCAGTCCGAAATCTATTTTTTTTGGCATCCGGTTTTTCCTACTCAAAGATGAATTTCAGGTGCTAACATTTCTTTTGCTGATTCTAAAAGGAATCGCAGCTTAGAATTTTTTCCGCGGAAAGAGGGGTATTTTCTCGAATACATTTGGTATGCATTTATACCTGCAAGATCTACGATATCAAAAAAAAATAGTCAATGGCCATTTTCTAGTCCCTCTTTTTACAGAATAATTTGATCTACAGTATGCACACCGACTTTTGTAGAGTTGTAATACAAAATCACTTCCCGTTTATTCTTTTCAGGGCAACAAATTTCAAATGCCTTATGTTTAGCAGACCATAAGAACCGACGTCCTACCTGATGATATTCCTGGATAATATTTTTTCAGTCCACTTTGGTTCTATAGCATCCCATTTGATTTTTCCTTCCTCACTCCCCGTGGATCGTCTTCTTTGATACATACGCCTAGGATTTCCTCATGAAGCTCGTCCTCCTCCTGGTCCCTTATTTCCACCTCCCTGTTGCCTGCCTCTCCTTTACTTCCATCACTCTCATTTTGCATGTTTTCTTCATCGTTAATCTTTCGATCCCAATAAATCGTTAACGGCTTCCTTCTTGCTGTATCCAGGAGCAAATTTGACTTTATAGGCTGCCATAATCAGTTATTGTTCTTTTATGACCGCCAATAATTCCCCATCGGGATCCCCAGTGCGGGATGTACGCTTGAGCGAGGAAAGATGTGACTTCTATAGTCGTCGGAGGAGTGACCACGAGTGACGATTCTCAGCGTAAAAGCCTAGCTCGTATCAGAGGTCAAATACTATGAAGTCAAAATACAAGTGGAGAAAACACTGACTGTTATTTCTGACTTATTGCTGATTACAAAGAAAGCACAGCATTGATGACTCTGTTGATAAGCTCTACGAAGATAACAGTTAGATTAGAAGTTGGAGAGCAATGATGGCTTCAAAAATCGTCAGAGGAGCAACCACAAGTTACTAATTCTCTCTATATCAGCTAAGCTCATTACAGAGAACAAAAATTACGGAATCAAAAAACGTTGACTGTTGCTGATTACAAAGAAAACACGCTGTTGACGACGAATCCACTGTCCGCAGATAATAGTTGGATTAGAAGCTGCAGAGCAAGTTGAAATCATAGTACGCTAGCAATCACTTAGCAGTATTCAGCTTCTGTTATGTGATGAAGTGAGGTCAATGTTATCGACTTATTATGCGTTAGACTCCAAGTTCACACATTTGGAAACTGCTGACATTTATTAGATTTTGCAATTGAATAGCTAAGCCTCTATTTGATTCACTAAGTTGTAACGTTGATACGACTGTGTATATTACCGGAATATCTTTCTTGGTGTCACATGCGAGGGAAATACATCCATAGCTCAACAATTTCTTCTCTTCTAATAATTTTAACACTCAGTGCATTACTCATTTTATGACATAAATTGCTAAAATTCTTTCCTTTCATGACAAAGTCATGACAAAAGCTATTATTTATTCAATTATTTCTAAAGGAAAATGAAAATTAATCTCCTTGTACAGAAACACGATCGGGTATATTTTAGTTCCACATACCCTACCTGGGGTCAAACTTGACCCCAAGCAAGAAAATATTTTTTGTAAGGCGTATTGTCAGAAATATTTTTAAAATGAAAAATGGAGTCGATACAAAAATGTTTTATCGGAGAATTCCTAAAATATGATGCATAAAGCTGTAAAAATGAATGAGTTATTCAACTTTTTCTGTGAGCTGGGGTCAAAAAAGACCCCAGGTAGGTAGGGAGGGTTAAAATGCTTCCATTCACGTTGGCTCTCTCCACCGATAGAGAAGTAGAACACCAACCACACCCGAAGATGCTAAAAATCCTTCTTTCAACGCCAAAGCGCAAAGCGCCGCGGCAGTTAAATCATTCAACGAATTCACTACCGCAGAGACTACATAGCACCCTCTCAAAATAAGAAGCATTTAAGGTAAGTACGAAGCCAACAGTCATGCAAGGTCTACTGCAAAATATCACCTGCAAGCTGTAAGCCTCATGCGTCTCCGTGATGCATTAGCCTAGTTTAAGAAGAGTGCTGGAATAAATTAATAACTCAGGGGACCAATGATGTAAAAAAAACCCTAAACGGACGGAGATAACTATCATGAGAGAATAGCGGCTCTAGAAGAGATTGCGAGGAAGAAACTATAAAGAACACGACAATATTTCAAATGGTCAACACTTCTTTTTCCATCGTAGAAGGTGTACACAATGGGTTGAGACTAATGGCTCTACATTTAAATTGAAACATCTCTTAACGAAAAGCAATTTACACAACTACAAGCTTAGGAATTATTAAAAACCTTTACATATACTTAACACCAAGGTGTTAAGTATATGTAAAGAATCGATCCATCATCGATAGAATGCTTGGATGAGAACGCTTGATGCATGATA
Organism: Platycnemis pennipes; assembly: GCA_933228895.1. Classification (NCBI taxonomy): domain Eukaryota; kingdom Metazoa; phylum Arthropoda; class Insecta; order Odonata; family Platycnemididae; genus Platycnemis; species Platycnemis pennipes. The sequence continues at coordinate 51,969,311 of OW121846.1, forward strand.
TTTATTTATCCTCGATAGGTTTCTCCTTTTCATTCTTAGCTACCGATGAAAAGAATATGCAGTGTCTCAGCCATCTGAGTTGCGCACACTTTATAATCAAATAAAAAAGATAATCCGCAATTCCGGTAACGTGGCAGAAAAAAGTAAGAACGGGCCACAGTCCCTATATTTGCCATAATTAGCCGATCTGACAAAGAATTCTAAACGGAAATTAACATATTAGTGATCTTATTTTACGAAAAAGAATATTTTCGTCTCGTAGCTATGGATATGCTGTAAGTTCAGTTAATACGTGGTATGTACCTCGCATTCATCATCACTCGAAGGAACATATTCTTGGGCATTCAGCTATACATGGTGAGTGGTCTCAGATCAGGTGGCTGTTTGAGAGTAAATCTCTCTGGGGCGGATATCTGAATAACCTTAGCTTAAAATGCTGGAATCTGTTGGGACATTACTAGGTATACTTCAGCAAGCAGTCGTTTATTTCGTTTTCGAAAAGGCGTAAAACGGGCCACACACGACGTAATGCGTCGAGTGTTCCATGTCTGCAGGGTTACAACGCGCCGAAGCACGACACTTCGTCCGAACGATCCCATTGTTCACGTTCAGTAGGCCAAGGCATTTGGGATCGGCCTTCGCGATCCCGAGCGGAAGCCATACCGCGGTGATTCATTCCGTTGACCACCCCCTAGGGACAGGCGACAACATGGGCTTTCACGAGCGGCGCCCTTGTTTCACACCGTCGCAGAGTGTAAGAATTTTACGTCATTCATCACGTCGTGTCTACGAATTTTCCCTCCTGGACCCACATTCGTTATTCAGAACGGAATGATCGCACACCCCTTCGTGAAATGACGTGTTTAACTTCTTCGGATAATGTTCATTACGAGTGCAAGACTGTATGACCATTCAGAGGAAAGGACAAAGATGCATTTTCATATAGAGCGAGGATGGAGGAAGCGCACTTGCATATTTAAGAAACCATATTTTTTCCGTAAAATAAGCATAATTTTCGAACTTCGGCCGTACTATTGCAATATAAGAGCCGTAGTTCGATTACCGCACAGGTCACGATCAAGGCAAAATAGGTTGCGTGAATTTTGTTCTCTTGTAATGGACGAGTTGAGCTGTGAACATCTCAGCACTCACAAATCGCCGTTTCGTCACGATTTGATTTAATCGCCGTTTCGTCACTTAATTGCGTGTAGCCCTTTTTGTTGCATGATTTCAGGATTATAATTTAGGAACACGACAGCAATCGACGGTTGAGAAGTCGCCGAAATCACGTTAACAGTAGCGAACTTCATTCAAGTAAAATTAAATGCGAAACACGCCAAGAAGAAGTCTTTAAATTCAATTTCGTGCATTAATTCATTTACATAACATTGTGTGGAATGCCAGAGAACACAACTTGAGCGTAAAAATGTACATCAACTTGTGACAGCAATTCATCATCTGACATCAATGGACGTTATATCCTAACCAATTCCTTTCAATAGTGGCTCATTGGAAACATAGTTTGATGGTTTATGCGTAAAACAGATGCCGGGAAACCCCTTTTTTACAATCAAAAGTTCCAGAGAAAATGATAACATGAATCATCACCGAACTGAAGCACTTAACGCTTACTTTACGACAGCAACCAAATCTACACTTAATCTGTTCCGACGATCAAAATCCTTGTCGCAACTTTTATTCCGATAAGTTATTGTGTAAGAAAAGGGTAACGCTTGGTAATTTGATTTCGTATACAATACACTCCGGTCATGAATTCGAAGGGAAAGGTAATGTAACGTTTGAGGCTGAGCCAAGAAAAACATTCCAGTGGCGCTATTCTTCCCAGCTCTCAGCTGTGCAGCATCATAAAGCCATTCCCCGGACAGCAGAAGAGCTTTTAGGAGAAATGAGCGGAGGGCTCCTCAGATGTCGGAAAACATTAGTTCAACGGTGGAAATGTCGACTTACCATGTTCTGCCTCAGTTTCTCCAGGAGGCGATCCATCCTAGAATCCTGGTCCCCGCGGCACGACACTAGACACAAATTTCTATGGGGGAATCATGCAACACACCCATTCCTCGAGGCCTGTGCCATTAGGGCCTCCACCCGTCTGCCCCACCACACGCTCAAGACTGCCCCATAGCTCCTGCGAACGCGGGATCGATGACACGTCCTCCCCACTCCCCTCTCCCTCCCCGCCCCTCCCCTCCCCCTTCCCCCTCCCCTCCGCCGGTGGCAAAGTGAACCCTACAGCAGCGCCCAGCGGTGGTAAAAGTGAGAAGTTCATTTTTCGGTTCCGGAGCTAACTGGAGCGCTAAAATTACAAACAATAGAGGAGGCAAGGTCGCTCCCTGCTGCAAGAGGGTTTGGTGAGATGGGGAAGATAAGGAGGTAAAAGAGTTGGGTTGGGAATGGCCGTCAGGAAACCCAGGCATAATTTCGTTACGCGGAGGCATGGATGGCGGAAAGCTACGAATGCGCCTAGTGTGGAATCAATATAAAGCATTTTAAGTGAAATGTTTTGTTTGCTGAAAAAATGTGCTTCGCCATTTGCGTAGGAATATTTCGTTCAAATGTGATTTCTGGACCCAACGAAGCATGTTCAATTTCAATGTTGTCTGACCAGCGTAGTAATTCTAATTCAGTCGCACGATAGGGTGGGTTTCGCCGGCGACTGAGCGACAAAGCTGGATTCATAAGAGATAATTCAAGAAAATCGAATGGTTAACTTGCGGTACTTTATCTTGCAGTACTTTGTTGGTTAAAAAAAATTGCGGAGGTGAAGGTCTGTCCCATTCGGAGAATATTGAATTAAATCCACACTGGACTCGTATGAATCATGCAACTCTCGCGATAAAAATTTTGAGCATGGCAACTAAGATAACAATTATCTGAAACGGTCTTTAACCTGAAGTTCTTTCTCCTTCATTATTGTTAAGAAACGTTCTGCTTGTTTTCCAATTTACCATGATTTGAGCGATATGAGTATGAGTTTAAAAAGTCTAGGTTTATATTCATAAATTTGATTCAACTCGAGGAAATTTAGAAATCTTCCAGGAGGTTCTACGACATGTTTGATCAATCTGCATGTGAACAATTTTCCATGTTATTCTGCGGCTTCTGTTTCTATCTAATTGCTTGTGTATCAAAAGATTCAACAGTAAAGCACTAAAAATAAGTCATTACAATAACGAAGCTACATTGAAACATTTACAGTAGTCACCCTATAGCCGAATACAATTATTTAGCAATAGATTAGCAAGTATTTCAATTCATGGATCTTGATTTAATTACCTAATTTTTTCTAACCCAGAATAAATTAACTAAACCAAGGAAATAGAATTGTATAGAGTGCAACTAGCAGCAAAATAAATTATAGAGGTACCATTATGGATTGATAGTGCCGCTGTTCCGAATATTTTGAGAGGCCTGCGTTGGTAAATCGAAAATAATCAATTAAAGTTTTTAATGATTTCGTAAATTGTATGCAAATGTTAAGAAAAGTTTATCCAAGAGATCGACATACAAAGCGAAGTTAAACGGTGGGCAGTGGAAAGAGAGGATGAAAAGTGAGGGAGAGCATTTTCCTCCATTTACATAAGATATTTTAGTATATCTGATACGATAATTAGCTAAAGAGGAGGTGGTTAACCATTGGTAACTACCGATGTATCGATGGTTAAAATTGGGTTATACTTACGTTTCGTTACTATCACGTTCTTCCTGTTTTCTTTCGGATTTTGTTCTTGGGCTTTTATAAGTATAACCTGTACACTATACTGATGGAGTGAAGTGAAGAAATTTATTATTCAGGCCGATTATATATGTTAAATCGGAGTGAAGTCTGAAACCATCATTCTAATAGGCTTAAAAACACTTTCCCATTTGAGCTTAGCGTTAAAAGTCAATTCAAACCTCGTGCCTTGCCAGTTCTTGAATAAGGCGTTGGAGGCGTTTAAATCGTTTTAACTCTCCATTTTTCGAACTTAAAGTTATGTTCAACCATATATTCAAGTGAAATAGATTCATAACGACAAGGTTGTGTGGACGGGGCTTTTGAAGCACCGGTGTGGAAGTATGATGAACCAAAGGGAAGACAATAGAAGCCAGAGGAGGAAAAGAAGTTTCTGGACACGGGCATGGTGTGTGTGATTTGAAGCGATGAGATACTGTGACAGCTTTGCGCAGGGCATGAAAATAAGATTTATTTACTTTTCCTTGCGCCAATATCCTGGCGGAGAGCAACACGCACAACGATGAAGGTGCAGGGGAGGGAGGGAAATACGGGAGTAATATCGAAGGAAAGGCACGGCGATCATTACTAATGGGTATGAGCTTCCACTCAACACCGCAGAATCGTGACGATCGACGCTCGTTGGAGTCTAATGGGCTATTTTCTATGATAGATATTCGCGAAAGTGTTTTTTCAGATTTTAGGTACGAACACATGAAACGGTGTCTATGTTATTTATTATTATTATTATTATTTATTTTTTCGGTAGTCAAGGAATTACATAGTTAAGGACATTTATAATGCATCACAATTTTTTTTGTTATTCTAATTATTGTTGTGGGGCCGCGCGAGGGGATGGTGCGCTCCCCGGGGATTAGGACCACCTGCTCGCGTTCTTCTCTCCCCTCGTCCCTGCCGCTCCCGCCGCCGATATGTAAGGCATGCGTGTGACGCGGTCGTCTTCACGTTTGATATTCTGGGATGCGTGACGATTGCATTCTGGGTAGTCCCGTCCAGCGAGGTTATGGATAGTACGTCCTCCATCGGTGAGTGCTCTGGCATTGCTTCTCCTCCCATAAAAATTGCAATAAGTTAAAAAAAAACATGCACAAATATGTGGTTAGAAGAACAAATGAATAAATAAATAGATATGGTGAGTGGAAGGATTAAAAGTGATGTGAAAGAGTCCGGTTTTTGTGCTTAAGGAGTACTGACAATGAAGGGATGCTAATAAAGTTCTCACTTTACGGACAAGACTAGTTCTGCGTTTGTGCCGTTGAATATAACGTTTTTCTGTCCACAAAGGAGCGGAAGAAATCTAAAGTATTTTGGGCCTTGTGATGCTTGAATTATCTGCTAATCCTTACTTTGAGTTTTGTTTTCTAGTTTACCCGCGTAATCGACGTCTCGAATCTTTCCTATAAGGAAAAGAGTTTGTTCTGTGTGTATGAGACTTTTCGTGAGGGTAATGAGGAAATTAGAGAGTTTACGGCCGGTATTGCTGAAAATGTTTTTTTCTAGTTTACCCGCGTAATCAACGTCTCGAATATTTCCTTATGAAAAGAGTTTTTTATGTGTACATGACACTTTTCGTGAGGGTAATGAGGAAATTACAGAGTTTACGGCCGGTATTGTTGAATGTTTTGTCTGGGATGCCGCTACAGAGGTTGTATAAGTATATGGGTTGACCTTCCATCAATGTTTTCAGGGTTTTAGTAATTTTCTTCCATATTGGCCGAGCATTCGACCATGTGAATGCTAGGTGCCAGGCGTCGCCTTCCTTTCCGGAGCACCAAGGGCATTCAGCGGTGGTGCGAGTGCCTGTGTGGTGCAGGAACTTCGTATCTGCCCATCTATTGTGCGCTAATCGCCAGGAGATGTCGATACCTTTTCCTAAGCTTGTGAATTGGAAGTTTCCGCACCCTCTTCCGTCTTGCACTGCAGAATCCATATTCTGGAGGGGGACAGGGCGGCGGCCACCCCGTTGGGAAGGGCCGTCTGCTATTTGTATTATCGTCATTTTCATGAAGGGTATTCAGTTTCAATGTGGTGAAGGCCTTGACGATGCGGTTGTAAAAATTGTCGACTAGTGGACACTTTCTGTATTCTTTTACCGTGCTGAGCATTTCAAAGACATTCCCCGTGTGGTTGTATCTTCCCAGTTTATCTGCTGCCAGTAGTTTCCATGGGCTTGTGAATGGACATTGGATGAGTCTCTGTAAGAATATAAATCTGAAGGCTGTTATTTTGAGGCCAATATCAACTAGACCTAACCCGCCTTCTTTGATCGGTGCGGTTAAAACTTCTCCCTTTACCCAGTGCTTGCCATAATTCCAGATGAAGTTAATTAGTAGGCTCTGAAATCACTTGATGCAGGATGGTGGTGATGTATGGCATTGGAGCGTATGCCATAATTTAGGCGCAATGAATTTATTTACCACCAAAACTCGTCCTCTCAAGGATAAGGGTGCCGCTTTGGGTCGCCATTTGTGTATGGCGCCTTCCGTTTTCTCAAGTAACTCTTGGGAGACACGCCGTTGTCCAACTTTTTCGTCGTTTGTGAGCCAAATTCCGAGAGATTTCGTCCCTATATCAGACCCCCTAAATCCCATTGGTTCATCAGTCCTGCCTTTCCACCCTCCGACCCACATACAGTGACTCTTTTCTGTATTTAATTTGGTGCCTGAATATTTTGAGTATTCATCGGAGCAAGTCATGACGTTAGTGAAGTCTTCATCCGCGGTGATAAAGATCCTTATATCATCTGCGTATCCGCTCGCCACTAGCTTTCTCTCTGTGTTTCCTGGTAGTTGAACTCCATACATAGATTTGAATAGAGGCTTTAGAAAAGGTTCTTCCGCCGGTGAGTAGAGCTGACCTGAAATTGGGCAGCCTTGTCTGATGCCCTTTTTAAAGGGGAAGGGGGGGTAAGTGACTGTCCGACCGTAACCATACATTTGGCGTTATGGTAGAGGGTTCTAAGAATACCAACGAAATCTTTTCCAAATCGCATTTTCTCCAATACGGCGTATAAGAAGGGATGTTTCACACGGTCGAATGCCTTATTTTGGTCTAGGGACAGGATGCCAAAGGGTTCATTGTTGTCAATTTTGCAACGCATGACGTCGCGCAAGGCAGACATTGAATCAAAGATTGATCGCCCTGAAACACAATAGCTCTGTTCTTGAGAGAAAACTGAGGCTATCTTTTGAGGCTATCAAGAGATCTTTTGGGATAAGGCCTTTGCCATAATTTTGTAGTCAACATTTAGGATGGAGATTGGTCTCCAGTTTTTTATGTCCATAACGTCACCCCCTTTGCTCATAAGAGAAGTGACTGATGACGATGTCGTGCGTGGTAGGTAGCCGTCTTCGAAGGCCTTGGATGCCATGTCTGTGAAGAGATTTTTTAGTTCTTTCCAAAACTCCATGGAAAATTCTACAGTTAATCCGTCCATTCCGGGAGCTTTTCGTCGATTGAGGCTTTTTAATGCGGCTGAGAAGTCATCGATTTGGAGAGGTTTGCTGAGGGAATGAGTCTCTACCTGGTTTAAGGTTTGTAGATTTTCTACAATTTCACCATACACTAGGTGACTGTCATTCTCTTCTCCTCGTTGAAGAGTGGAAAAATGGTTGTAAAGGTATGCTCTTAGATCAGTGAGGTCGGAAATCACCCTACTGTCTACTTTGAGTTTTGTGAGAGGCTTGGGGCGACATCTCATTGCCCATCTACTCAGGTGGTTGAAGGTGTTACTAAATGATTCTAATAGTGAATCCCAGCCTAGTGAAGCTATTATTTTATCTGCATGTTTTTGGTATCGTTCATGGGTCATTGGTTCATTTTCCAATGGCCTTATCCACTTCCTGTGATGGATGGAGAACTCTTTGGCCTCTCTTTTAATTGTCTCCCATTTTGTTGTAGCGTTTGTTCTGCAGGTTGATAAGTTTTGTAACATTACCTTCATGGAGGATTTAAAATTTTTGTCTTGCAGAAGAGAATTATCGAATCGCCAGTATGGTGGTTTGGGTACTGTGATTTTAGCTGTAGTTGCATGAATAAGGCCTTGTGATCAGAGAAGGAGTCTATCGTTTTGGGAGGGAGATGGGGGAAAACACCCCCTTACCCATGCAATCGCGCTAGATGCAAAACCTGTCCTATCCTTATCACCCAGCCTCTCCCCAAACAATTTCTGTCTTTTTCGCTTCCCTCCATGCCTTCACTTTCCTGCACCACTGAAAATACTGTCTACCTTCCACTCTGCCAATTCTGTCCCGCTTTCTACATCGGCCTCTCCACCACCCCGCTCTACATCTGCATGAATGGCCACCGCTCTTCCTGCAATAATCCATCCTCCCATTCTTATTCTCTCCCGGTAGCCGTACATGCCTCCTCACACGAATCCAACTTCAATAATTGTTTCAAGGTGGCCATACTGGCCTCCCTCCCACTTTCAACGTCTCCCCTCCAACTTAATACGTTGGAGCAATCTTTAATTTGGCTCTTCCATGCTTTCCGCAAACCGCGAATTAACAGGGCTCATTAAAGGAACCTTCTGTCTTTCTCTCTTTTTCTCATACCCTTTCCCTCCCCACTAATCTTTACCTCTCTTACTTCTACCCTTCACTTGTTTCCTCGATCTGCCTTGCCCCCTCAGTCAGTTTTCTCCTCTCCTTCTAGAAAGGTGAATAATTTAAAATTTTCTACTAGCCGTGAAAAACCCTCATAGAGTTACCCACTGATATGCAGAATGGAAAATTTTTCAGGGAGTAATCCGCAAGGACAATCCAAGGAAATACGTTTTGGTAGCTGAATTGGTTGAAGTAATAGGCCGGAAATTCAGGAATTTTGGATCGGCACCCGGTCGAGGTGTATGATTTTTTTCTCTGCGGAATTCTTGCTATTAAGAAAATAATCATGAAATCTATCAGTAGAGAACCTGTGCTAGTAAAAATATATGCATTTTTCAGCAGTTCTCATTGTTTTCGGCGTAAATGGTTCTTATCATTCACTGCTTGCATACAAATTCTAGTTTTCTAAATTTTACCTCAGGTTCCTGATATTTCCTTCCATCTTGATTCAACTAGAGCTTAAGTATGTCCATATTCTACTTCAGTACCCCCCTTTCCAAAAATCATTCAAATTTTACATTTTGCATTCATGAGAGGGGACTCTTCTATTCAGAAATAATATATTATGACCTGAAAACTGGAAATCTCATGAAATAATGACCGACCGAGTCCTAGAAAAACTAAGATGAAAGTCCTCTCATTTGCGAAGAGAAGCGATGTAGAGGTTATATCAGGTAAAATCTCTCATGTTGTTTGGCATAAGGAATACATAATTACGGCACAGCCAATCTAAATTGACAGATATTGATGGCCACCAAAGTGAATAAGTGACGAAGATTGCACTGATGCATTTAAATACTTCTAAATCCTTTGCACAACTCTGGTCCATGAAAAATAGGGTTTAGCGTCACACAATTTTAGATAGGGAAGCGGCAAGATCAGGGCAAGTCTTAAGGATCACACGAGCTCGTGAACCGCCCGGTAATCCCAAACAATTGAAATATACACGATATTATGTGATAAAAACACGATTTTTGTACGTTGAGAACGTATTTGTGCGTGCCAATTCACTTTCTGTTTCCATCTGTATCACGCGCCAAGCCCGCTGAGCACACTGTGCCACCGGCCCTCTTCCAATGCCGTCTCTAATAGTTCCCCTCAAATCCCAAAGGTAGCAGCATGTCTCACGTAGTCCGCGGCGTTGACAAGCTCTGGGGGTGAGTTCCGATAAGATTGGGTGCATCCAGTGGGAGTAGCGCTCACTGAGCGCTCACTGAGCAGTTGGGTGATCTCCCCCTGGATGCGACGGCTACGTAGCAGCTCAGTACTGAGCGGTTGTCTATTTGTGAGCGGTGTTTTGGACCGCTGTTCTCAGCCCTTGGGTAGCGGCGCGCAATCGAAAAGTTAGAAATAGCAAAGAATATTCAAGAAGGGTTATAAAGCCGGTTATACATGGTTCTGTGAGTTTTAAATTACTTAGATCAGAGAGAAATCAACAGGTAGCAAGTAGAAACTGAAATTGTAAACACTAAGTAGAAACTGAAATTGTAAAAATAAATTTTAAAAACATCGCTCGTTATCTATTTCCTCCATTCTATAATGTCGCGGATATGGGTTGAACTGTACAAATTTAATTAATACCATTTCTCATTAGACTTAGCTGAAATGAGGAGATAAATATTTGGTCACATTTAGCCTTTTCTGAAAAAAAAATCATCTGAATTAATACAAATTAAGCTTAATATCGGTCGTCATGTGTCTTCTTCGTGTCTATAGCAGACGACAGTGCTATGGTGTATCTTGACCTTCATACGGAATTAAGTCCACTTCGTTTCACAGTCACATTTATTCTAAATATACTAGTTGTCCTTTATTAAATACCATCGAAAAGAAAATGTTAAACCATGCCTAGTGAAAGGCATATACATATATCGACCATTTGCCGAGTTCGTACACGACGAACGATGAAAATCTCGAAAAATACTTTGATGCAAGACTTTAGGATCCAAAATTTCCTACGATGTTCGTGACCATAAACAAAATTGATTTAATCGTTAGTTGGGAAATATTCTTATTTTATCTTGAAAGTGCCGGCAAATATGTTTGAATCTTTCAGCATATATCCCAGTGATAAGCAGTCAACTTTCTTTCACGAATAATATCATCGCTATTAATAATTAATCAATCGCTATTCTGACGGATTTTTCCACTTTCGCAGCTATTGACAATTTTTGCTTTACAGTGTTGTCAAATATTCATTTCTATGTATAAAACTTGGATCGCACAGAGCTGCATTCATACAGTGATATTAACAACGTATATGCTGTTGAACTTATAGTAAGTATAATTGTATGCTTTCATTCTAATGTTCAGGATCAGTAACTAGTTTCTATGTATAGCTCAAGCCAATTTTTCACCTCCTCATTGGGTTCCTTAAAAGGTGACCATGGTCATTGCAATGATGATGATGTTATTATCATCTTTTTTCAGCACCACTAATTACAGAAATGACTTGTTAAGGGTCTAAATAACTTTTCACTTATAATAGGCATCTTAATGTTACTTTTGATAGAGATTAATAAGATAAACTTCTATAGAGAGTAATTAAAACAGTTCACATCTGCCATATGTGGCCAATTAAAATTTTGGGTTGTTTAAACAACCAAATATTTGAAAAGAAAATTATTTGGAAGTCATCCACTAAATTGGTAACCACTTGTTCTGTGGATGACTTTAAAATAATTTTCGACCTTGCATTAGCGTATCTAGAAGCGTCTAAAGGGGGGGTCACCACCGAAATCCCCATGCATGGGGGTTTACATGTAAATGGGGGGGTCCAGGAATTTTTAAAACAATATATTTTTTTACCAATAGGGGGGGGTTACAACCCCCTAACCCCGCCCCCTTGATACGCCTATGCAACCTTGTAAGAGTGCAGAGGAACAGAGCTAGAAATCATTGTATGAGCAGAATGATACATTATTCCAAAAGTACCTATCCATGAAGTTATAATAATGGGCTTCCATTATTGGAAGCAGTTCTTGTTAAACGAATGGCTCCCAAGTCCTCTGAATGAAATTAAAAATTTTAATTATATACCATGATTATGGAGGAAGCAGGAGATGGGTGAAAAGGAATCAGTCATCAGTATCCACATTACAACCCAACATTTCCTGAGTGCTGATTTGGACAGCTATGTCAGGAAAGAGTAAGTGGGAATATAGAGCAGAATTATACACTTAATATTTGAATGGGGCAAAGTATATAGATTCTGATCATGGTAGAGTTCCTCACAAAGGTCCCATTGGTCCATTGTGCCAACCAACCTTCTGGGGAAATCACCCATAAGGCCAGTCGCCTTGCTAAAGGCAAACAGGTTCCCTATGGGGAGCTCCGCTCCAGGTACCTATTCTGAGTCCTCATCACAGTGGGGCACTCGCATAGTATGTGGGATGTGGATTCATCCACTTCTTCGCACCACCTACATCTGGGTGTATCTACGATTCCCAGGAGGTGTAGGTGCCTCAAATCACTTGGTAGTGCCCTGTAAGGAGTCCCAGTACCGTTCGTAATTGACCCCTGTTTAGTCTTTTGGCAATGCCATGCCTAGGTTCTCCTATAAGTATGTAGTTTTGCCTGTCTAAAACTTGGTATTGTTCACCAGATCTCAGAATTCCAGTTTAAGCCCCACATTCTAATTCCCGCTATCCCTTTTGAAGTGGCAATAGGTATGATTGGCTCTGGTCCAATCGGACTGAGGTTGGATCGAGCCTAATTGCCAGGTCATCAACCATCTCATTTCGTTGGAAAGGGGCAATCAATTATAATTCCTGAGAAGGAGAAGATGTGGGTGGAGAGAGGATAGTTTCATAACAAGAATTGTTTCCGAAAGATGGAAGAGGTATATTTACAGACCCAAAATAGCAGTCTGAAAAAACATTGTTTGTCTCAACTACTCATACATTGAATCTATTGGAGAAATTTCAATCGGATAGCTTTACTGAAGATGTTAGGATCATATTAAAAACACCAGCGTATTATGCTAGATTCGACCAGATAAATAAGATTAGAGAGATAGATTGTCGTACGGATAGATTCAAAATGGCATTTTTCCCCCGTACTATAAGAGAACAGAATAGGCAGCATAGGAAAGGGATAGGTAGGGGAAATATTTTAGAGTATACTGTAGTGCATGATGCATGTATTAACCCCTCAAATACTATAGATACTAACAATCTAGTTGCATGAGACCCTTTAGTTGCTTGCTTGCATGTTAGTAGTGCATGCTTGGTGATCTTCACCCCCTGCCACACACCCTCGCGGTGGCTTGCAGGGTATCGTGTAGATGTAGATGTAGATACATAATTCCTACCAACCTATGACCTAATTAGGTCATAGATTAACCACATGCCAAATAATGTAGTCAGTTGAAGCAACTAGAACTAGAAATTGTGTCATGAGGCACGCCTTTTGACATAATTTCTAGTTCTTTTTTGTGGAATGGGAGAGTGGGTAGGTCATGTATGGAACAGAAAGCAAGGGCATAAGTGAGAACAAAGAAGCCTGTGTGCTCTCACCACCAAAAGCATAAAACAGGACTACGAAAGAAAGTGTGTGGTATATTTAATAAGGATGGAATATAAAAAAGCATATAAAGAGAAACAATGGAATGTGAAAAGGAAAGATTCAAAATCAGTACCATCTTTAAATTTTGATGAGATAAATAGAATTAAAGGCAAAAGACAACGCTTTTATCAGTACAAAAAGAATGGTTGAAAGGCTAAGTATACTCACGCATATATGCTGAAGAGACATACCTAGGTATGTTAGATAGAAATACTCACTTCAAACTATGAACAAGATAGGTATTAATAGATATATTTAAATGCCTTAAGTGCACTTGTTATGGTATGGTATAACCATGGTTATACTCAAGACAATCAAGCTTATTGCATAAAATTTTATGCTCATCTGCATTGTGAAGATGAAGTTAGTTCATGAAATACGTGCGTTACATCTGCAGTGAAGAAAGGAAGTCTTATATCATCTGAGTAAAAACTCAAAGATAGGAAGAAAGTTAACCACATTAGTGGATCCTGAATGCTCCATAATAATGCTTCTCAAGGTCTTACAATTATGATCTTACTTTATATTATTCTATATAACCTTAGCCCTTGGTGCACTAAAGTACCCCTAGACTACGACAACTATAAAGTTTTACTATGCCATTTTCATTCTAGAAATGGCCCAGAATTAAGAACTTTTCAAAATTTTCTTTTGAGTTGTCAGATTGTAGAGGTGAATCATGCGATAACTTTCGTGTTCATGCTAAAATAACGTCAAAGTAGCCGAGAGTTTAGATTTTGTAAAGAACATCGGTTGGTTAGCAATTGCTGGGTATGAGCAGTGATATAAGTAGCTATCAGTGACTGCTCTCATACCGAGAAAATGTTAGAGAAGAAAATTATGAAATCGGGCCTAAATGCGTTAAATGCCGTTGTTCACCCTGACCTATACCGAATGAAAATAATTATTTTTCAATCGGTCAATTTGCCTCGCTACTGACATTCCCTGGAGTGCGCTTAGTCGATTTGTATTTTTGTATGCGTCTAAATTTGGAATGTATAGCCTGAAAGCAACCAAAAGTGTGTCTTACGCGATGTTCGAACAAAATAGTAACTACATTCTCAAAAAATCTCAATACGCAGAGTAATAATATTAATGATCCCCTTCGATCAAATTGCAAGCGACGCCATCTTGGCTGTATTTGTTGTTGTTGACCTATGCTTACTGTCGTTATATCTTATTTCGTTTATAAAATTGCGTAATTCCTATAATTATGTCGAAGGAATATAAAAGGAAGTTCTTCCTAATGCCAAACCATGCCAACAACCCTGCTTTAATTCGTCATTTTCATTATAAGTCTCGAAGAACGAACTCTCTCGCCAATAGAGAAAGATTCAAATTCCCACCGTAGTGCTCACCCACGGCTCACCACCCAGGGAGAGTTCAGCAGCTTAGATATAGCGGAAAGTTCGCTACCGCTCAATCGCTCAGTGAGCGCTACTCCCCCTGGATGCACCCATTGAGTGTTGTAGTTTGCTTTAATAATGATATATATAAACGTTTATTGTCGTACAACAATGTTGGGTTTTTAGACTTTAGTACTGAGAATGTACTAGCGCCACTTTTTACATCGATATAATGTGGGTAGTTTTTAAAATTTCATGTGTTTACTTCATGTTTGTATTCCTATCAGTATATTCTACAACATTGACAACACAATGCAGGCTGGGCTCTCATTAACGTACTGACTGACTGAGGAACAACTTACACATTAGATTTTTTATCTACTGTCATGTCTGCGTGAACACCCAAAGATTTTACGCACGTGACGCCACTGAGATAGAATTTTTTTTCAGCCTTCCTTATGTACACATTATACTTGTGTATTATCTTAATGTATTTATGAAGAATCGATGATTAACTCAGATCTTCTACCGGGTTGAAAAAATCAGAGCGGCCACTTAGAATTTTTCAACCCGGTGGAATACACGAGAAGTTTTCATTCGTGTTTTTCAACGGTAAAGCACCAGGTCTTGTTTTACTCTAAGATCTTCCTAACACTTCGTACCAAAGTAAGGACCCGTGTCGAGCGACGATGGCATGGATATAATGAAACATTCACGGATGCGTACTTGGGAACTGGATGTGTCAGGTGTTGCGAAGTAAATAAATCGCATTTAATCTTTAGTCTCTTAGTCTCACTTCATGAAATTGAAATATCTTTCAGCGGCGGTTTTAATCAATCTACACTGGAGAATACCTGGTCAATCATATGAGTATGATTTATTTTAATGATGTATTCGTAGGTGACTTCCAACATATAAATATATTTATTGTGAAGTAGTGAAAAAGGAAACTTAGTAGGAAATTCCAATGTCGACAACTTAATTTTAATGGTTCCACTACTTAAGAGCCGTGAGTTAATTATGTAGTAGATCTGCAAAACAAAAACCTTAGGGTGCATGGGGAAATTTTCACCTGTAAAAATGATTCAGCATCATCAGTTTCCGCGATTTGATCCATTTTCACTACAGCAAAAGTAAAGAATATAGAGTAATTATAGTTATTGAGTGACTTATATTATTTGGGGAAACATGAGTCTAAAAAAGTAGGTTATGAAAGAGCGTATTCTGCCAATCAAATGTAGGTCCAATTTACAGCAACATCTTACTGCTACTTTTCACGAAAGTTAAATTACCCGATTCCGTTTTTCCACTGGGCACACTTCCTAACGCTTTATCCCTAATTAAAATATTTATTCTCTTCGTAGTTGTTTCCTCTTGTAAATATCACCCTTCCGTTATCCCTTTCAACACCATGTGGCGTCTAATTACCATCACGATACACAAACTATGCACCATTAAAATGTTCTCCAGCAGCATCCTTCCTTATCTTACTAGAATGCTTTATCTCATGGATTAGCATTTTACCTCTCCCTGGCCATTATATTGCTTTTCTTATTTTAATTCCTAACAATAACTTGCGTCAAATTCTTGACACACGTGTTTTTTCTCAATGCCATGGATCTTTTTCCTCGTCCTCCTCCTTCTGGGTTTTATTGTGTCTCACTAAAGTTGACCTACTCTTTCCGAATAATGTCTGACATAATAATCCGAGCCTCCCTGTGCTATTTCTCTCCAGTCAACCGTACGCTACGTTACGCGTGGTTGATGAGTCAAATCCTGGAAAGTTATTTGCATAATCGGGGTGATTAAAATTTAGTAACGTTTAGGCAGGGCAAAATGAAGGGGAAGGAAGGGGCCTCGTGTGGGATAAGTGATCCAATTTTTCAATTCACTTATTTTTAATTCTGGTGGCTCTTTTAATTTGTAGTTTTCGATTATCTTTAATATTATTAATATGAAAATCATTGAAAATTGTAGACGAATCATTATTCTGTTATAATAAAATATCCAGTCTGAACTGTTAACTTTTATTTTTTGACGCTATCTTTGTTTCTCTTTCAAGATATTCTCAACTTTCCTCAATTGCTCTCATTTCATCACCCCCATTCAGATATTATATTGGTATTTCTTCCCATGTGCCTACTTCACAAGGGGTTCAATTTCCCCTTTTTTCTGACCGCATCCTGTTTATCCTTTTGAAGTGAGAATTATCCATTATTTTCTAAAGTTGTCATAGGAGTCTGCATCAACAACTCTGAACTGACAGAACTTTCAAAATCTAAGTCAAAACTTGGTATGCTATAATTTTGCATCTGTCGTTCGCTATTTCCCTACTCCACAGCTATCCTATGATGGACATTAACATCGTATTTTGTACTAAACCGAGTTTTTAACAATACTCGTAATGTTTCTCACCGTAGTCGCATAGTTGTCGACTTTAGTATCTTTCGTATCCTCCATTTACCTACATTCCATTTTCTATTTAATTTAATTTTTTTCCTTTCCAATTCCTCCCATCAACGAGCACTACCTTGCAAAAAATCTGTGTAATTTAATTTGCCGAATGTCGCTAATTTCCGTATTAATATTCATTAGCCTCATTAATAATTTGTTATGCATTGCTAAATAAATTAACTGTTGCCGGCTCAGTTTTGTGGAAGTTGTGAATTCAATTTTGCCTTTTATGTTGATTCATCAATATGAAAATTACAAAAGCTTTTAGTTTCACAGTTCTTTGTCGTTTACGGTCGGTTTTCATGGAGTGTTTCTACTAAATTTATGTGCCATTTATCTATTGGCTCCATTCCTACGCTATTGCTCTCTTACTAAAGATACCCCAAAGTAAATTTTATCTGGAGAGTAAATAAAATATTCTAAAGTCCAGTAGTAACCGCTGTCCAATCATTTCGCCAAGTTTTTTATTTCAGAATATCTTCCAATCATCTAACTCTCAGAATCGCTCTAACAACGCGTACCCCTAATTTTTAGCTGTCGCAGGTGTCGTCGTCTTACCAATCAGGATTTTACCCTCATCAGAGAGGCAACTAAGGTTGGTTAATAATTAAAGTTAAGGATCAATAAGTGTTAACCGTACAAGATTTTTTCTCCACATGGCCAAAATATCATTTTATAATGACAATCGATGTAAAACTCCATAACCAGGGTAAATGATTGTTTGAGATACTTTCTAGGGTGTGGGGTGTGAATTATTAATCCACTGGCATTGTCATTTTATTCCTCAAAACTTCTTTATCGTGAACAATACCTGACCAAAACTGCGATTGCAATTTAAAAGTCTTAATGCGATTTTATGTGTACCACTTCGTATCGATAGAATAAAATGCTTTTATCATATCCCTAATCCCTTGTTTTTGAATACATTTGCTCGTTCGAAGTGGCATACGGACGAAATATTCCTATGGATGCAATAGATTCAGCGCAGCAATGTATCGTCGCAGGCTCCCGCATATCATTTTGAGCAATCAGTGAAGACTCGGTCCTTGAGCTACAGCTGGAACGATCAACCTTATTGTGCTCACCGCAAGGAAAGATTGGGATAAAATTCCAACGATAGTCATTGCAATTTCAACTCAAAATGAAGAGGTGTGGGTGAAAATCCTGGGAACAAAGTAACTTGGAGGTAGTGGGTACTCGAATGTTCCCCTGGTGACCTTTCCTAAAACTTATCAGTTCATCCATAATGGCTAAAGTGGGGGCCGGTATCTTAGCTGGAAATCAATGACAAGGCCAAGGTGTGAACCTCCGCCCGCAGGATGGGATGCGAGTAGATCCCCCAGTACTTTAAATCGCATTTTCAGCGGAGTAGCGACTTTAGGATCACAAAGAGTGTAATTGCGGATGGTTGACTTTAGGAAAGATTTGCGTCGTGAATAGTGATAGCGACCATATGTTGGATCGTAGCTTTCCGTGGCGTTCTGGATTCGTGGATCTCTCCATTTTCCGTGTTTGCGCCGCGTTGGTAGTCATGGGTTGTCAGGTGAGTGTACACCAGGAATACCACTCCTGGTGTACACTCACCTGACTGTACACCTGATGACGGCTTAGTAAGCCGAAACACGTGTTGTGCAATTTTATAATTTTAAATATATTGTGGAAAAGTGCTAAAGTTTTTTTTTACTCGCCTAATAATTCATATCCCTAATTGTACGAGAAAATAAAGACAATTTAAATCTAACGGTTAGGCAATTAATTTCTCTAAGTTTATGTTCATGGTCAAGTTTATGGTTCTACAATAGATGGCAAGTGATAGTAATGGATTCCTGAGGAAAATATTCCAAAATACTATCTGGATAGCATGTGTCCGAGTGTTCTCCTGCTTTCCCGGCGTATTAACTGAGTAAATTCCTCTCGTGTCTTCAACCGGGTTAGATTCTCCATCTCCACCATTTCGATGACCGACTCGCTCATCGTCTTCAGGGCTTCCTTCGCCATTCTCTCCAATTCTTCTTCCCTCTACGACTGCCTTCATCAGAGCACCATGTCTCAAAATTATTCCGATTTCTTCGCCAAACTTTTATTAGACTTCTCTTTTCTTCCATTAATGTAAAAAACTAACCATAAAGAATAGGGATAGGTAAACGTTTGAGATGGAAGAACCAAAATCTCTCTCGCACATATTTAAAAATTATCGAAGAGCCATAAATGTATTATTTAATTAGGAGAGTTTAAACATATATTACTGTACCCATATTGAGCGAGGTATGTTTTTAATTGTAAACATTACATAAGTTACCACTGGTAATTTCAGGCATTGGGCCGATGCAGCCCGGTGATCATCATTACTCAACAATCCTGAGATTGATTGGACGGAGCTCTCCACTGGATTCTTCAATCAGGTAATCACTTCATATTTAGGTGTTTCTTCTATTTCAAACATTTCATCACTTGTTCTATATATCTCATACTAGGCTTTGCTTTGCCGTTCTCCCCTTCCACTTCAACGATTGTCTTCATCAGGCCATTATGTCTCATGATGTGGCCGATTAAGATGTCCCGTCATCTTCTCAGGGTATTCAGAAGACTTCTCTTTTCGCCCACTCTTCTTAGGACTTCCTCGTTACATACTCGGTCAATCCATTTAATCTTCATCATTCTTCTGTAACACCACATTTCCAATCCCTTGACTTCTCCGCTGCAGTCCATGCCTCACTGTCTTTAAGAAACATGCTCCAGATGTGAGTTCTGATGAATCGTTTTCTTACATCTACGATTATATTTCTAATTATAAGCATATTTTTCTTTTGATAGAATGCCCTCTTGGCCTTGGAAAGTCTACTGACCATTTCTTTAGCTTATTCCGACGCTGGTTATACGACTTCCTATGTTAGTGTAATTTATTGATAGCAATACATACTTTAATAAATGCAACTGCGATAGTTTTATTTTAATTCTCAATTTTACTTCAAATCCACATATTCACAGCCAAAGAGCTTGCGAGCCATTGTTTTCCAACCCCTGATATAGACCAAAACATATTTATCATTACTATTGGCAGTATCTGAAGTTTAATAGAAAATTTCAGGCATTGGGCCGATGGAGCCCGGTGATAACTTAATAAGTGGCGATGAGAGAAGCATGGAACCCGCCGCAGGCATATTCCGCTTAAAGGACGATGAAAGTAGATGCCTTACAGCGCAATTATGTCCCAAAATAGTATTTGCATCACTCTCGCATTGCTTTGATACAATGTTTCATCTGGCAGCGTAATTGCAACCACATTAACTAAAAATAAACTTGCGACATTAGCTTTATATGTCTTTTATATAAAATTCCCATGTCAACAGGTACATTCCTTTTCTCCTTTTCCTTAGCTGATACAAGTTCTCATTTAAATAATACCGCCCTTTCCTGGCATTGTACAAGCTAAGACGTTCAAATACTTAACTATTAAATGTCTGAATGAATTTATGTACAGCGCTGTAGAAACTACTACGTGTTTTTATTCAGTTTGATAAGTCACCCAATCCATCTTTTATTTTTGGTTTCTCGGGTGTGCTGAAAATAAAAGTTCCAAATTTTATGCATAGCTCCGGTACCATATCCATTTCGGGGATCTGGTTTGTGTGGTGGCTAGAGTAGGTACTGGCTTCTTATCCTGAGGACCCGGGTTCGAATACTGGCTGAGACAGATTTTCATCGGTATACCGATTCCTACTTGACTGTCTACTGGAGAGCGCTTCGAATCCAGTACTCCGTCCGTCGGATAGGACGCAAAGCCGTGGTCCCCTTGGCGCCTTTCGTTAAGAGCAGGCTAATACCGACGCCGGGTTCCTCTCCACCCTTCCTCCGTTACCGGAAAACTCCTACCTTTACCCAGTTATCCACCTGTCCTCTACGGCTCAAATGGCCTCAGTTTTCAGTCGCTTCCCTCAGTTAACAACAACAACATATTCCTTTCTTGTCGCGGTCTTTCTCTCACAGCAAACGCAATGCAGAAACGATTGACAGGTTTTGCTGCAAGTCTCACGCAAGAAACCGAAGCATCGACTCACTTTTATGAAATCTTCGTAGAACTTAACCCTGAAGGCGTAAGCAATCTTTGACTAAGTCGATTACATGTAGCTTTTCAATAAGACCCGGAGTTGGACCCAATATCTTGACTTTTCGGCTTTCAGGTGCGTAATTTCCCCGGCTTCCCCACATATAGGTCAGACTCTAAGCTTATATCACATTTGAAATTCAAACTAAATTGCAATGGAGCTATGTGGCTAGCGGAGGATACTTTGGATCTTCGCCAGGTCTGATTATGCATCACTGTCGGTGTTTAGATGGCCGTACCGTCAATCGTCCACAGCCGTGATCCAAAAGCCCTCGAGGAAAATGCTGAAGGATATCGTAGTAGCTCGGTGTGCTCGGATGGAAACGAACAGGTTGCAGGAAAAACCTTGTCGACCTGCAAAATTACTGAGCCCATAAAAATTGAAAAAAACTAAACTAAAAACTGATTCTTTAGAGGTATTTGAAGCTGTAGTAGAAATTAGTTTACGATGCGGTAGTAGAAATTGGTTTATAAGTGCTCCAACTGCTAAGGTATATCGCACCGTCTAACCTAACCTAAATCCTGAGACAACCACGACATCCATACTTGAGGTGTATTTCAAGCTTTAGACCTATTGGGACACCGGCCGGGCTACCGTGGCTATGAGATATTTGATTATTTCCAGTAAAAACCAACACGGCATCCACAAAAGCAGATCTCGTGGTACGCAGTGTAGCTCATATTTTCTGTAGTATATCAGTATTTCAATCCTAAGATTGGTTTGCTGCAGCCCTCCATTCTGCCCTGTTTATTGTTAATTAATTCCCTCACGCCCTGATAGGTTTTCTCTTTCACGTCCTTCTTTATCTGCCCTATATATTTGTCCCTTGGTCTTCCTCGCGGGACCATCCCTTCCGTTTTCCCTTCTATTTTATTCTAACTAATACATTATGTCTCAAGGTATGTCCAATCCATCTGATTCTTCTTTGCCGTATTGTTCTTCATATATTGCCCTTCCTTCCGTCCTTCCGTTTGTACCTAATTTGTTCTTGTTATCGTTATAACAGGAGAAGCGACAGTACTCCTGGATTTCAAAAGACATTTAATAAGGTTATTTGCACGTTAAATAGTATTCAAATGACAGCCTCGTGGGGACGAAAAAGTAGTGGCATTGTAAAATGAATTCCTATCTCACCTGAAACAAAAAATGGTCATTGAAAAGGCCGTCCCGATATATTTAGTATAATCACCCGCGTATCCCGTGAATGTGCAATTGATCGTTAGGTCCCTCATTTATGTTATCGATTTGTCGATCGCTAGCAGCTTTCATTTAGATCCTAATATCGCAGTCATCGAGGGAGGAATAATGACAAATAGGTAATTCTTTCCCCTTTCTACGGAGGTTTGTTCATTTTCTAAAATATGAAATACCACAAGCTTGGGAAAAAATGAGAATGCATCCAAATGCAAAATAAATCCAAAAACTGGTCATAAAGAGTGACTATAATCCACAAAAGGTATGAATTATTACCGACCAAAAAGAATATCGTTTATCTCAACGTTTTTTCATTTATGTATTTAATTTTCCTTGCCCCCTCCCCTTAACCTATTAATTTTGTATCTTTTTCCACCGGGGACTTAAGAAAATTCATGTCCACAGTCTTTAACTTTCTAATTTTTATGCAAGCATCACTACAATTGACACTTTTCATCCCCTGTAAAAGCGCACTGTCCATTTGATTGATCGTTTGTAGTGTCATCCACCCATCGGTGCTTCCATGCGCCGCCGACGCAATTACACCACAGTGGGATTATTTCATTAGGTCATGGCAAGGATCGAGGAGCCACAACCGGAAGCTCAAATCCTTCTGACAAATACTACACCGGAAAAAGAAATCATAAACCCCAAATATAATGTGTACGAATTGATACAAGCGTTTCGGGTGGAGTAAAATTTCTGGGCTTAAGAAAGGCTGAATTATGAGCTGAACCATATACAGCATATACACATATACCATGTGTTTTGTGAAAAATCTACAAACGTACGTATTGTATACATTGGCTTAAATCGGCCTTTGGTGGCCCTGGGGCATAACTTCGAGTTGACCCTTTATCTTACGTGTAAATTGTGCCAAACATTCACTACTAGTCGCAATACTAGAGTACTAGAGTCGCAAATATATATATTACGCATAGAAACAAATATATGTTTATATAAAACCATAAAAAGGTATACTGATATTTGTTTATAAAATAATAGTATGAATACAAACAATGTTTAATCAGTTAATATGAATATTATTCATATATGTAGTAACCTAGTTTTGTTGTATCTGTCCAGCTATTAGGCAAAATTAAAAATACCAAGTAAACTAAAAAACAAAATAATGGAGCAAGTATGTAATTATAATTTAAATAATGTAATATATTAATTAACATTGGCACACTAGGTTGCTAAAAGCTGTGGACAGGTTCCTAGTGTAGGCATAGACATGAAATACTGTCCTGTACAGTACATTACTGACAATAATTAGATTGCCTATTGAGAGTCTAGACTTAAAATCAGTACCAACATAGGTAATACATTTAAAACTACATTTTTAATATCAATGATTATTGAAAAATGAAATAGGAAGTCTAGTATTGAGTTTGGTAGCGCATAAAATCAACAACATCGTTATTTAAGGAAAGCATACTTAGGGGTAGGATAATTTTTCCTTGCTTTTACATCTGAGAAAATACCTATTTTTTTGTCGCAGTTGATTGCTCTGTGTTCTGTCATTTTCTATGGATAAGAGACCTTAGCCACTGAGGGGTGATACGAAGAGAGAATTAATTTATCATTATTAGTTTTCTACTCTCGGCGGTAGGTCTAGACGGGCATTGCATTATTCACACGACACCTACGCTGTCCCTGTTCGGCCACTCGTACTCCCGGCATCCCATCATTCTATCCAAACTACCCGTTCTTCTCCTCCCTCTACCCCGCTTAAACAACATTCTTCCCTCCAAAGGAGGGCCACCATTACGTCCTTAAAAACACTCTCCCCCTTTATTACTTTCTATATTCTCACCTTTTGCCTTCTTCCAGTCGGGTTGTTTACTCGGAACCGAAATCGCTATTTTGTACACAAAATTGTTAGATAGAAACGAAAACTGAATTTTAGCGAAAATAAATCTTCTAACTTTAGACATTCACTCATAAATCAAAAATTAAAATAAGCAAAAGGTGACGCCCACCGAAGGAGCTGCGTTAAAGATATCCACGTCATTCATCTCCCGCCCTTGACTGTTTCGAGGGAAAGGGAGGGTAACGGAGGTGGGGGCGTAAGGTCTGCTCTCACAGATCCTGTCGCAACCACCTCCATTGGCAGATTCAGCTGTGTGTCCAACATTGTGATAAGACGAAGGTGCTACGCGACCTCAGTTGTGATTAGACTAAGTGGATGAAGTCCTTTGAACGCCCACTTTTACAAAAGGGTTAAAAACTTCAGTTTTTCGCCCCTTATAACGCGAGAACTAATTTATGTATCAAAGAACGGAAAATATGGGTCTTTTTATTTTCCATCTCTCTGGTGTCTCTACATCTCCTCACTTTGCCGACTCTACCACTTTTCTCTCGCTCACTTTTTTCTCTACTGAGTTTATTTTTTATTTCCTTATATCTTCGTCTGCCTATCCCTGTGTAAACATTTCTCCGTTTCCTTCTTTCCTCTATTTTCTCCGTAATTTCGACTGTTATCCTAGATTTTTTGATCCTCGTAGATCCTACTGTTCCAATTGTTTTCTCAACTGCTTTTCTTGTCCACGTCGTTATTATTACCCACCCAAGCTACTGTTCCTCTTTCTTCATGCATCTGTCATTTCCTGATTTTTTCCCTTTACTTCGTTCCGATCAGGGTCCCTACACCCCATTCCTTTATCCTCCTTACTATTTTAACCTTTTAAATCTCACCTCAAATTTCATCACCACCAAGTTATAGTCGGAGTCTGCATCAACTGCTCCTGGTAATCTATGTGAATTCTTCATACTGTTCCTAAATCTTTGCCCAACCATGATATAATCTACTTGGTGTCTCTCTGTGTCCCCCGATTTTATCCAAGTGTAACTACGCACCCACTGGAATGTTTTTTCAACCATTTATTTTTTATCTCCAAATTATTCCTCCCACAGAACTTCACTATTTCCTCGCCATAGTCATTCCTTGCACGAGGACCATACTCCCATACCTCATTTCCATTCTTCTCTTCACCGACTACAGCCTTCTAATCTTTCACTACTACTAACTTCTTCCTATGCTAGACTTTCACGATTATTTACCTGCTGATCATATACTTCGTCTACTTCTTCTTCCTCATGTCTTCCAGTCGGTATGTACACCTTAACAACGACTAGTTTCGTCTGCACAGCTTTGATTTCAACTACCAATATTCTATTACTCACCTACTCTACATTGATTTCCCTTCTACCTAATGTTGAACTTAATACTACAGTAAACTCGCGATTTCCCATGCCAATGACAGGTAAAGGGGTGCACGGATAATCGGGAAACACGGATAATAGGCTGTTTGGTTTTTTCCGAATCCATTTCTCTACGATGTGCCGCCAAAATAAATAAACTCCCGAAGAAAATAACACAATCTGCCAATGAAAAGATCCTCACATAAGAGCATTTTATGACAAAAAAGAATCCAGTATATCCAATCCAAAAGAATCCAAGATAATGTGCTGGGGAAAGATCTTATTTCCGATTCGTCTACCTGATGAATGGTCTACCTGGTGATGAAAACTTGCTCAGACTATTTTTCGCAGATTCAACTTCGTGCCAAGTCAACCACAAGATCCCTCATTCGAGAAAGAAATGTGATCCCTACGACAAAGCATTTCGTGTTCTCGCCGAAATGACTTGAGGGAACTTGGCCACAGTAAAATATAAATTTTACTGACGGGTTACTACCACCCTCTTGCAAAATTCTAGCTTGCTTACAGAATAACGGGTTGGGATTACAGTAAAATTAAATGTCCTCGCGAATTTAATTATTTGAAAAGCCAATTGTGAGCAACTACGTCGAATTGTCAGCGAAAATAAATTTTCGTTCGACCATCACTTTGTGAAGACCAACGTATGGTAAACTCCCGATTTTCCGGGCTAATGACTGGTAAAGGGTTCACGGATAATCGGCTGTTTGATACTTTCCGCATCCACTTCTCAGCGGTGCGCCGCCAAAATAAATTCCCTAAGATTAAAAGTTAAAACACAGTCTGCCAATGAAAAGATCCTCGCTGTGCATAGGAGCGTTTTATGACAAAAAAGAATCCAGTAGAGCTGTCTCGGCCGCAATCAAATGCTCGCAAGCCTCGGGTGGCGGCACGAAGCCTGGCGTAAAACACGGACCGGTCGGTAGGGCCGTAGTGAAAGTCACGATCGGAGGAAAATAACAAAAGTTTACTCACCTTTGAGACCATTGTCGACACACAAAATAGATTGTCGATGTACGGGTAATCGGGATTTTACTATAATACCACTATTACTGTAACTGTCACTTTCCTTATCTATCACTGTAACTTTCACTCCAGAAATCCCTCCTCCCGGTCCATATACCTTACATGGCATAGTTCCAAAAATGAAAGTCCCAAATATCCCCTCGCCATTTAATTCTTAATGTTTTCTAGCTTCCCTGCCCTTAATGTCGTTCTAACATTCCATATTCTGATCTTAGCGTTTGGAGGAAGGGAGAGTACACGATGTAAAGGTATTGCAAGTTATACAAATATGACCAATGGTTTTAGGAGCTATATGAAACCTCTACATAGAGGAAATGTTAAGAAAAACCTGTCAAAATTTCGCAAACTATTCCAAAAACCTGATATTTGTTTATATCGCGTTTTGGGGGCCACGAAGCTCTGACCTCTCACTACCCCGTTTGTACATGATCACTTACGCCTCTGAGTTCTTGACTCAAAAGGAATTGAGTGGCGAACCACCAGAGATTTTGACATCACTCTTAAGATTCTAGATAAATGCAAACCATACCGTTCGGAGATTGATGTGGAAGGTATTATTTTAGTCTCAAAGTGCATCATAGACAAAGGAGGCTAAATGAGAAGTGAGCCTTCGTCACGCGGTCATAATAAGAGCTGTTCTCCTTGAAGTTGGTCTTCTCTTGTACCTCCAATGCCATAAATTGCATTCCAAGAAGGAAACACTCGTTAAAATCATGAAAAGAGCAGGAAAGAGTTACATTTCATTGTAAAGGCTGTTTTACACTGTGAAAATGTTTGCTCAAACGATTGTATGAAACTGAGCGGAAGTGTATGCTTGTCGGATAAGAGCCAATAATTCGTAATCCCCACGCATCATTTACGATCACAGAAAACAGCGTAACACAGGGAACTTAAATACATCTCTGCACTCACCTTTTTACTTCCCCGTTCATTGATGGAGAAGAGAAAAACGAACACGGCAATTCCACAAAAGTTTTATTTCGGCATGACCATGGTTTCGCTGCAGCGCAGCATCTTCAGGCATACAAAATATAGCATCAGCTCCCATACATAAGGCTGATGCTGTATTTTGTATACCCACCTGAAGATGCTGCGCCGCAGCGAAACCATGGTCGTGCCGAAATAAAAGTGTTGTGGAATTGCTGTGTTTGTTTTTCTCTTCTCCATTATGGAAAAATTCCACCAAGTTAGCCCGGGAACCAAGTAGCCAGTTTCTTCCACATTCTATTTTTTCCCAATGCCCATGGCTGCGATACATGGACCTTGATGGACATTGATATAGATAGATATTGATAGATGGACATTGATGAGAATGAGAGAGGAAAAATGTGAAAAGGGAGACGTTTTTAAGACAATGTGTTACGCTTTGTGAACGGATTAAAGAAAGAGAACGTGAGGAGATTTGTGGCGTTTGAAATTTGCTTTGGAGAGGGCGAAATAGATGAAAAGGTAGACAAATGTGGAGGTGCTCAGGTATAGCGAGGGAGGAGTGGAGGTAGACAATGTGGGCGTTTACTCGGAATCGAAATCGCAATTTTGTACCAGAAATCGTTTGATGGAAACGAAAAATGAATTTTAGTGAAAAAATTAATCTTCTCACCCGAGCCATTAACTCAATTCAAAAATGAAAATAAGCAAAAGGTGACGCCCACCGAAGAAGCTGGTTTGATGCCATTGACGTCATTTTCCTCCCCCCCTTGACTGCTTTTAGGGGATGGGAAGGGAGTGGAGGGGGGTTCTCGGAAGGTCTGCTCGCACAGACCCTGTCGCAACAGCTTCCATTCGTAGAGTCAGCTGTCTCTCCCCCATTGCGATAAGGCGAAGTAGCTTCGCGGACTCAGTTGTGATTGGACGAAGTCGAATACGTTAGAGATTTCACCACGCGCACTTCCGAAATGGTTAAAAACATCAGTTTTTCGCCGCTTATAGCTCGAGAAATAATAGACGGATCAAGAAACTAAAAATTACAGGTCTTTTCATTTTAAAAACTGTATCAGATTCGGCAATAAAAAAAACATGGTAAACGACCCCATTAGAAAGAGGCAGAGTACATAATGAACTAAGTCATTGAAGACTTTGGTTTATCGAAGGCCGTTATGGAGCGTAAAATGCTGGCAGGGAGAAAATAGGGTAACTGGATGGGATGAAGAAACGTAGGATATATAAGACTAACAACAATTAAATGTCTTCATTGGGGCGAGGATGAGATAAAAATGTAACTTAGGGTTACCAAAACTTACGGCACATAGGAAAATAAAGGGGAAAATAGAAAATTTATGCATTAAATGAACAAGACAAAAAATAATATGTGAATGTATGCAGGGGTGTTTTGAAAGACGATATTGAAGGAAGAATGCTGGGTAACCGAGAAAGAGGGAGGGGAAGAACAACGAGTACTTTGGCTAGAATGATGAGATGTAGGAGGTATGAGGGGGCTGAAGAGGGCATAGTGTGAAATCTAGGAGGGTGAGAAGAATTGAATGTCCATTTATACCTAACTTCACCGATAGAAAGCTAATAATAATAATATTGTGTAAGGTGTGCGTTGTTTATCTTGCCATCCGTATTTAAAATTATTACGTTGATTGAGCGAGTATTCGTGAGGTATGATGCTCATTTGTCCATCAGTTGCACTTTTGAGTGGTGTTTTATGTAGTACTCTTTTAAAAGAGAAACTGATGTTTTCTCTTACGGTCAGAGTGAGTTAATTCCTATCGCGACTTGCAGTGGCACACTGAAAAAACACTTTGGATATGAGAATCGTAGGTTTGTATGTCACACCCAAACCTGAGGTGAAGGAAAGGACTTGTCCATACATTTGGATGTGTCATCCAAACGGAATGGGTGATGAGGAGTTGGATGTGCCACCTACTTCTTTGGTTGCTGCATCCAAAGAAGATGGACGAGTACTTTGGGTGTGAGAACCAAAGTGTTGGATAGCTCATCAGAACAACGTTTGGTTACCGAATGAAAACTTTAGATGACCAACCCTAAGGCATGTGCCTCTACCCTCCCTCCTTTTAAACCTCACTCCCCAATAATAGTTTTCTTTTTCAACCCCTTTTGAAATAGGGCAGTAGGACAGTGCAACCAGAAAAATGATAAAACTGGGCTCTGTGGTTGTTATGATATCTATTATCACTCTGCAGAGTTGAAAATAAATACTGAAATGGTTGTTGGTTGGTTATTTAGGGGAGGCGACCGACAGCTGAGGTCATTTGCGCCATATAGGATAGGTGGGTAATTGGGTAATGGTAGGAGTTTCTAGGGAACGGAGGAAGAGTGGAGAGAAACCCGTCGTCGGCATTAGCCTACTCTTACCGAAAGGCGCCAAGGGGACCACGGCTTAACGTCCCATCCGACGGACAGAGTACTGTACTTGAAATGCCCTCCACTACGCACTCAAGCGGGGACCGGTTTTCCACTGAAAAATCCGCCGCTGCCGGGAATCGAACCAGGGCCCTCGGGATGGGAGGCCAGTACTCTAGCCACCACACCAACTCGATCCCCAAATACTGAAATAAAGATGCATGTTAAGTAAAAAAATAAATGCTAATAAATGTGTGATGGATTAGAAGTGATCTATATCTATCAAGATCATTATAACACCATTAATCTGACGAAATCATTTTCCCCTTCCCTTCTTGGCGTCTGTTAACCCAAACATAACTCCTTCCCACGCCATTTAGCTCGCAGGTTAATAGGTAGACGCCCATAAACGCTAGCACCGACATTCTCGCCATTCTTAAAAACACTGTCACAACTCTCAACAAGCACATGGACAACTGTCATAACATGGACTCAGATTTCAACCCCTTGCGCAAACAAGACGAGTGTAGTGTAGAGGTCTAGATCGATTGCGGGTCGGAGACCCTCGGGCCACGAAACAATGGGGTCATTTACCATATTTTTTATTGTTGAATCTGATAGAGTTTGTAAAATATGAAGACATATTTCTCGGTTTTTCGATCCTTATTATTATTCGATCGATTAGTACTCGAGTTATAAGCGGCGAAAAACTGATGTTTTTAACCATTTCGGAATAGTGGGCGTGGTGAAACCTCTGACGTATTCGACTTCGTCCAATCACAACTGAGCCCGCGAAGCTACTTCGCCTTATCGCAATGGGGGAGAGACAGCTGACTCTACCAATGGAAGCTGTTGCGACAGGATCTGTGCGAGCAGACCTTCCGATAACCCCCCTCCACACCCTTCCCTTCCCCTAAAAGTAGTCAGGGATGGGAGGTAAATGACGTTAATTATCTCAAAGCAGCTTCTTCGGTGGGAGTCACCGTTTGGTTATTTTAATTTTTGATTTATGAGTGAATGGTTGTGGTTAGAGTATTATTTTTTCACTAAAATTACTTTTTCGTTTCCATCTAACGATTTTGTGTACAAAATTGCGATTTCGATTCCGAGTAAACGACCCCATTTCATGCGACTCTACTTAGTAAAAATGTCAGTCACCTTAACAACATCAAAAACAGTAGTAACTATCAATAATGTATTATTTAATATAGTAAATTAATTTTTTATAAAAAAAAGATCGTGGAACTACAAGTATTTACGGCCCTCGTATCCATGCCAAGTGGCCCACAGGTGTGAAAAGTTTGTCCACCCCTGGACTTGTATATACATTGGTGCCATTATTGCAGAACTTGGAGAGAGGAATTCATAAAACAGCAGTGTGGCCTCACAGTCCAGGCAATAGTTAAAAGAGGAAGGCATTAATAGAAGACACAAGAGCTATTAGCGACTGTTTCCTAAAGACCGTGATTGACTATTTAATTTTAAATTAGACTGCACCATATCGCTTCCGTGCCTTGGTACCTGCGTAGCGAGGCATTGTTCTTATTCATTTGAACGGCTTTTCCAAAATATCATCTCTCTACAACACCTCTACTTTTAGCGAATTGCCACCTTCAGGAGAGGGAACATTTAAGATGCAGCAAACCGAAGAATGATGGAGTTAAAATGGATAGACTATATAAGTGACGGAAAAGTTCGAGGTAGAGTAAGGTAGTGAGAAAATAAGATAAAATAAAAGTTTAGTGAATACTATGAAACCAAGAAGAAACCACATAGGATTCGGAAAAATCTTAATAAAGACCGTCATGTCTATAGACATTTTGAGAACATAGGTATTAAACCAAGAAGAAGCAGTATAATCGGACTCATCTTAATAAAGACCATTGATTGAAGTTCGATGATGAAAGTACTCTGGGAAAAGTCAATGGGATAAACTGCAAAGGAAGACCTCGGATAAGATATATGCAGGCCCGGTGACAGAATTCTCGGGCCCCTGGGCAACTGAGTGGTCCGGGCCCCTAAATCCCGGTAAACCCCCTCACTCAATTTATACCAGAACTGCGAACTGTAAGGTTATTTTATAACCAAGACTTACCTTATTGATTTTCTGATTATCAGCTTTTTCTGCAGAAGAAATGTGCACACCGTCATGCATTATCTTTTGATTTACTATAAATTGTACTTTTTATGTAAAATAAACACATGTCAGTGGAAAGGGATGGGGAAACAATTTCAAAATGAAAACTTTTTGACGGTGTAACACACTTTACACTTTCAGTTTACAGTAATAAAAACTAGGACTTACTTGAATTTTTTATAAAAAGTCATAATTATACGTACTTTTTCTTTTTTTCACAATTGGCTTATCCACATTTACTCCCATATTTTCAAAGGTAAGGAGATAATTATATCACCCCCAAATTAAAATGAATGCAAAGAGTATTAACTTCAACTAAGCTTTGCTTTCACTACAACTCTCTCAATTAAACACAACAGCAGGAAGTGAGTAAAAATAATGTAAGTTAAGGGTTTTGACGAACAAAATACGACATATTTTGTTGTGCCTCAATATTAAGCTATTTGTGATAATTTGTTTCTTTCTTTGTGCATGATTCAAGTAAAGTAGAAACTAAAGTTTTCCTAGATGAATAAAGTCTAATGTGACGCATAAATCAGGGATATGCATACTGTGACACAGGGAAAATGAAAGATTTGAGTAAATTTTCTCGTTGAAGTTTATCTCGTGCTCGTTATTGAAGAATCGTGTCTGGCTTCTGGATGGCAGGAAGATTATGAACCAAATAAATGTATTTAAGGAAGCGAGTACAAGTAAAACGTCAAAAATGTACCTGAAAGGTGAATAACCATTACGTGAATTGAAAGTAATGGTTCATCCTAATGTGAAATAAAAATAATTAGCCTTGTGATTTGGAAACCAATACTAGACATATTATATTCAATGCTCAATATACCATGGTATCAAATAGTAGTACCTACACACCTAATATTGTGATTACTTCTTCTTCCAATACTTACCGGCACTGAAGTATTGGTGCTAAATGGACTAGTACACAATGCTAGTATTGTGAATACTTCTCCATCCAGTACTTGCCTACATTGAAGTACTGGAGTCACAGACTAGTACACGATGATAGTATTGTGAATACTTGTCCATCCATTACTCGCCAACATTGAAGTACTGGTGCCACGGACTAGTACATGATGCTAGTATTGTGAATACTTCCCTGCTGAGTACTACATTCAGTAATCCCAATACTAAGTATTGAATTTTGAGTACT
The DNA here is from genome assembly GCA_933228895.1 of Platycnemis pennipes. NCBI lineage: Eukaryota > Metazoa > Arthropoda > Insecta > Odonata > Platycnemididae > Platycnemis > Platycnemis pennipes. Next base: position 52,002,197 of record OW121846.1, read on the forward strand.
GGGGAGCAGAATCTGAATACTATAGTACTGAGATTCATGTACTTAGTATTCGGGTCTGTGTACTTAGTATTTGGCTCTGTGTACTACTTTTTTGTAAGGGTTGCACTAATAACATTTAGTACAGACTTGTACACAGTGCCTTGAGGATCAGGGTCCGATTCAAATTGAAAAATTGGCATGCCTCTCACATCATCACTCAATTCCTTCCCATCATCTAAACTACTGCGGAATACATTCTTCCACCCGATACAAGACATCAAGCCATGGGTGACCCAACAGAGGTTTAATTTGTACATTAGAGGAGACCACAATTAGCTCAAGTTTATGACTCTTGCTATTCCCTTTACTAGGATTAGTTACATAGACTTCGATTTTCCCATGTACACAAATCATGTCCCCCGTTACTGATTTTAATGCCAGAATACATTTAGCAAGGAAAACATTTTGAAGAACTTCTGATATGTATCTACCGAAATTAGGGAAACACTAGCCCCACTATCAACTTCAAAGGCCAACCGATTTCCATTTACACAAATGTTTACAGTAACAGGGGCGCTACCAGACACCGAGCTTATTGTGGGCAAGTAAAAACAATTTAAAAATTCCTTTGGGAAGGCCTTTGAGTTGCTCTGAACGCTAAATTCTGACCTTGAGTCGCAAGGATGAGGGGGGTGCGACTGATCTTCCTTCCATTCGTCCACATACACCTCGCGGACATTTGCACTCCTACACATTTTTGAGGAGTTCCCTCTTTGATGACATCTGAAGCATTCCCAATCACGGGCTGGACAGAAATCCCCGCGATGGACTCGTCCACAGCGTTGACAGGGTCAGCCTCTCCGAGGACCATTGTTCGGTCGGTTGTCCCATTGCCGTGTTCCCCGTTGAGCAGGAATAATTTCTCTCGTACGCGGGGCCGCATCTTGATGATCTCTGTAGTGATGATCCGGGGTAGACACTCTCCGTCGAACAGCAGCCACATCTGCCGGCAGATTGCACGTTTCGAAAGAGGAATTCCTCGGCGCCAACTCCACATCTGCGGCAATCGTACAAGCCTGCTCAAAAGTCAAATGGCTCTCCAGCAACAGCCTTTGCCTAATCACGGCGGACTCTAAGCTGCAGACAAGCCTATCCCTGAGAGCGTCATTTAAAAAATCGCCAAAATCACAAAATTCGGCAAGTTTTTTAACGCTATCACGAACTCTTTGACACTTTCTCCCGTCTGCTGAGATCGGGAATAAAATTTATAACGTTCTGAAATTGTCAGACGTTTTGGTGCGTAGTGAGCTCTCAGCGCGGACACCAAAATATCCAAGGATTGCTCGGTTGGCTTTTTGGGAAAGAGAATGTTTTTCAACAGTGTATATGTCGACGCACCACAGAAAGTAATAAACAATGGAACTTGTACGGTCGACTGCGTGATTCCGTTGAGCAAGAAAAACTGCTCGAAACGCTCCGCATAAGAGGAAAATTCCTCTTTTTCAGGATCAAAGGAATCCATGCGCCCCACGAGGGAGCTCGCCACTAAAGGCGTCGCCATTTTACACTATGCGCTAAAGAATACAAAATAATACTTGGATCCCAACCGTCGTCGCCAACTGTCACGTTTTCGGACACCACGTTCACGGATTAAAATACACTCGCCGTTATTTTCACAGATTTATTTCCATGCCTTCAGTTACACAGGCCACACATCTCATGGCCAACACGCTGCCCCCAACGGCCACGCCACCTCATGAGTTCAAACTTCAAAACAAGTGAGAGTCTCAATGCGGTCCATATTCCACACTAAATAGCCTGCACCCGGCTATACAATTTTTTATGGAAACGGAAGTCAACGGATCGCTAGCCTTCCTTGACGTTCTGGTGCAGAGGGACACCAACGGGTCCCTCCGACATTCAGTCTACCGCAAAGCTACCCATACCGACTGTTACCTTCACGCAGATTCCCACCACCACCCTCAACAGAAAGCGGCGCTCATAAAAACATTGCTGCACAGAGCCAGATCGGTGTCCGATGACCTCTCCCTGAGGACCGAAGAACAACACGTGAGGGCAGCGCTTCGACAGAATGGCTATTCTGAATCGTTCATCCGCCGCCATTCCAGAAGCTCGAAGACACGCTCATCACAGGGCACTTCAGGAAGGTTGGAAACGAAGCCAGTAGCCTACGCATCCATTCCGTATGTCTCCGGAACCACGGAAAGGATCTCTCGCGTATTGAATAAAGCAGGAATCGTGACGCGTCACCGGGCCCTAAGGAAAATGAAAAACATTTTTCCACCCGCCAAGGACCGCCTCCATCCACTCCACTTTGAAGGCGTTTATAAAATCCCTTGTTCCTGCGGGAAATCATATGCCGGACAGACTGGTCGCTCTGTGGCATGCCGAATAAAGGAACATCATAGAGCCTTGTCACATAAGGACACGGGGAAATCAGCCGTAGCGGAGCACGCCTTTTCCGAGGAGGGACACCATATTTTAATTGACGAGACGCGGGTGTTAGCCCAAGAAAGATTTAATCACCAACGACTGATCCGCGAGGCTATTGAAATTGAGAAATGCCCCTTTAATTTCAACCGGGACGATGGCATTAGACTGAGTCCGACTTGGAGAAGCCTTTTCAGAAGCAAAGATACGCCTGGATGGTTCCGGAATAAGACAAATAACGACACACCCGTTGGCACTGTGAGGGGGAGGGAAAGTTCACCGACTCCCCAAGGACAGGGCTAAGTGGCGGCCACCTACTTACGTCATTCACCCCCACCACTCTACAGTAAAGGGGGGGATGGAGATATATAGACATCAACCTTTCCAATATATTTTATTATTGCCTGATGATGCGCCCTGCAACGGCCACGAAAGCTCGCACACCGACAACGCGTAAAACGCAGCTGCACCCGAAAGCCTCTGACGACGGATTAAAAATAACTTTGGTTATTAAAAACGAAGAACAAATAAAATTAAAGTTGTTTTGTTGGTGTTGTGCAAAAGCGATCTCAATTCTAATCTCGTGTCGTGTGCTGTCATACTGGTTTTCTTTGAGAAGACGCGTAGCATGGTGAAACGCATGTTTTATGTGGTACGGATCGTCAAGTGAATGAGATAATTGAATTTAGGAGGAATACTAATAAATGTTTTAATCTACAGCTGCTTCGTTTCGAAATCATTTTCCGAAAGTCGTGAAAATTAAGTGTGAATACATGTGTGTAGGAAGCCAGTGCAGTAGCAATTATGGGCACTTCACTCCTTCACTTTATCACCCATTGAAAGGAGGATCAAGTATAACGTTACGAATTGTTGTACTTTGCATCTAACTTTACGATGAAATACGGTCGGAGCAACGATCGGAAGTCTCCTATTTCTGTCACATCTTGTACGGAAGATATTTTATTCCGATGAAGAAAAGTCCGGAAAGCTAGTTAAATGGAAGAAAATCAAACTCCGATATTTCAGTTAAAAACTGGCCATAGTACCTACATACGGTGCATTTTTGACTGAAATACCGGTATTGAAGTTCAAATTTCTTCCATTTAATTTGCTTTTCGGACTTTTCTTCCTCTGATAAAATTACCCTGAACGGTGATAGATTAAATATGCTACATAACGTAACTGAAATATGCTCAGCATGCTTTCTCAAATATGCCATGCCTGTGTTGACGACATGCTCAGCATATATTTCCGAAAATGTTTTCAGCACATTTCTAGCATATGATTACCCGGACATTTGTTAATGCTCAGCATATACTAGAAACATTTTCAACATATTGAACATATTTTACGAAAATGTGCACAGCATATTGTGAGCATTAATTGTGCTACTAGGTATCGTCCGCCATTTTGTTACGTAATATCACCTAACTTTAGGGAAAAAACTACCAAGTTAAGCGCAGTACAGTAAAAGTGGTTTTAACTGAACTTGTAGTTTTTTATCCGACCAAATTCCTCCCACAGCGTCACCCTCAACTTAGATAGGAAGATTTTCGTAGAAAACTTAAGTCGGGCGTAATGGGGGCGTGTACTCGGAACCGAGATCGCAATTTTGTGCACGAAATCGTTAGATGGGCATGAAAAACGAATTTTAGTGAAAAAATTAATCTACTAACCACAACATTCACTCATAAATCAAAAATTAAAATAAGCAAAAGGTGACGCCCATCGAAGGAGATGCTTTGATATCATTGACGTCATTTTTCTCCCGTCCTTGACTGCTTTTAGGGGAAGGGAAGGGAGTGGAGGGCGGTTCTCGGAAGCCCTGCTCGCAAAGATCCTGTCGCAACCGCTCCTATTGGCAGAGTGAGCTTTGAGTCCCCCATTCCGATAAGGCAAAGTAGCTTCGCGGGCTCAGTTGTGATTGGACGAAGTCGAATACGTCAGAGGTTGCACCTAGCCCACTTTTCTGAAAGGGTTATAAACATTTTTTCGCCGCTCAGAACACGAGACATTGATTGTTTGTAGATTTGACAATGTGGATCGGAATTTAACCCTCTAAAGGACATTGGAATGTCACACAATGACCAAAATTATCCACAGTTTGTATAAAAACAAGATGACTGTGATCAAATTAGGACCTAGCATTAGGGAAGCGAGAATAAAGAAAGGAGTGTGGCAAGATTGTGCCCGGCCTCCCGTACTATTCAATGTCTACATGGAAAAAAACCATCCAAGAAGTGAAAGAATAGTCTTCGGGAGTGAATATCCATGGGTGGAAAATCAGCTTGCTGCGATTTGCTGACAACATAGCAGTCATGGAAGATACAGAAAGAGATATTAAGATGAGTATAGTGTCCATTCAAAGGTCATTGGCTAGATAGGTATCGCCTGAGGATCAATAAAAAGAAACCTAAAGCTATTGGTATGCAGTGGGAGAAAAGACCAATATTAAACTAGGAAAACAAAAGCTTGAGGGGTGAAAGACTATTGTTACCCGGGAAGCCAAGTAACCAGCGATATATGAACCAAGAAATACATTGTCGGTATAATTGTCAAGGGACTAGAGAATGGGAAGAATGGCAAATGCCTCCCATGAGATATATAGAGCTAGTAGTGACAGATATGAAAGAGAACAACTATGACAAATATGACAAGGCTAGCTGATAGGAGAATTGAGATGAGAGCTGTGCCAAACCAATATTAAGATTGTTGACTGATAATGATGATGAAATATGAAGTTAATCCTATTCCGAAGTAAACACTTGGTAATCTTCCACAGGTTTACTTGTCATGTTTCACCACACTGTGGCATAATTATGTACAAGAGATGTGTGTCTTTGTAATGACCATGTGTTCCAGAACACTTAGCCCTTATCTCCTTGACTATCTTCTGCCTAAATCAGCCTACACATTGATCTATCACCGTACCATCATCCCAATAACTTACCCACATCCTTCTTCTCTTCCTCCACTGTAAGTGACAGGCTTGCCAATGCTCTTTGATTTTTCCAAGCCCTGTGGCCTCACCCAGCCCTGCTGTCAAACAAAAAAATGTCCTTGGCACATCCTCACACAGACTAAAAGCAAAGGGCTGGCAGTAGGATAAGGATAGGTGAATAATGGGGTAAGGGAGTGATTAAGGGAGTGGGGGGAATTTTTTCATGGAATGGAGGAAGTATGTTGACAGCAACTTGGCCACAGAAAAGTTATTTCACTAGAAAAAATATCTGAAAAGCCAATTAAATAGAAGGGATAAACTCCTTATGGTGAAAGGTTAGAGCAAAACCCAGCTTCAGCTTTAGCCAACCTTACCTGAAACAAATTGGACCAAAGGGCCCAAATAGTTACACTGATGTATCTAGTGCTGTATGGTAAGTGCCCACCATACATTCAAGTAGGGATTGACGTATCCATGAAAATTATACACCATAGCCAGTCTGAACCCGGTTCCTCAGGATGGAAAGCCAGTTCTCTACACACACTACCAACTTGGTCATCCTATCAAGCCATAAATTTCTGTTTTTTTTTCATGCCTCAGAATGATTACAGTCACACCCAATTCATATGTACTTAAATCTGCAGGTGTGAGTACATGCTGACACATGCTTGAAAATAGGTTCAATAGGTGACGGTTCTACCCTTGCCACACACCCATCTGCTACCCACATACATAATTATCTATATGTTATTACGTGGCAACCATGAACAATTGCTCCATAGTCAACTGATGTGCATTCTGTTCCATGAACCATTTGCTTTGATATGTTTCAAGTCGTTCTGTTTCACTATTGGAGCACTTCAATGCAAACTAGAAAAAGCCCAGGAACAAGTATAATATTACAAATCTGAGCACACAAAACATGCCACCAAAAAGTTGGTGAAGTTGACGCCAGCAGGTCATCAGTGGTTTTTTACCTTGTTCACAAGTATAACTATATATGCCTTGAAGGTAACCTTATTGACAATGAATAGTAATGTTAAAATTGAGTTCATTTAAAGCAAAGGAGACTCAAACTGAACTTTTATTTTTACCTGTACATATTTACTGACAATCTGTAACAAATAGCTAACTGTGCACCGCTGTTTTAAGATTCCCTCTCACTTTAGTGCACCAACAACTTTGAAATGCTTGAATGAGTTGGAACAGCACTTGAAGCAGCAGTGCATCAGCGCCTATGGTGCGTGAAACAGAAACCGCCCCACAAACACCAATCCCAAGACATCCTAATGTTGTGAAATTAAAAACTTTGCAAGGTAATCAGGGACTTTATTGGCTTATAAGAACAATTACAACACAGAATTTAATGGCTATACGAACATAAAAGTTCGAAATAAAGAGGTATACATAATACATATATAAAATACATAAATATTGTTGAAGGTCCTTAAAAGACTTAGCTAAGTGTAACACAACATATGAGGATACTGCTGGATTGTGTTAAAAAACTTGATATCAACCATTCCCTATAAGGGCATATATCAAGATCTTTCTGGGAATCTTACTAAATTCCAAGATCTGTCTGGGAAGAATATTGAGCAGATTACAATAAGGACAATTAAAGACAGAAAATCAGTTATCAGCTTAATGTGTAAGAAATTAATGAATTTCCAAGGAAAGTTGCATAACAAAGGATTTAAATACATTAAAATAGTGGTACAAGATTAAAGAAAGTAATATGCTTGGTTTCTGCATTAAATTTAAAAGAGACAGGAACTCATAAAGGGTGTTCAGGTTAATGGGAAGGTAGGAGGGTTTTTAAGACCCTTGAGTGGGGCCGCAAGAATATAACATATGTACATTGTATTGCAATCTTTGGTATCATCATTGTTAGTTTTCAGCCCTATAATACTTTATATCACATTTAGCTATAAAAGTGCCCCAGTTTCAATAAATTACCTTAAAGTACACCAACAGTTTTAGCATTAAGTTAATGCTTTAATTAGAACAGCTACATGGTGCCCCAAAAAAAACAAAAAGCTCTTTGGGAAAAGAGGGCCCATGGAATTAAAAAAACATTCATTCAGATAGAATCATCTTACAGAAACACATTACAAATCTGCCTACATTGCCTTGATGAAAATAAGCCACATTTGGCAATCACATTCAATTAAGCTCCCCCTTTGGGAAGTAAGGAAAAGCGCTTCAGGCAATATCTCTCTCTAATTAAATTGTATCTTGGAAATGTTTCCTCTGGTAAAGTAATGTTAAGATTTACATTGGTGGAGAAAATTCCCTCCTAAATCCAGATTTTCAAGTTTAAAAAAAAATGGTTGGTTTTTAAAGGTTATACAGGCATACTTTTCATTTAATCATTTAGGCAATATCTCATTAATAGATTTTCATTCCATATTACGGTGAGGGACACATTCAATCTAAACTAACTACACCCACCTCTGCACCAGCATCATCATTATGATGATCTATGAGATGCCTCTATATTTAAATTAAGAGTTTTCGAGCATTCCCCTACCAATCCCACATCACTTTCTTCTTTTTTCTGGTCTTCGCCACGGATTTCCAGTACCTCTGCCACATCTTCTGGTGCATCACTCGGCTCATGTGTCAACAAGTGTGCGTGCAATGCAAATGATCGAGCATATGAGGCTCCACACACAAAGCATCTGTATCGGAGACTATTCTTCCCAGTTTTATGGGATTCCATATGTGATTTCATGGAATACAATGATGCAAAGCGCCTATTACACTCTGAACATAGGAACGGCTTAGTATGAGTCTTCTTGTGGCCAGAGAGGTGGACCATGGTCTTGAAAGCTTTGGGACAAAATGGGCATTTGTAGTTCCTCGCATCTGAATGTATCTGAATATGATGTTTGTATGCTGAGTGGGCCTAAAAAGGACAAAAATTTATGCATATTACTCGAGAAACAAATGATGCAAAATTAAATAACTAAAAATGACATGAAGCCTTTCTAAGCCACAAAAAGCTGACATCAATTTCTTACTGGACGAAATAAGTACCTTAAAGTCAAAATGATGATGTTAAGGAATGCATAGTGTTCTCCAAAGAGTAAACTTTACATACACATGTGGCACTAAATATTTTGAATGCTCACCTTAAAGTGATTGGAAATTATTATTGTATTACAACTACATTAAGGACAATCTTATTGCCAGTAGCATTACTGTCAGAATGCCAGCCAAATGGACCAAAGAGCGTACCAACAGAGCTAATAAGAGCTTCCCATGAAAAAAGGTAATTTTCTATGAATGGCTCTTATTTCACCACATCCTTGAGGCTAATCCAAGATATGGAAACTTCATACAAGTGAAGTGGTTAGCTCCACACGCATACAATTTGAGAGGAATGATGGAACACATACATCAGACACACTTGCATACAACCCAAGTTGCTTCAATTTTGGGAACCAATTACTCTCTGGAATAACACTTATGCCACAGGGTAAGGAATCATCTCCTTATTATATCCATCTCCATGCAGACAGCTGTACTCAAAAGAAGGCATCACAGGGAAAGTTAACACTTCACAGTAAGAATTGCCAGGTGATAAAATAGAAAAATTGGTATGTACTACACATGACAGTGAGAAATGAAAGGATAAAATCATCACTATAGATCACTGATAGATAGGAACCCTGAAATTTCACGAATGGGTTTTTTTGAGAATTTTTTTAAGAGCATAAAGTTTGTAATTTTGATGTTTAACCCTTTGAGTGCCACACGACGATATATCGTCGTTTGCAGAATGTGCCAGAAGTGCCAACGACGATATTTCGTCGTCTATGAGGAGACCTGTTAAAACAATGTTTTTCTCAATCTTTAACTCTTGTAAATTGTACATAATACAAGAATGATCTTTTAATAACTACGTGGATAAATAATTTTGATTGTTAATGGAAATGATCAACAGCTTTGGTAATTTAAATAACTGTATGTCGGACTGAATTTTCCGAGCGCCACATTTGGTTCTCACGAAACTGCTTCTGGTGCGACACTTTGGAAACTACATTTTTTGTTAGCCTAAAACCAATTGACTTTCTTCTAATGTTTAGAGCTTTGTATTTATGTCGGAGATATTATGTTTGGCGTGTTCTTATTTTTTTATATGCTTAGAAACATTTTATTCTCTCCGAAGTACATCGCATTCTCGTTCGTTTTGCGAACTATTCATGGCATAGCAAAAAGACTTTAGGCTTCAAATATCTCTGCTATGTCGCTTCTGATGAGACAATTTGTTGCTGTTTCACTGCGATCAAGTCGTTGATTTTTAGCTAAGAAAGGCAGACGAAAAGATACTACGTAACTGCTATCATGCTATCTCTCGCAGCTGGTGCGTTGAGTCAGCTGGGGTGCTGAGTCAGCAATGTGGCTCCGATTGTCAGCCTCGTTATCATAGAAGATGCGGCAGTAGTAATCGAAAGATAATGCTGTGCATAAAATACAATGTGTGCATCTCTTGTTGTTGTTTACACATTGAAATTTCACTAGTGGCTTTTTGAAAGTGAAATAATTCTTTTACCTAATAAATGGCGTCAACTTCTAGAAATGAATTTACACCTGGTGTTGACGATGACAGATTAGCTGAATACATAAATTCTCTAAGTAATGACGACAACTCTGTGGAAAGTGAAGACAGCGTCCATTTTAGTCGAGACAGTGAAGGGGAAGTGTTATCAGACTCAGATGAAAGCGTGATAATCCTTCCTAAGAAGATACCGGAAATTATTGACGAGAGTAAGATAGCATCAGTACTTATGAACGTGAAAGTGGAAGCCGGTATCATTCTGTAGAAACATTGAGGTTCAGGACAATTGTGATTCACTCCCTCCTCCACATTTTGCATTGCTGGAAACTCCTGGTCCCAAACATCTTCCTCCACCAAAATCTTCTCCAATCCTGTACTTCAACCTCTTTTTACCAATGCATTCTGGACCATGGTACCTCAACCTCTCAAATAAAACTTTAGTGTGGGCAAGAAAAAGTGTTTTAGAAGTGAAGAGCTTCTTATTCTTGAGTATCAAGAAAAGAAATCACAAAAAAATCCAGTTTTATTGCGTTCCACCAACTCGATAGCCAAAAGCAATTCAATCATTCGCAAGGGTCAAGAATTTCCAAAGGAAGGTCCAAAAATCATTGAGCTGTACAATGAGTACAATGATACATGGGAGGCATTTATTCTTCGGATATTATGCTGTATGTGTATTTAGATGAGAGAATATTATTTGATATACTGGAAGAAACTGGTCTGCAATGTAATTTCTAAAATGGTGCTAAATTCTTATATTACAAATCAAACAATCCTGAAAAAAATCTCAAGAGTGCAGTTTTTTTCATAAATAATATATAGCATTGTGAGTGAATGGCTACTTAGATGGAATAATCCCAGTCAGTCAACTCCTAGGACAGTATCGCCAGGAATATATGGGATAAGGAAACTTTCAGGGCGGAGGGAAAAAGTGTGTGCTGTATGCAGTAGGAAAGGCCGTGGCCCTGTCCATAGATCTAGAACTGCATGAAATGTGAATAAGCTCTACATGAAATTTGTGTGTCTCATCATATTTATGAATAATATGATAATTAGTTATATGATTTGGAATAGGGTTTGTAATGCAGTCATCGTTTTCTAAGAATGAGTATATATTTTCAAAGATTAGTAATGCAATTGTTATCATTTTGCAAGCAATAACAGACTTAAATTCTTGTTATTATTATTCAGATACCATGTTTCGTAACGTTTTCACATCCATATATTCTCTTTTCTGCAAAAATATTCACATTATATACCTCCAATAATTTTGATGATTTCCCCTGAATTTTATGCAATTTGCATTCTGTTACTCGATCGAATATATATTGAAAATTCGTGCAAATTGCTTGTATATTATATGATCAATTCCTAGAAAAATAATAATCTTTTATATTTATCAATGGTTTATTTCTTTTAAGTTGATATTATTTCTCGATTTATTGGTCAAAATTGAGAAATGAAATAATTGAAATCTGTAAATTCCAAATTAAACTATAACAATTGCGTGCCATTGAAAAAACCAGCCGATTTTTTTCATATTATTTTGGAAAAAACTATTCACTTTCAAATGCAGAAGAAATCATGTAAAAATAGCAACAAATAAACAAATAATGATTTTTTTAATAAAGGCCTACAAAATTAGCATAATACCCGTGGCACTTCTGGGAATACCCACCTAAAAATCGGTGGCACTCAAAGGGTTAAAGTCTTAATAAGTTAAAATTTGCCATTTTAATGCTAGCGAAATTCACCAAAATTTCAAAATTAGCTTTATATTCACGAAATTTTGCGGTATTTGGCTGTCAGTGCGATATTTTGTATGAAATTTCACATTTTTTAAACTTATCGTACAACATTTTGTGAAGAAAAACATGAAATGCTTTAAGTTTTATTTTGATATGTATGTGAAGATGCATAATGAAAGACGTCCGCATTTGCAAACTCATGGTGTGAAATAAATACATAATTATTATTTACATGACCATGCTGTTATCATTAGTCTGATGATGCACGTAACCATGATATCTGCATATGTCTCCCTAGATTGCATTTATGGTAGTGGGGCTGGGGCACATCATTTTCCTCACACCGCCGAAATGACTTGAGTAGTATTTATCCTGAAAGATTCTTCAGAAAAGTTGCCATTAAAGTAGTTGTGGCTGTGAAAGATGATTTCAGTAAGTCTGCGCATAGCGTTAATGGGACCAATAACTACACTGGACAAGAGTATCTTAAATGTCTTCACTGTTGGGCAAAAAGACGTCAAATGGACGTAATAATTTTATTCAAAGAGCGCTCCACCTAAGCTGTGACTGACGGGTCGCAATTACTCCTCGGGTAGACAAAAAGATTTATGGTTGGATAAAATATCGAATTCACTGACTGATTATGAATATATGTTTCTGACTTTGTGATATGACTTCCGCGCAATGGCATTCCCACTACAGCAAACTTATTTGGTGCCCGTGGTGAGGGTCGGTGGCTGGAGAGTCGACAGCATCGCGGGGCGGTAAAAGTATGAGATAGGGACATACTAATATTTTCATATGATGCAGCATATTATTTTTCCAGAAAGGAATTTTAGAACAATTACCTAAGTCAAGGCAAAGCCGGCATTGTCATTTTGAACAAGCCGCAGCGGGGAGGTACCCACAAAAGACAAGTCTGGGCAGGCATATATTTCCGATTCTCAGTATCTCTGGATAAACTACTAAAAGTGTCTTCACTAAGTGAAAAATATAAGTGTTAATATTAGTAGTTATATTAACACTTCTAGTCACGTGTGGTGACTAGTAGTGTCACCACACGTTTAGAGTTCGATCGGAGCTACTGTTGATCAGAAAAAGTATCTCTGAAGACCATTATGCCGAAAATTGTCCACATATTTGATCGCCAAAAGGAGTTTGAAAGCAGTATACATAGGTTTATATACATTTGATGCAAGAAGGTTTGTATATATTTGATGCAACTTTGAATACACAGAGAAGCAGTACCAAGGAAATTGGCCATACGCAACCCACACAACACCATCCTTAAGCTAGGTGGCCATTTAGTCACCTTTGTTATGGCCTGTATTTTGCTTATATCTCTGTGTATTTTGTTAAATATCAATGAAGATTAGATAGAATAAGTAAGATAAATCAATTTATGTCTCTAATACAATTCTTTGTTTGTTTAAATTGAGAAATACCTAATTTTTTTTCACTGCCAGAGCATGAAATTTACGATTTTTGCACCGCTGGGATTATGATTTTTACACCGCTTTCCCTCGAGTTTATTTACTACTTTTCAGGGTCCCTATTGATAAAACAATAAAAAATGGTATCATGATTGAACAGAAGGAACCATATTTATGTAATGGATGTCTGGTTAGCAGTGGGTCCCTATTGTACACCTATGGCGTGACTTGAACAGTACTATGCAGATGTGATAGGAAATCCAGAGATGGTGCAAGGAATATGAAGAGGGATTGAGATTCTGAGTTACATACAAGACAATGTGATTGAGATGGTAAATTAACTTTTAGAATGGGAAAATTATATGAGATAGGAGGAAATAAAAGGTCTTGAAAGTAATTAAAATAAGTCAAAACTTTGTGGCTTCCACAGTTTAGTAAAACATTCACAACCAGTTTGTTGTCAAGCAATCATCACGTATGTAAGTATGATACATAAAGCATTATCAGGTATGTATGTGCAATACTATACATACCTGATGACAGCTTGACAGCCGAAACCGGTTGAGAATATTTTAATAAACTGTGGAAGCCACAAAGTTTTAACTATTTTAATTATGATGCCCATCCACCAAGTTAAGTCCTTCACTTTTCGATTTCAGGTCTCGAAAGGTATACATACAGATTTATAGGAAATATAAATTATTTATTCTGAAATTAGTTCATTTACAAACAATCAAAGGCTTGAATTTTGCTGGTGTAAGTAATCAGTGGAGGGGGGGGGGGGAGGAGGATCAGTGATATGGCAAGAATATGGTAGGGTTTTCACTATCTCCAGCAATATTTCACTTCTAAGGAGAAGATATTGAAAGGGAGGAGATAGAAGGAGTGTTAAGCACAGACTAAAATCTGACCAAGTCACTTCATTTTAATATGACCCAGTTTTAGTCAGCCATTCTGCCAATGGGTTAGAGTCATGATTAATGATTCCCTAAAAGGGTGGAAAGGATATAATTAATATAGATGTGGCAGGGGTTTCATTCTGGCAAATGGAATATACATTAAATACAAATAAGTTTAAAATGCAGCAAAAGGAGGGAACTGACAAATGTGGAACTGTTTAAAAATGGAAAGAAAAATGTAAACATCATATTTTCATTCATAAAAAACTTGGCAGTGGATAAACTAGAGGAAGAAAAATGAGAAAGTGTATGATCTAGCAAAGGAGGAGAGTACGTTGGTTGAAGAAATTCAGCTAACTTAAAAATTGATACAAGGCACATTAAATAGTATAATGCTTGTGTATATCTTGACCCACTGGACACAGCAGGGAAATATTAACATGAGTTGATCATTATTTTTCACAGAAAAATAATGATCAACTCATGTTAATATTAAAAAATCAGAAGAATGTAGGACTGTTAACTTCCAAAAATGGAAACTGCATAAAAAAATTCAAGGAACAAACTAGCTGCATTACGTTATCCATTATAGAACCCATTACATAAATGACTGATGAAACACCTCTATAATTTGCTGTCAAAATACAGGGGCAAAATTAGGTAGATGGGCGCATAGGGATGTTAACATTTAAACAAATGCATGAAAATGCAGAGCTGTATGTCCCTCAGTCAAATTTTGAAACAATTTTTACAATTGATAAGATTTTTGGTTCAAATGAGCTACTTTCAAGTTTTGGATGAAACGAAAATTGTTTTTTCCCAAGGCACCATGTATTGGTCCAAAATTAACTAACCAATGGAATAGGAGAAAATAGTAAACAATGAAATGGTCAAATGGTCATGTCAATTTCACCTGTGAGATTAGTAGATTAATTTTGAAGTTTAAATCAACAAATCATTGATTTGATAGCATATATAAACTCATCTCTTCCGTGTACTAGAACAATATTTGCTCAATAAGGAAGTCAAGTCCATCTGTACCGCGATCACAGCACTCCAAGCCAAATAGCTCCAATAAAATCATTCAAATAGTGACATAACATTTTTGGAAGTCACTGATTGGTTGCGTAGATACATTTGAATGGAAATTTGTACTGGAAATGAAAGCGTTCTGTCTGATAGGTCCAAACTTCGTGCAAAAAATTTCAGACCAAGTTATTCCAAGAAGATTCTACCACTTCATACAGTCATAATCAGTTGTACCCAATTTGTACACAAAAATGTTATCCAAATTTGACCATGGGACATAGGCTCTTTACCCCGGGCTCATGGGATGCAAGCCAACTTTAAAATGCACTTTCACATAAAAAAAGTGCCTCATTGGCTGTGAAATACAGCATACCTCCTCCTCCCTCTCACCATTCACAGTATTGTCCTATCTCTGGGATTTCACCCCTTCACCTCAACCTTCCCTAACTTCTTTGACTCTACTGAAATGAGTCATGTTGGTTGTGTGAAAAGAACAATTATTGTAAAAATGGCAAAACAGACCTAAAATGTTTCCTTCCACCTTTGCATGCAGACATTTTGAGAAAGGCAAGGGGATGTCACTCCAGAATGCAAACTCGAAGGACGTGGAAGTGAGAGCAAAGTCATTGTTACCAAAACTATTCTCTAAGAACTGCATTCGCTCAGCTTTGTAATATTTCCATCTAGTTTTGGAGCCAAGTCATTCTCAAAATGCATTTTCCTTCTACATCATTCACCATATCCAAGCTTAATGTGTATTACCTAGTTTCCCATTTTCTTGTCTCGTATAGATTTTATGATGGTCTCACATGACTTGAGATAGTTGAGTCTACTATGAATACTTTTAAGGTGTCGACCTCCTCTGTCACTCAAGGACATCTCCCTGTTTTCATTAAATAACAGATATATTTAACCCTTTGTGGTCCAATGTCGAGGCTAGCTCGACAGGCCTAGCTCTAGCAGCAGGTCCAACATCGAGTTGAGCTCGACATCAGATGGCACTGCGATTATGCACATTTTATGTAAGGTGCTGCTATCTTATGTCAATTTTTTGAACTTCTAGTACCTTATGAAGCCTTTTCACCTATTTTGCAAATAGTATTTCTTTCAGCTACAACTTGAATTCCACAAAAAAATTGGACTGCAAAGGGTTAAGGTATATATTCAAGTTAAATTAAACCCATAAGTTGAACTTTTCATTTCCCGAAAGAGGACTAATGATATGTGAAGTTATAATACAGAAAGAAAGGGTGAACAATGAGGGGCCAAGGGAAACTCCAAACTATAGGAACTCAAGAGACCTAAGATATGCAGCTCATTTCTCATTGTGAAAGTCATAACTGATTAAAGAAAGATATCATTACACAAATCAGTACATCATGCAATCATGTGAGACCCTGACAATTAGAGAATTTCGAAATATGATAAGATGGATGTACACATTGTATCGCTGTTCTTTGCAAATAACAACAAATAATATGGGGACAACATACCGATACTATTTTTGATCAAAGGACTAGTGATCTAATGAAGTGAAGATGGCAGAAATTGATCTGATAGAAAAATGTAATGAAATAGCAAGCACTGAAGTAGGAAGAATCTAGCATTTTGGACATAATACAAACATGCTTTAAGGGTTGTTTATTGTCCTGGTGAAAGGCATGGGGTGAGCAGGGGATGGGTTGTCAGCTTATCCCAAGCAGAAAAATTTTGCCTCTTGTCATTGGATAGTGGTACCATTTTTTTATCCAGAACTGTACAACCGAACATGACATTTTTTAAATCTTGAAACCAATAAATAATATAATAAAATGCTGCCAATGCAAATAGGTAGTTGCACTAATATTTCCTCAATCATACCGAGCACTTCACACTTTCTGTTGCCCCTGATATGTACAGATGATTTGCACCTAGAAGACAAATAATATCCCATCATAGTTGTAACATTGTGTGTCAGAGTATCATTGTACTTTGGGCATTAATAGTGGCCCATACTCCAAATCCCTTTCCAAGACCATTTTGCAAAATCAGCCCAACAAGATCACTGGTGGACAAACCTAAGGATAGCAAACTTGACAATAAAACTTAAAAAGCATTACCCACCGAAATTGCACAATAGCAGATATTCGACCAAGAAAAAGAAGCATTTGCCTTGACCAGGACTCAAACCCGGATACCCTGATTTCTGTTATGTTATAAAGTTACCACCTTAGTGTTTCATATTAGGCTTTAACCTCTTGGACATTGGTGCCACCTGTATGACAACAGCTGTTTTATGACATAACAAGTCTAGCAGCTAGAGTACATCTTGTTCCTTTAAGACCCCTAAAACTTACACAGGGAAAGAGGATGCGTCGGTAGCTTGATTGGTTAAAGCACCTGGCCAGAAATTAGGGGATCCACGTTCACATCCCAGTCAAGGTGAATAATTTTTCTCTGTGAAATTTCTGCTATTTTCACTGACCAATAGATAAAAAAATTACCCTAACACAAATACTGTACCTCACTAAAACCATACTTCTTTGGATGGGATATCTTGTCAATCGTATTTATTTGACCTGTATTAAGGTTCATATGCATCAAGATGTATATCCTCACTGAACCTTCTGGTTTAGTTCTGTAACTTCTTATTGGTCTTCTAATTCATATATGTATATGTAAGGCACGACAAATCAACAATGTAGCATGGAATCAGATGGAAGGAAGACTTTAATGAACCATCTCCTTTCATTGGTAATAATTACAAAAAGAGAGGACTTGTTACTATTTACCTGAGAAAAGGGCCTACTATACTGGATCCCCTACAGCTAACCAGAGAGGTAATCTACCCAAGGTTACCTACCACAAAATACTTAAAACCCCTTTTAGGAATGCCCAATTATCTGTTTCAAACCCTACTTATTAGAATTCCATAAACCTATGATGTATTTATTGTGAGTAATATGCATTACACAATCACACAAATATGCATGAATAATTTATGTTGCACAGTTGAGCATGTTTAATCTGGCACAGTCAGGACATAAGTGATGCTGGATTAGGGATTTTGCCACACTATAGGCCATGCATGGCAACTGGTCTATCTATTTTTGGGGTCTGGTATTTTTTTTATGAAAGGATTTAATTATTTAAAACAGATTATGTTTGTTTGTCATTTACTGAACACGATTTTAAAGAGAGTCACAGAGAATAATCAGAAAAAAATGGTTTCTAAATTCACAAACTCAAAATGATCAAAGTTACGCAGAGGGTGAAATAACGTAACCTTAGCATCATGTGCATCATTTTGCTGCACATTTAAGAGTGTGATATTACTATCAGAAAACAAAATATAAAATTTAATATTTCTTATGCTGTGCTTCGGCCAACATATTTCCTACCGCGCTTGATTTGTTATGAGCTGATTCAACCCGATGTCAACATGTGGGTGCCGTCTGCATGACCTCCCATCACCACGTCGTGGGCGACCGGACTGGAAGATTCTGTAACAACCATCATCAATAATAGTCTTCCTTCAACAATTTCACGCTTCATCTTCATCCCCATTCAGATTTATTGTTATTAATTAACATTTCAGTGATTTCATCATCTGTGAAATGTTGTTTGGTGAGAGAATCGTGGACTCCAGCTATATCCATTCCACTAAATTTACCAATTCCATTTCCTTTCATTCAGGGTTACAGATGCTGTTTGCACAGTCAAGCAACTCCACCATCATTTGTTTATCCTCAAAAACATGAAAGCCTTTGCAATCCCCATATATTTCATCTACATAAAACCTTCGAGCAGGGCACAATTTAAACCACGCGTGTTATAGAACTGACTGTGAATTACTATTCCATGCATGGGAAATGTCCCACATCACGTCTTGTAGATTTATAAATAATAAATAAAATAAATCTATTGTCAAAGATCTCACGCAGTGTGTTTCAGACTAATGCTTTACCGATGCAACTGCATCAAGCTGTTTCAAGAACTACACTTTTTCTGCTATTTCTATTAGTACCACTTCCATTATTCCTACATTGATCTCGTCATTTTTTACTGTTATAAATTAGCCACAAATGAAGTAATTTTAGGCAGTATGGACAGTAGGGTAGTTACATCTATCCTAAAATTATTGCCTCACACACCTACATACATAGTCCATAACTATGACTAATTTTGCATTCCTATTTTGCTCTCTAAATGCTGAAGTTTTTAAGGTTTAGTACTGATGCCTCACTCCTCTGCTGTTGCCACCACTTTATAGATTAGACATAATTAAGGAGAAACATAAGCAGATAACAAATAATATTATCAAATTACGTCTAGTGGTCAATCAAAAATGTGCACGCCATTGTAAGTGGCCGATCTGTAAACTAATCGTAGTCCATCTCAGAGATGTCTTCAATTTTGTATTTATGTTATGTTCAATTTGCAGATTAATTCCAGTGTAAACGAAGAAGAGGAAATTTATACTTTTAAATTACTCCGATTCTCGGAATGGAAAAATAAACATTAAGAATGGAATGGGATAATACCTCGGCAGGTTGTTAAGCAATGTTTCGGCAAATTTTTTTCGACATTTCCCATAAAGTACCGGGTAGGTGGTCATGGCAAACTTGCTGGATTATGGATGTTCCCAGATTACGGATTCCCGGATTAAGGGTGCTCAACTGTATTTGATATTATTGGTATAGGGTAATACACACAATGGCAAGATATTTTTAATTTTTTTTGTGCAATGACCTTTTATTTACCTATTATTTTAAAACATTTATCATTTGATCACTTGATCTATTTAATGTTTTCATGACTACCACTTATATTATTCCTACATTGGTCTCGTCATTTTTTACTGTTAAAAATTAGCCACAAATGAAGTAATTTTATGCAGTATGGACAGTGGGGTAGTTACATCTACCCTAAAATAATTGCCTCACACACCTACATACATAGTCCATAACTATGACTAATTTTGCATTCCTATTTTGCTCTCTAAATGCGGAAGTTTTTCCCATCAATTAAATATATGAACTTGTTACATTTATAACTGTACAAATAATAGCAAAATTTCCAAAGTGAAAAAACTAATTCACCTTACCCCAGTCACGGTGAATGACTTTTTTCTGAGGAATCTCTGCTGATGTGCATACCAGCCGGTAACTCTGTTACGGTTTTCATGGCTAGTTCATAAACTTTGTATTTTTACAAATAATCTTTCAACTGAGATTAATTCAAGTGAAAGGATGTGTTATCAATTCAACCTAAACTGTTATTTCTCAAAAATAGTTTAAAAAATGACCTATTACACGGTGGCTACTGATAACCAATTTTCAAATTCCCTGAATTTTCCCTGATGGCTTTACCAATTTCCCTGACCGATCGCCAAAAGGTCTCATATTATCGGCATATTTTTTTTCTGCTGAATTAACTTTTCGTCAAAACTCAGAAAATGTTAAAAGCACAAATCGATACATTAAAAGCTATAAGAATGAAAAAATATATTGAACCTCTGCCCTAATGAAAAAATATATTAAACCTTCACAAGTTAAGCCCTCACACAAATTGTACACACATTCAATACATTTTTCGTGGTCGCGTATTGTATTTCCATGGCCGTGTATGTTTCCTTCGGTAAAATTACAAATTAACAATGTCTAATTCTTCAAGGAAGATGGTCAAGATTACTGAAAAGGCATCGAAGGGAAAGTTAATGGCCAATTTACTAGCGGACTCCGGCACAGGTATCACTAAGCTGCGCGAAAAATACAAACCAAAGCCAAGTTCTTGGACTGTATCAAAATCGGATGGCATGAGTGACTTTTAGAAGCAAATAACAATTTGTTTAACGTGATCATAACCCCTTGATTGTAAGAGGGAACCAAAAATGTAAAAATATTTGTATACGCAAACAAAACATAATCGCGCTGCTGCGAGCAAAAACAGGAGGCAATTAGCAACGGCAGCATCATATTTAGGAATTTCATATTTGAGGTGGTCTGTAACCTAACTACATTGCTTCGAGAGGGAGCTAAGGGGGCCATTCAATAATTACGTCGAGCGTGAAAGGTGGGGAGGGGAGGACTCTTCTTATGGTCTCACGAAGGGAGGTATGGAAATCGAAGATGATCTTGCGTAAGATTTTGTTTACACGTGTGATCGTACTTGTATTACAGTTTTAATAATCATCGTCTCGTATTTTTAGAACTCAAGCACGTATTTACTACAAGCTAGTGTGCTCCAACTACCTCTCAACCTGAGTCTCGAAAGTTAATAAGAACGCGAGGTAAAATCTTCTGAACAACCTAGCCTTGGATTCCTTGTGATGACCAGAATACACGGTGATGATGAATTTTAACACTATTAGGCAAATATCGCATTAAGGATATACAAAAGGGATACATTGTATGACTGATTCACAACTGAATGTTCAACGAATTGACGGGGCTTATTCTATACACTTCGGCGACGGACATTAGTTTTAGTTGGTGAAATGTTTTGGTGAAATACAGGGCAGGAAACGTGGTAAACGTAATGGTAGAAAAATAACCAGAATTTCCTATCCCAGTTTCTCCCTGACTGTTACGAGAATTCCCTGACTTTTCCAGATTTCCAAAATTCCCTGACAATTCCATGTTTTCCCGGTTTTCCCTGACGATCGCCACCCAGTATTATTTACGAGGGTGTATGGAATATTAATATAATAAATATTTCATAAATGATAAAATTAAATGGCTGAATAGATGATTGCATTACGATCAGCACATATACTCCATGCAAAATTTGCATGAAAATGTGATTGTGTATGACTGTCAACCAACTTTCCATACAATTTCCTGGTCAAATCTTGCCATTCAATTTCTGCTACAAGATCTTGTACAAGAAATTCTACCGTGTACAATGATGTTTAAAGAAAAATAATTACATAATTTTCCCAAAAAAAAAGGATAGACAATAAATGGAAATACAGTAGAGGGAATGTTTAGAAGGTAAAGGGTAAATATTTTTCAGGGAAACTGACTGATCCACCAAACATATCCAGAAAACACAAAACACATATTAGAAGATTCCCATGCATTTATCATTACCATCCAAATATGTGATAAAGAGCTTTCCATGTTTTATAATAAAGAATATAAAATAATTTGTCATGAAAAAGAAATAAAAGGGTAAATCAGTGGTAGATTAATAGATAGGTAATTGTGAGAGTAACTACTGTATTTTCCGGCTTAGAAGAGGAACTGACATAAGATGCATCCTAGTCTTGGTACTGTATATTCCGGCTTAGACGATGAACTGACATAAGATGCATCCTAATCTTGGCCGAATACGTCAGACAGACAGCAAAAGACCAATATAAGACAAAAATTGATTTGCTATGGGTTTCTCCGGTAAAATAACTGTGTCTGATAAGCCGGAAAATATGGCGATACCAGAGAAGTATGCTCCACGACAAACAAGAAAAGTTAAAACTAGAGGTGATGATACTTGCGACATGACTAATAACACATGAAGTAATAACTACTCGAGATATCAGCAGGACTCCTAGTAAAGTAAGCAGAAATTAAATGCCTTAGTGATAGATTGGTAGTTACCTTGAATCGTTTACCACAGGTTTCACATGTGTACGGTCTGTCACCTGAATGCGTCCTTTTGTGCAGCGTCAAACAATAGCTGACACGAAAAGTCTTGCCACATATTTCACAAATATGTGGCCGCTCTCCAGTATGTATGCGCTCATGCTTCATTCGCTCATATGGACGTGAAAATGACTTAGCACAGTACTGGCACTCATATGGTTTCTCACCAGTGTGCACTCTCACGTGAAGTTTATACGCATTGAAATCAGTAAATGTCTTATCACAATACTCGCAACTATATGTTTTGGGTTCTTTATGAGACTTTATGTGCCGGCTGAGTTTCTCTTTGCTGTCAAAACTTTCTTTACATTTTGGGCACTTGTGTGCGGGATTTTCATTGTGCATGGCTAAGTGAACTACTTCTTCACTCTTTCGATACATCTCACCACAGCGGTCACATTGCAATTCAGTCGTATCTTGGCCACCACCGTCATTCCCATTGGAAGAGACTCCCTCCCCAGCCTGTAACTCCCATAGAGCAGTTGCTGCAACTCTCCTCTGACGCTGGTGCATGCGCCAGTGGGCTCTTAGGTCTTTGGTCGATATGCTCTCGTGCCCACATAAATTGCAAGTCATTCCTGACCCACTTTTCACGCCACACACATGATATTTGAAATGTATCATGGTCTGAAATGTCTTTTGGCACTCACTGCACTGATAAAGTCTCTTGGGTTGACCCAACTGTCTTGTGGTCACAGTCTCATCCTTTGACTTAATAGACACCCTTCCCACTTGAATGTCCCGTATTGTATCATAATTTCGGACCTTTGTTTTCATCTGTGAAGCGTTTGCTTCATCTTTATCATCCCAAAACTTCTTCACTCGAACAAATTTCCTTAAATACAGCCTACCATCTTTATCCACACATTCCTCTACTTTGCCATCCAGTTGATCTATCTCTGATGGTGTAAGCCGAGCAGTAATTGGGGGGTTTTCCCTCTCAACTTCTGCATTTTCGTTTCGGTGGCAGATAATAACTTCTGTCTCTGCCTCTTCGCAAACAAATTTTCTATCCTGTATGGTGTTAGGACAAACTGAATTGCCATGGCTTTGAAGACCTTGATTCGCACATTCCTCCACTTTGCCATCTAGCTGGTCTATCTCTGATGGATTAAGTTGAGCTGGCATCTGCTGCTCTTCTGTCTCGACTACTGCATTTTCATGCTCATGGCATGAACCTTCTGTCCTTGTCTGTACATGAATAACTTGGCTGTCTTGTACATTATCAGGGCAAATTGAATTGCTATGGCCCTGAAGATTGCCAACAGATACACTCTCCAAAAAGGTTTCAATTTGTTGCTGATCCCCCTAAAAATAAAGATCAAGAGAGAACTTTAAATGATACAGAAAAACTAAAACAACTCCTGAATGTAACTCAAACTTTTATTTCTCTAACATTTTTATCAAACGCTCACTAGATTAAAAATTACTCCACAATGACCATGTTCCTCTTGGATATTACTGACTAATAGAAAAGTTTTCAACACTGTTCAGTTTATGAAACATGAAATGGAAATTAAGGGTGAATACATTATTATATCCACTTAATGGCTCAAAAAAAATAAGAATTTTATCACAATTCCTTCAGGCTTTAGCATACATTAAGTATTGTCACTAGTGGTGCTGTGTACTGCCCGCTACGCAGCTAATTTCAAATTCTTCCAAGAGATGGAGCACATTACTGCTCACTCTCTCGTGTTTTTGAAGTGTATATGCATGAAACGAGGCAAAGAAGTATTTTGTATAGATTGGTATGCATGGCTAAATGTAACAGAAAGAAATTTTTTTTTTCTCTATCGCATTCTAACCAGCATCTAATGCAAACTGAGGGAAAATGGGTTATGGTGTAAAAACGGTATTTTACATACATTGGATATAGGAAATTGGATGGGACCTGATAAAAAAGTTGTAAATTGTGGGAAAATGTAAATTTCGATAACAAAAATATGGGATTTTACTGTATTTTGTGCTATTTTCCATTTGACTAATAATGAATCACAATCTACAACAATATGCCATCATGAACATAAATTTAGACACTTACATTAATGATAACCTCTTCACCCAAATGATAGCTCATCAAATGATCAATAAGTGATTTAAAATACATTCCACATGTACAGTGGAAACCACCTTCATTGATAGATAAGTCTTCGGCACATCCATCTTCTATTATAATTTGACCATCCACTGCAGGACTTGTTGCTGAGTTATTTGTAACAGTAGGTTCATATGCTTGTGGTTCCATTTGCCAATCCACTTCTGTATATGTGGATGCCACTTCTACAATCATAAAAAAATCCTATTAGTGATCTATGTATAAACAGAAAATGCTACAGCAAAAAAGGAACCAGTAATGTCATAAGAAAATATTACAAGACATCCTTCAAAATACGAATGGTTATATTGAGTCATAAAATGTGAGTTAAACATAAGCATATTGGGAAAAAAAGAAATACATACACTGAAATGCATTGAAATAACAAAAGGAGAACTGTAGGCAGCATGTAACATGATATATGTCTAGTTGCTGATTTCATAATGAAACCGAATACCGTATTTACTCGTGTAAGCCGCGCACCTTTTTTCCCAAAAAGCCAGTGAAAAAATGGGGGTGCACGGCTTACACGAATCCTCAAGATTTTCGTGAAAGCCACGCACCATTTTTCCTCAAATTCCTGTTGTTTTTTCTACTAAGTTCGCATTCTGAGAACATATCGACATAATTGGTAAGTATGGTCTAGTAGTAAATCATACATTGTAAAGTATTCTGAAATTTCAAAGTAATTAGCAATAAAAATCCATGTTTAACAAAGTCTGAGTGTAAAACGGTACTTGAAGAAACGCTAGATCAGAAACACTACTTGACAAAGCAATAGATTTATCATGTATAGATCGCACGTAGGACAACACATTGTAGCACTGATATGTATTTAAAGCTACTGTATCCTGTAAGCTGCCGCAAGGGGGGCGCGTCTTTATGCCTTTTCGAAATCGTAGTTTGTTTCGGTATCACGTATCTGTAGCAACATTTTTACGCAATAGATAGCTCCTTTTTCGTACACATTAAAGCTACATTGCAAAGACACGAAAAAGAATTTGTTACATAGTTGCAATAGTCGTATGCTCACAGATTATACCTTCTTACTATCCATGCTATTCGCTCTGAGCGTGAGAGTTCATGGTGAGATTAATAAACAAGTTTGAATCGATCATTTAGCAATTTAAAATAATTTGCTAATATTACCTGAAAATGAATTCTGATGTGAAATTGTGATCGTTTCCTGTGAGTACAAAACTACATATTATAAGCGATGCCAAAAAAATAGGAAATCAAGCAGCAGGAAGGAAATATGGTGTATCTGAATCTAGCAGTGACTAAAACTAAAAATGAAAACTCTTTATGATATGAATATTCAATAGTGATTTATGATTCTATTTCCAGGAATGTGTTTTTCTTTAGTTTTATAAGAATTATAATTGCTATTACATTGAGCTTAGTTTTTCCGTGTGTTCCCAAGACTTTCCGATGTTGTTAAACCATCCCAGTCCACAGCTACTACGCAGAGAGCAGACGAGACCACCGCTATCAGGTGCGCATGGCATTATGCGTTTATTTGTTGACATGCCAACGGATTTCCGTAATAATAGAGTAATAGCAGATAGAAATTGTATATATTTCTGCAATTATTTCAGTTGGATTTATTTTGAACAGATGCCATTTTTATAACTGGATGATGCGATCATATGTATCTGTGATATGCTACAAGAATCAGATGCACAGTAAAAGAGGCCGTGCTTCGATGCACGATGCGATGACGACCGTGACGATTTTAACACGTAATTCAATCAATTAATCATAAAGACGTACACGTAATTTAGGCACAGCATTTCTATTAAACAACATACATTCATGTTATGACAAAATGATGCAGACTCAGGGCAAAAAATTTTTTTTAGATAGAAATAATTTTATTCCCCAAGAGCCTGCCCGAGAATAGAGGTGAGCGGGATACACGAGGGCGCGGCTTACACGAGTAAATACGGTACTTCATTTTTACATGCACAAAATATACAGCCAAGCTCATTTATAATGAAGTTAAAGGGGCCAAATATTTACTTCTTAATAACCGGACTTCATTATATGTGGACCAGTTTTTCAGAGCCTCTCTTGGATGGGAATAGCTTTCACTTCGTTATAACCAGAACTTTGTTATAAACGGGTTTGATATAAGTGGGCTTGACTGTATACATATTATATGGCCAAAGTATCATTGAAATCTAGGTAGTATGTTACATATTCTGCATGGAAAAACAAAGTAGTGCTTTCCATTATGAAGAACTGCTACAAGTTACACCAGAAATCATTCATTTCAGAGATGCACTGATTTGAACACATGAGATAACCGGAAATATTGGAGGAGATTAGTTAGAATTATGCATCATAGGAAAAGAGAAAAATCACTGTTTATACGTGACTGAAATTTAATATAATTCTACTCCACTTATTACAAAACCAATTGCTATGAAATACCCAGTAAATGGTACTCTGTGCCAGCAGACACGGTGATGAATCATAGCAGTGAGTATTGCCCACTCTCACCGATTGTCATACAATAATGCGAGCAAAATGATGTGTGAACATGCGTACTGCTGGTATGTGTGTTTGCTTGTGTGAAGGAGGGTATAAATCACCCACTGCATTCTTGCTTGAGATAATTACTTCAAAAATGGCAAATGAGATTGATACTGACACACTGCACCCTTACAGTAAAAAAATATTCAAGTGTACTTCAATTCTGAATGTTCCTTTATTTGGGTTCAGCATAAACTTGATAAAGTAACCTCAGCTGAAGAGTGATCATGATTGATACTCTTCTCCGCCCTTCCTAAGTTAATATAAATTTCTGCTCTAGAAATCTAATTAAGAATACATAGGAATATCATCCTATCTATTCTTGTTTTTGTTTACAATCAACATTATTTTGCACTGATTCAAAGCATAAAATGCTGTATCCTTGTCTTCATAATGTGCAGGTCATTAATACCAGAGACAGTCTTCCAAAATAATGCAAAAATTGTTTTCTGCTCACTTTTGTACAGTAGTACTACTACTTCAGTTAATCTATGGGTAAGCCCCAATCATTTGTTTAAATTTTTCTCACAAAAAAACTGGAAATTATGGCATCCTAATACCAAAGTGCATGAGATGATGAATTCATACAACAAAGCACTATCTATAACTTAGCGCCTGATTCCATTTGAAATCAGCGTATAATTATTTTCCAAGATTGCGCATGAGCCTTCTCCCTCATTTAAGCAGTCTCACCAGTGTATTAGCAACCTGCTTTATTTCCTTAATATGTCAAACTTCACCTTTTTATACCTGGATAGACCTCGGGAAAAAGGCATCAGAAAGTTTCTTGCTTTCAGCAACAGAGACAAGAAAAATATTTTCCACTTGTGGGCATGATTCCACTTATCAAGCAGCAGGAACCAAATGGGAACCACAGCTGTGATTATACCACTGAGGATATTATAGGCAATATATACTAAAAATGCAAGAGAGAAGGGTCAGGCTTGAAAAGATGATCTGCCTCCATTCTCAACATACTGAGTATAGCAAGCCCCATATAGTGTACTTCCCGGCCCATTAGATGCACGTCTTTACTTTAAAATACATTCTAAAATTAACCTACATCTCATGAGCAGAGAGTAAAGCTACGTTTTCATGAACTCAATTTTGCAATGCCCGATCTACCTACTTTCACCTCAGACTACATTGCAGCAGTGAAGTAAAGTTATACTCTCTCATTCTTTTGTTTCTGGGATTCCTTGATGGATACCATAAACACTGTCACTATTTGGGGAAAAGACAATCTCATTTCTTTTCTACCACTTGATGGCAAAAATATGATGACTAATTTCTTTCTCTCCTACAACTGAATCCCAAAAAACCACATGTTATGTTGTGTGCAGGTGCATAGAAAGGGCAGAGAAATATGGTATTTTAATGTTTGCAATGAACTCACCTACTTCCTCCTTTGCTTCTATTTGCTCTTCAGGTACAGCTTCCATATCCATGTTCCACTCAATCTGTACCTAGAAAATACATGAGAAAATAAAGACACGTGAATTGATTAATGAGTAAACTATGAATTTCAAATAAATAGTACGATCCATGACCCAAGTTCCCATGCACTTAAATCTTTCTTTCTTCTTCTCTTCTTTCTCTCCAAATTCTTCTCTCACAGTTTTCTACACTGCAAGTTACAACACAAAAGAAAAGTTGCTATGAAACCTGGGACAAGGAAGACATTGCAGTTCCTGTATTTAATAAGACAGCCTTTTACCACATGCGATTAAACTACTTCACTATAATGCAACTAGAGTCAAGTTAAGTCAGGTACAATAACATGGGATAAGGTAATATATTATTTATAGGTCTATCTTGTACTCACAGGTTGATGGCTTGAATATTTAATGAAAGAACAAGATATGGCTGACACCCGCTTCAGCATAAAAATTCATCATCGTCAGTCAAAAATCCTAAGATTGGTTTGACCCAGCTATTGGCCAATTTCTTCATATTAACATAATTCAATGGATGAAGTTATGAATTTGAAGTGCTCTTTACAATACGCAAGTAGAAACCTTTACATAAACCACTAAAAAAATGCTAGTCAAGATTCAAACCTAGGCCTTAGGAAGGGAAGCCATCAAACTAGCCCAATTCCATCAGCAATTTGAGCTCCACAATGCAAGTGGATTTAAATGAATACTCTTTGCTTATATTGCAACTGTAGAAACTAACTTTCCTTGTTTCTCAGATTCAATCTGACCTAGTGCTCCAAATGAAATACTGATATTACACATTTTGATATTAATGCATAGGGAAAAAAGCAATTACTCCTCATTAAAACTTTTTCTTTTCTTCACAACAGAACCACAGAGTAAAAATTCTTTTCACATATCCTCAAAAGTATGATTTCATGTAGAAAAATATGATTTCATCCAAAATAACATACATGACACAAGGATTTAGGAAGAAAAATGAATAAGATACCTGAAAAATGTTGCATATAAAAGTTAACTTCACAATGTAACATGATGTGAACTGCAGGAAAAATACACTAAATACAAGCAATTTTCTACACAGCGATGCTGAATAAATGGATGAAACTCACACAAAACAGAATTAATAAAGGAAAACCATTCACAGTGTCTATATGAAGGATGTACAATAACCATTTCTTGCTGTAAGTAATTTAATAACCTAAGTATTCCTCTCCGAAGGGTTTCTAGCTAGAGAGAAGAGTTTTAGGGCCTAAATGTTTTGTGTTCCCTAAGACTTTGATTCTCCTGTAGATTTACTGATGAGACTGCAAAAACAATCCATCAGTGATCAAAAAATGAATAGTGGTAGAAATCAGTTTTAATGTAGGTATTTCAATTGCTTCTGGTTTCATCACACGAAAACACTTTAACCTATGGATAGAGACAGCATCCAAGTCCCAGGCAGCATTCAAACCTGATATTGTTAAGTTTTCAGGATGGTTTGTCACAACCTGGCTAAAATGGCCAGTGAATAGAATTGAATATGAAGGAAAAATGATCATATAGAAATTGACATATTTGACACAACCTTCTCACAAATTTATTTCAATGGAAGCTTAGCCAAAAAGAGTATAAAAGAATATTTAAGGCTTAAAATTAGAATAAATCCTCTACTAGGCAGACAAAGAACAGGTAATAGGTTTAAAATTTAAAGCCCATCCCTGACACTCAGTAACTTAAAATGCAGTTCACTGAGACCTAAATACAATTAAACTTCATAATATTTAAACCGAGATTGAACAGTATAAGAGCATAAATAAGACGCAGATACACAATAAAATTTGACAAGAAATAATATAACAAAATCATGGAACCACGCATCCACAAGAATTTATGGGATGGTAATCAATTTTAAACAAACTTCAACAATTTTCAGCAGATACATAAACCTATCTCAACTATATTAATCATTTCTTCAATAAGACATCTTTCAAACATGTCTTCACCATCGATTGATTTGATTATGCATCTACCATAATGTAATTTTATATCACTGCTATGAACAAACGCTACATTTCATGAAAAATTCTTCAGGGCTAAGTTTATTTTAATATCCCTGGACTCACATGATATTTAACTTTTCCTGATTACTCCAAGTCTTATGGGCATTTATTTCCGTGACATTGCCACACTGGTCATTTATATACACGCAAGTTATAGACAAGTATGTAATAAAAACAAAACATAGCCAAAGCTTACTTCGTCTACGTTCAATTCCTCGAGAACTGTGAAACTTTTATAATGATCCAATAAGTGATGAAGGCTACTGAACTTCAGACCGCAGCAGGCGCATTGTATGTTCCCCAGGATATTCTCTAGATGAGCTGCCAGCTGAAGCGGGGTCTGAAATGTCTCTCCACAACACAACGTGCAGCGGAAGCTACCCATTATTGTCGTCTCCTTTAAGAAATAAAGAAACAAAAAAAGAATTGGTATATTTTTTAACGGCAAACATAACATGAAATCTAAATTTCATGCCACTCACTCCGCTACTTTTTCTCCATTAATAATTTTGAAAGCCTAGTTCTGTCAGGCGATGCAACTAACCCGTTACTGTATAGGTCGTCGAACAACGGTTAGAAAAAAGTAACACGATCCCACGAAGAATATATAAATCACACTGAGCATGGAAACCCATTCCAGAGCAAATTTCATGGTGAGTGAAGTAGTCTGGTATTTTAGATTGTTCGTTCACAAATTAAAGTGACCAACAATATTTAAATTAAGTCCACCACAGAAAAAAGAACTAAGTAAGGTTATCAGGGTGGTCCTTGAGTTCATTATTGCAGTCCTTAATTCAATGAGTGGACAGGAAATTACAGAGGGAAATTGTTGTAAATAAGCGGGAAAGATAATTTCAACCAACCAAGAATGCGAGTTAATTAGCCTCACAAAGAGGTCAATTATTTCCAGGTTCTTATTATTACGTAGTATCCGGCAGTAATGATTGTAGAATATGCTATGCATTAGCTACTTATGAAATAAAACTACAACATTTCAAAAAACTCTCAACCGGCTAGAAGTAATATAACTACACACACCAACCTTTCATTTTAATTCTATTCAGCGCACAGAAATGAATGAACGTTAAACCGTCTACACTATCACGACAACGATCGTTACCAGACAACTAAAATCAGAAGTAGATAATAAACATTCCATTTCAAAACACCACCTCCACCTCTGACTGAAGTTAGCGATTACCGCGACGGAGCGATAGGTCATGGTCGTTCAATTCGAGGGTAGGCAATATATCGCGATATCGTGTTTTGTTTCTATTTCGAAAGAAAGTTTCGTTTAAATTTCCCTACGTTAGGACCGTGGAGGAAGAATCCTCGGGAAGAGGATGATTTTGATCCCTGTTAGGACCTTGTTCAGACTACGATGGCCCCAAGGTCACATTCAAAATGACACACCGGATCGCACCGTTAAGGTAAATTATTCCACAAGAACACTGTTCTTTGTATTCCACATCACCTAAATAAATATCTACTACCTACTGACGGCGGGGGGAGGAGGGGGGCGAACTGCTTTATCAACAATAACCGTTAATGTTCTCAGTTTATTAGAATTATATCAAGGATGAAACTGTAATGAGTAATTAAATTCCAGCTTCTCAGACAACGAGGACACTAAATTTTTATTCGACTTTTATGTTATAAATGAAGTATGGGATATATACCTACTTGCCACCGTATAAAAATTTTTGTTGTGAAAGTTTTGTTCATCTCTCCCGGGTATTATCAATGGTAGGGTGAAATTCCAATGCAAGTAGTGCTCAAGATCTTGGTGGCGTGAACCTTAAGTATTCTCGAGACGCTTTAAAATATCAAGGGAATTTATTTAACCATTTAGTCCATTTTGGCTACAGTTCTGAATGATTTAGCGACCGTGGTATAAGCCATAACAGCGACTTTGGTCGATTTTTGACAAATAGTTCTTCGTTACTTTGGAATTAGCTGCTGACCGAATAGACGTAGCTCCTCCGTCCACCTACAACTGCAACTTATTTCGTATTACCCTATGAGGCTTCCTCGCATTGCATAAAAAATATTTTATATAATCAAGTCATGTCAATTTACCCAGTTCTACTTATATTAATGAAAAGTCACCAAATATTTTGAGAGATTTATGTTCTCATTTAATTATATTAGACGAGCAAACAATCATATATTACACCTATGTTTTCTGGCAACTCTTTACCTTTGAAAAGTAGCCACCATCATTTTGGCCCTAGTCGAGTATGTACAGTACAGTATGTACAGTAGAACTCCTTATGTTCCGTTCGTTCCGTTCTAATGACTGGTAAAGGGTGTTCGGATAATCAGGAAACAAGGATAATCCGCTGTTTGGTTCTTTCTGAATTCATTTCTCTACGGTGCACCGCCAAAATAAATTTATTTATTATTTATAAATTTATTATTAATAAACTCCCTAAAGGCCGCTTTACATGATACAATTTTTTGTACAATTTCTTGTGCAAACTCTTGTATGTGGTAATTGTACCGTGTAAAGCGGCAAATTGTACGAACGCTTGTGCGATTTTCTGAATGACAAAGAAATCAGATCAATCACAGGAAATATAACCTGTTTTAATTCTATTCAGACAAACATGCAATTTCGTTCAGTTTATACAAGCGTTTCTATAAGAAATTGTCTCGTGTAAAGCGGCCTTAAGAAAATAACGCAATCTGCCAATGAAAAGATCTTCGCTATACGTAATAGCATTTTATGACAAAAATGAATCCAGTAGATCTGTCCCTGCCGCAATTAAATGTTCGCAAGTCTCGGGTGGCGGCACGAAGCCTGGCGAAGACATCGGACCAGTCGGTAGGGCCGTAGTGAAAGTCACGATTGGAGTAAAATGACAAAAGTTGACTAACCTTCGAGACCATTGCCTATACACTAAATAGATTGGCGATGCACGGATAATCCGCAGCCCAGATAACACACGCACGGATAATAGGGAGTTTAGTGTAGGTTCCGATCTAGCATTGTATAGTTTACGCAATAGATTCAAGAATATCTACATCGTATCCGTGTGTGATGAATATGAGCATTTATATAATGAGAAACATTAGTTTCTTAAGCCACCGCAGCTATAGATAAGATGATATGTTATATGTATATTAAGGTGGTGGAAAAGATTACGAGCCTGGCGGTTTGCTTACTAAAATCATAATTTGGAAGCATCACTCACCATACTGATCCCTATAGCTATAAAGATCACTGGGTTAGTTGTTATTAAGAAATGTTTAGAAGGTCAGAAAATAATTCAAGCAAAAAATGAAAAACAATGCGTTGCTAGAATAGGAATAACACGACTGACTGTTTACTTCAAGTAATAATATATCAACGGTATTAAAAAAGCCATCAACTAAATTTCTCAATGAGGCGGATAACACTTAATTTTTAAGTGAAAAAATGATTCCGGGAGAGGAAAACTCACGAGCTTTGAATTATTGATTAATTTGAGACCAAAAAGATGCATGTCATCATAATTGGATTACTGCAAAATTATCAGCTCCAGAAGTCTCTCGTAAATATTTATAGATTCTTGTATACGATGCACGTTCGACTAAGTGCACATTTGTGCATATTTTTTTGGACCATGCAATAATATTACAATGCAGTATGGAATATTATGCAAATTAATCTTACATAAAGCTCTCTGCTATAAATTGCTGAATGTATTAACAGGGTCTCTTTAATTTCGGAGATAAGGGAAACAAATTACCTTTTCAAATATGAGCTTGTTCGCGGGGTTCAATCGATGAAAACACTATGGTTGTAGTTCCATTCTGCCGGCAGCGCACATCACTGGCGCTGGTATCAGGTATCCCAAAAATTTGTCCGAGCGGGACTCACCGGTCAAAAATCTTGGCCAGGTTCTCATCGTCGTCGTATCTCCCCGCACCACCCTTTTCAGATTGTTTATTTCATCCAGACGTCGGTGTAAGCCGCATAGGCGGAGTAAACAGGAATTTCGCGTCATTCGCTGGCATTGAGAGAACATGCGGGCTATTCATTTGCGGCTTAATTCTTATGTGAAGGCATATGGGTGCTAGAAAAAGTGTTCGATGAAGTGGTTAAGAACTTACTTGGGAGAGGGAATGTGATCGTAAGGTTTTGGCATTTGTTTGCCAAAGGCTGTGCTTCCGCTGGAAGCCTTGGTAGATGTTTATGCATTCATGTTAACCATCGAATCGTGGGAAATGGTAGTGGTCAAGAATGTGAGCGTCATGGCTAAAATCTCAAATTATAGGGTAATCATGATTCTTCTGTTATGTGGAAGTCTGATTACAATTCGCATTTACATGACGAAAACAACACAAATAGAAAACGTCCAAGGTACGTGCCAATGAATCTGTTATTTAAGCGAGATTTTTGAACTTTGTATTTAATTGTAGAGCCTTATGGGTCACCAATTGTTTGTGATTAAAGTACTCTCACTTTTAGGGGGAACTACACGTCCTTTTGTTTATCAGGAAATATTAACGAACGAATCGGATAAAATTATTCTCACTCTTCCTGTTTACATACACAGGAAAGAGTACGTCAATAAAATATGCAGTTTGAATGGCATGAAACATGGTCAGACGAATTTGTTTTTGGAGAATAAAAAGCTGCTTGATCACATTCTTGTTGATGAAAAGCACCAGCTTCTCTATTGCTACGTACCCAAGGTATTCGAAGGGAAAAAAGAATTAGAAGAGATATGTTAATTAAGCAGATCTAATAAAGTCATGTTCTCGTTGTTGCAGGTAGCATGTACAAATTGGAAGAGGATTTTTATGATGTTAACTGGTAAAGTCAATACTACCAACGTGTTGGACATCCCAGCTAGTGACGCACATGGACAAGGAATACTCATGTCGCTTAGTAATTATACGTCGGATGAAATTGAATTTTATATTAGTAAGTTTACAAAATTTTTGTTTGTTAGGCATCCATTTGAAAGGCTCCTGTCAGCTTATAGGAATAAATTAGAGCAGCATTACTTAAGCTCCAAGTATTTTCAAAGAAGATTTGGGAGGCACATAGTTAAACATTATAGGCCAAATCCCTCGAAGGACTCTTTAATCAAAGGTGACGATGTTACGTTTCAAGAATTTTCAGCGTATTTAATCAGCCCGGAAAATGCCTTTAATGAGCATTGGAAGCCTGTATTTGATCTTTGCCATCTGTGTGTGATAGATTATGACATAATTGGAAAGTACGAAACGTTATACGAGGATGCCGATTTTATTTTAAAGCAAATCGGAAAATCGCATATAATTTTTCCTCGTGCGTTGAAGCCTTCTCGGACTTCATCTAAAGTAAAGAAGTATTATAGTACTCTTTCTGATAAGGCTATATATGAATTATACAATATTTACAAAATGGATTTCGAACTTTTTGAATATAGTTTAGATGGCTATTTAAGTGAAAGTAATGTATCTCAAAGGGCCCTAAGTGGCGGCTAGCATTAGGTTACCGGTACCCCTTAGGTGTTCAGCTGTGATTTCGCAGTGCCTTCCTCGAGGTATTCGGAAATAATTTATAGCGATAATTATGTACGCACACATACACACGCTGTGTATTCGATGATCTTATGTTATGGGACCGTGGCAGCGCGGGCAATCGAAAAATAGTGTTTTTTTGCGGGCAGAATGAGTGAATGATCATAATCGATGACTTGCTATGAATGGGTGTACATATTTATATTTAAAATAATAGACTTGTAACTCTTTCGCCGAGTATATATTTATCCAATAAATAAGCGCAGGCACGTGATACTGTACTTCGAAAGTAGAGAGCATAGGTAAATTAGGACTCGAATGATCCAGAAAACTGTGTTCGTACCCAAGTGCTTGTACTCATTTTTGTTACAGCCGAAGCTGTATTTTATTATGGCCTTGAAAAGGCTATTTGTTGTACGTACCGTGATTATTTTTGTGCTCTTGTTAATTGATTCATTGGGAGCATAAGAGATTTGGTGTTGCTCAATTGCATTCGTACAGAATTCTGCTGATGAACTTTTGGTGGATAACGAATTGTGAATTTTGATTGAATCCAATTTGCCTTTCCCCAACTTGGTGTCAAAGTTGTTGTTGTATTGGGTGGGTTATTCAGCTTTATTTTATCTATTCACTATTATATAAAATGAGTTTACACTTTGTCCAGGGTTCATAAAACATTTTTCAAGCAGTGAGTATTAGCTCTCATTAAGATATGGCAACGCACGATTTCAAAAATGTGAATACTTGTTATGGTGGTTTTATGAATATAATGAACATACCTGGCAGAAATTGGTCATGGTGATGAATTTCCTCATTTGATTTCCTCCTGTTCTCTAATGCATCATTTTTGATAAAGCAATCCTTGGCTTTTTTATACTTTTTCAGTTATTTTTAATTCACTCTGCTCTCTTAGAAAGGAATTCCGTTTTTTTTCTATCCCTAAGCATTTAGTCAAGTCAGATTAATACTTCCCCTTTTGAATTTCGATTTTTTCCTCTCTGGCTGAAATCATAATTTTCAGTTCACTCTAGTCTTTTACAGTTAGCTAATGCTGGAAGAAGATTTTGTCTGAAAAGAATTGCATGTCCTTCTTGATTTTCTTCTCATACTATGCATTTGAGGGGGAAAAGTTTATAGATATTGTGACATCCAGGTTAAGATTCTAGTAGGTTTTGTTATAATCCACCAAAAATATGAACTTCGTATTATAAAATTTTGCATTATAGAAAGTTTTAGAAGACTTGATATTTTGTTGCCAATTAGTATATCTTTTTAATTTGCATTCCAGTGTATGCATTTATATTAAAGTTTTTGTTGGTGGTAGGAATTTTGATTGGCTACTAATCACATAAGATGTTGATTGTGGTTAGCATTGGTTTAAACCTGATCAAAAATATTGTGATGATGGAAGAAATATTTTTCTGTGCAATTGTTGGTGCTATAATATATTTTCTGCTGTACGTTCATAGTGTTGAAACTTATGTATTATAGTCTATGATAATAGTAAATTTTTGTTTTCTATCAAATTATTTCATTGACTAATTTCTTGATGTGTCTTATAAGTAAATTCCTGTTTTTTTTAATAGTATGTTTAAAGGGGATCATATATTTTAATATTTTATACGCTCAAAATTGTTTTGATAGTTATTTGAATGTAATTTTTATGTTTCTATGATTTCCAGTTCACTAATGAACTAAGTGATTTATCTTAAAGCGGAAAAGTAGTTTTTCATGTTCTCAATTAAAGAATGGTGTATATTTAGTAATTATAATATTCATTGTACAGCGCTTTCTAGATATTGAGGTTCAAGTTTATCTGAAGTGGCGCTATTAAAAATGGATCGGTATGGTTTAATTTTCCCATCTGCTCCATTACAACGGTGGCAGACACAATTTTGCCGAGGAAAGCTAGGAGAGAGGAGAAATAGAGGTCGAGGTACGCTAGGCCTGATACAAAATAAACTGATTTTATAGGAATGTGGGGCTTATCACAATTTATTAAGAAGTCGTCTCAGTCGGAGATTAAGTAGGGGCCACATTTTTTTGCATGTCCAAAATGTTATTTAGGTGCTTTACGGGAACATAAAATATGTAAGAGCATGCTCAAAGATACCATTTGTGTTTTTAAGTACCATATTTGATAACATAGCATTCATCCTCATTTCTGTTGAGCAAGTTTCTGAAGCCGAACCTTTGCCTATAAGACCTAGGGATGCTTTGAGACCATAATTTAGAAAAAAGTATGTCTTTTAATGCCATCAAATACAGTTATTTCTCCATTATTTTCACTCTGTACGAATTGGACAATAAAAGTGTATTTCAGCCCATACATTCACTTCAAGGTAATGAATGTTGGATGGTAGATATCTGGCTACTGGTGGGAAATGAATTTGATGGTACATAAAATGTCCTCACTAACGTTCTACTTATAATTTAAGCAATGAAAAGTTGTAGTGCAGTGGGTGACAGCATGACCCATGTTGATAAGTATGCAAAATAAACCTGGACATTTTTAGGTCGGTGAGGACACATCATAAATTAGTAGGTTGAATGCCTGTAGATTTTTCATACTACCATATATTGCTCCTACTTCTGTGTGGTGTGGATAGCACTTTAACTTCAGTACCCCATTTCAAAAGGACATTAAAATATGGTTCCCTTGGTGTCTTCTGTAAAGAGATGGCTGATGGCAATGTCAAGTTTATTTCTACCCTTCCTTCACTCTCTAAAATCCTCATCATCATCATCGGTAAACAATCCTCGGATTGGTTTGACGCAGCCCTCCACTTGATTCTTCTATCTGCCAACCTCTTCAAATTAACGTAATATTTCTCTTTTACATCCTTCACAACTTGTTCCATACATCTCATACAAGGCCTGCCTTTTCCATTCTTTCCACTCACCATTCCCTCAATGATTGTCTTCATCAGACTATCATGTCTTAAGATATGGCCAGTTACGTTACCTGGTTTTCTTTTCTTCTCTTTCACTCTTAAGAATCCTTTGTTTGTCACTTGGTCTATCCATTTTATCCTCATCATTCTTCACTAGCAACACATTTTAAATGCTTCCCGCCTTGACTTCTAGGCTGCCGTTATCATCCACAATTCACTGCCATATAGTGCAATGCTCCAGATGTAATGAAATGTTTCCTCACTTCCACACGTGTTTGCAGCTGTAAGCAGGATTTTCTTTTGGTAAAATGCCCATTTTGCCTGGGAAATTCTACTGACAATTTCTCTTTTACTTCATCCATCACTGTTTACTCGGCTTCCCAGGTAAAAGAACTCATCCACCTCATCATCTAGTTTAACATTGGTTCTGGCTTCTTTTCTCGCACTGCATACCAATACCTTAGTTTTCTTTTTATTGATCTTCAGATGATATCTGGCCATTTTCCTTTCCACATTTCCTAGTGTCTTCTCTAAATCTCCTGTTTCTGCCATGACTGCAATGTCATCGGCAAATCGCAGCATGCAGATTTTCTCCCCATGGTTCTTCACTCCCGAAGACTTTTCTTTGTCTTCACAGATGGCTTTCTTGATGTAGATATGGAATAACCCAGGAGGCAGTGCGCAGCCTTGTCTCACTCCTTTCTTTATGCTTGCTTCTCTACTGCTGGGTCCTGATTTGATTACAGCTCTGAAATCCTATCATGTATTTCCAAGTACCAAGCTATCTTTAATGGTTAAATGATGCTAGTTGTCGGTAGCACCCCCCATCAACTATTTATTGCCCCTCTCTTTACATCTCTTGTTTGATTCCTTTTAAGGGACGTACAGAATGGCACTTGTTTCCTCACATTTATATCAGAAACATCCTTGTCAGTGTCAGAACAACAGTGTCAGTTTTAAACATGTCCAAATTGTATTTTTCATGCAGGTCGATGAGATTTACGTGATCCATGTGGCTGCACATACTGCAGTTATCTATTTGCTCTGTTATTAATTTTGAAGGAACAGGATACACGTGGGAAACATGTAATGTTTACTGCTTAGTTATATGTAATTGAAAAATGGGCCCAATTCTGCCACATGATATAAAAACATTGAGGTAGAGGCTTTTGTTTTTAGAATTTCAACATTAAATTTAAATCCTTGGAGTGGTTTCTAAACTAGACTTTAGAGGTGAATTCCACCTTAACCTAAGAAAAAAACTTGAATTGTTTGCTCTGTTGAATTCTAGGAAACCTACTGATATCCAATTATTCATTTAGCTATAATTGTAAAATTATCCTAATTTTATGCATTTCAATACTAGTTCCTGGAAATGTTTGCATGGCTGCATTCAATGAACCCCCAATAAAAAACTTAAAAGCTTTATTCCACAGATTTAATTGATTTAAATGGGTCAGTTTTAAATGAAGAGAAAATCAATTTAATCGCAGCATATATGCAATCATGGGTGGAAGTTTACTCTAAAACTTCATGACTATGAGCACCTATGAATAGCAAAAAGTTTTGGTGCAAAATATTTTTTTGCCCTCATAGCAATAAATTCCTATTTTATTGGTATTTGTATCCAGTGCCTGCCCTATTAACTATGGTTTCTCCCTCTTTTGCGTAGTTTTTTTTCTAATTCTTATTGTCAAATTTGCCATCTATGGTTATGCACATATATTACAATCTGTCAGATCCGGTTTGCCAAAATTTTGCTTTTCCGTAGTTACTTCGCCCCGTAGTTGAATCTCTGTAGCTGTTACTGGGTGAATCCTTTAGTCAGAGTCCACTGTATTTTCGGTGATTTAACATGCTGCAAAAAATAAGGCAGGGCAAAAACTGACATTTAAAGTAATGCCATCAAGATTTGCGACTCAAATAAGGACTTGGGATGAGCTTGTACATATTCTTTCGTTAATGCACTTCTCAGTTTTCTTCTTAATGTTTGTCCCTATGAGAACTGTGAAACAACTTGTTTCATTGAATTGTCGGCATCCTCAGGTGAAAACATACAGGATCCAGTCCCATGAATAGTAGTGAGGGAGGGAAGGGGTTAGGGTCTGAGGAGGGATAGAGGATGAAATATGGGGAATAGGAATGGAGCAAGCAATGGAAAGAGGGGTTCACACAGGATCTGAATAGTTGTAAGTATAAAATATATTCACAGCTATTCGGATCACTAACAGTATGAGGGAGGAAAGACATTTTAAATCTGTGGGTCCGGCAGTCAATTTCCTAATTTTTCCTATTTAGGTCCAGTTTACCATATTATGCCCAATTTCGCAAAATGTTTTAATTTCATCTGTAAAAATATCGTTTTGGAATTTACTTAAGAGAATAGCTCTATATTTCAACCGTAGGTCTGATAAAGATCCCCATTTTAGTTCGTCTAAAAGGCTGGTTACGCTAATATAATTATCAAACCGTCCGTTTAAAAATCTTACCGAT
Source organism: Platycnemis pennipes (assembly GCA_933228895.1). NCBI lineage: Eukaryota > Metazoa > Arthropoda > Insecta > Odonata > Platycnemididae > Platycnemis > Platycnemis pennipes. The sequence goes on from OW121846.1 coordinate 52,043,875, forward strand.
CTTCGCTGCACACACTCCAGTTCGTAATTTAAACACCTTGTGCCAGTCAGTAGTATATTTAAAAGGAATGGATGTAAGACCACCTATATTCCTACCACTGACGCTAACTTCTTATCTCCAAACTGGCGGGGGTCTTGAGTTGAATTAAATTCCCTGAGAAAATGTTGACGGGTAACTACAATGAGGATAATGTTTTGATAACACAGGCTAATGACATTGCTAGGAAATTAGCTTCCGTCGATGTAAAAAATGCTAGGTTAATGTTGTTCAAGTTTGTAATTAATATTTACTCGTGAAAACAACTGCATGAAGCCTCCTTTGAACGCGGACGGCTTATGCGAATGGTCTGACGATGCTAGGTTCGTGGCTATCCAGGCCCACTCGCCGGAGAAGGGTTCGGCACCAGCGGCAGGACCGCAGATACTAACTTCTTTTTGAGTAGCGGTCGGCAAACTGCGGCCTGCAATCCGTATTTTGCTTTTTGTGTGCATTATGTGGTTCTCTAATAAACTTGAATATGAAAATGAAACACTTTTGGTTGGATGTGTAAAAACTTAGCTTGGTATCATTATGAGACAACAGTTATGGTTTCATTTATTAAATCGTGTGTGAATAAGTTTTGGCTTGATTCGAAAACAACGAATTACAAACCGAATGTAACAGGAGCGTTCTCGGAAAATGCAAGCTCATTGCTCGCAGTGATAAAAAGAATAATTTTATACGCGAAATTTTCATGCTTCGATGGGGATATTATTAACACTTACTATTTTATTTTGAATGGAGCTTTAAATTGTCAATTTTTGTGCCAATATTTTTATGGCTCTCCATTAGTTTTAAAATATTTCTGACGGATAGGTACGGTCCCTTGTATAAGTTTGCCGACCCCTGACGCTAGAAAATAGCTGCGTGAAGAGGAATAGCGAGAGCTCTCAGGGTGCTCCAGGGACAGGAAATATTTTCCAACATATTCCTCCGGCGCGAAAGGGTCCGGTTCGCGTCACAGATTCCATATTTTTGTCTGCAGACCTATGGTTGTCATTTTTTCTCATTCAGATATTTTGGTCTCCCGACTGCAGTTAACTTAACAGCGATTTTTAGTGTCTTCAGTATTCTCCCTTTTCAGCAATTAACCATTACCTTGCTTGCGCAAGGAGATGGAGGGAATGTCAAATCCTAGGCACGTTTGGTGGTTGGTGATGCCAAACCTTAATTCCAATGTCCAGTATAGTTTTGTCTGGAGAGGTCGATCGCCTCGTCCGAGCCGATAATCCAAAATAGGAAGAGTCATGCATCATCAATACAAAACCAATCCTAATGTAACAAAAAAGGGTAGGGCTTTACCTACGGCAAAAGGTGCAGACAAAGTCGCTTCAATGTAAAGAGGGCTCCTGCCAGGGATGCAGAGACATCAGTGCGGGCTGGTGTTACGAGGCGAAGGGGTGCCTTCCGTTTTTTCGTCACTACAAGTACCGCATAGGGTTCGCACTCGCATGGACACATGAGGCTTCGGACCTCACCAAGAATTGGAAGTTGCTCTCAGGGTTTCATATACTGCCTATGATCGCCACAAAAGTGGTCGCGGCAAGTAAATATATAGCTACATTTGCGTAAGGAGGGAAATGATTTCAGTCGGCAGCGCAATAACATTATACTTCTCATAAATGAAACCGTATTTTAGTCAAAAATTAAATATGATTACATGGGTTTCAGCATGAAAATGGAAATATTTTCATTTCGAAATGTTAGTGACGAAAACTCGAATGGAAAATGATTAAGGATTTTTGAGCCCGTTTGACTCGGTCCAATTTATTGTCCAATATTGTCACACTATTGGGTTACAAATCGTCAATATGTTCCGCATGACACCACCAATCTAGGTGTGTTCTTCTCTACTCTTTTTGCCGCCAATATTAGTCATAGCAATGCTAATATATCCCGCATGAATACGCCACATATTATTGAAACAGCATCGTGAGACGCTGGTTTATTGAATACAAGATAAAGCTGAAATAAAAGTATCATTCATTGTTATAAGCATTAAAAGTGCCTTTAAAAGAGATTTTTAAACTTAAAATTGCCCCGGTAAGAATGCAGAAGCAGCAGCATTGATGCGTGTTGTTTTGGTCACTAGGATACGGCAGTGCTAACCTCTGATTGGAGATAGGCCAGCAGAAAATAGAACGTATTCTACAATCCAATATCGGGTTAGCGATTGTCGATGAGATGGTGGAATTGGGATTGGACGGGAAATTTTTGTGTCAGGCGGCGCACAATCCAGTTTCCAATGGATTGGCCAATAAACTGGGCCATGCCATACTGGCTTTACTCGTGTAATGTTTCATCTATGTTCATAAAAATTTGATCGCGGCGGACTCGGATTTGAGACTATCAGTCATCAGAATATCTCCAGGAACCCCATCCATTCTTGTGCATCAAGCATATTAGTCGTGGGTTTTTTGGCTTTAGGTTCCAACGGCTTATAATGGTTAAAGGTTATATTGCGCGATATCACACTTAATCTTGTTCTTCGATTTGGTGAAGTCGTACCACAGGATTTTAGGGGCACACGTTTTAATCGGATATATCACGTGCTTATTTGAATGCGAATGGAAATAGTGGCAACAAAGGGTCTCGTGTGAGATATATGGAGCTAGTCCTGAAGGATTTAAGAGAAAAGAATTATGCCAATATTAATTGGTCAGCCGCTAGATGACAGTAATAGAGAGCTGCGTAAAACAATCTTAGGATTGATGAATTGAAATAATTGCACGTTAAAGGAATTATTTTTCGTCTAAGGCTTTGTATTTTAAATGACCATAGTTTTTGACGCACCTTGTAAGTTCAACGCCACTACTAACCATAATTTAGTTGGGATGCTGACTGCGATTGCTGCGCTCTCTGCTTCGAGTCCACTCTCCACATAGGCCTTTTCCTGTCTGGGCGCGAAAAAAATCCATCGTCACATCTGCATACTTATATTGGATCCCTGCTCCACTTTTCTTTGCTTTTACTCTCCCAGTTGTCCTCTCATCTCTTCCCTGACCTTTTCCAATCACCCAGCAAAAAATATCCTCCTCTAACATGTGCTGGAACTTGACTCGTCTTCATCTTGGGCGTTTTGGAATCCGTTTACTTATTTCCCCAACTGGTTCTCTGGTTATGATAGCCTTCGATTTAACATACAATTAATTACTTACTGTTGCTTTCTACCAGATCGGATCATATATTGTTTGAAAACCTCGCTATTGTGTCAGGTATCCGCTACTTCGTCATCTCGATCCGCTGTTTGGACGCATTAATCCTTTGCAACTATTATTTTTAATTTAAAGAAATTATACAATAAAGTAGAATGGTAGGTCTTTATGAGTACTAATTTTAATTCTTTGAAATGCTGTCTTGCATCGATGCGTTTGCAATAAAATGAAGTTTCTCATTCGTGAATGCGCTAACAGAGAACACCCATTCAGATTGTGTAAGTATTTAAGCATATTTGTAAACTCTACGGTCTACGGGAAATAGTAATTCACTTTCCGCGGTTCCACTTTATGTTCCGGTTTTCCGAAGCCTAGTATGAGGAAAAGTTGGGATCCTCTGTACTGAGATAAAAGCGCCTTCCACAGAGCAGGTGTGAATCGGTATATGTATGTACATGCGGAAAATCTTCGCCACTGCCGGGATTCGAATCCAGGCCCTCTGAATGGGAGGCTGCTATTCTATCCAGTGCACCAACCCAATTTCCCCAGTACTTTACAATCTTATGCCAAGGTGTTTATGATTTTAATTATGAAAGCGACTTTTGTAGGGTACAGCGTATGATTAAACCTTTTTCTGAAGTTCTTGGTCCATGATTTTCATGGAATAGCCCTGGTGTTTGAGTCGCATCTTTCTGGCGTATTTCCAGTTTCTGTGTTAAAGGAACTAACTCCAAAGCCTTGAAGGTCCAATTACCATCATCATCATGGGTCAACAATCCTAGAATTGGTTTGACGCAGCCCTCCACTCAATTCTTCTATCGGTCAACCTCTTCATATTAACGTAGTTCCTCTCTTTCACGTCCTTTACGACCTGTTCTAGATCGGTGATTCGTGAATAAAGTGCTATTCGTGAATGGACTTCCGGGTGATTTTGTGAACTTCCGGATGTATCCACATTTGATTGAAAAAATAGAAAGGAAAGAATTATACTCCCGAGTATCCGCTCCAGGCATTGACCACAACTTAATGAAAAGAAGGTTCAATGGTGGATATACTTTTACGAATCCTGAATAATGTCACAAACCGGGATGAAATCGGAGTGAATAGGACGGTACCAGGTAAAAAAGAATTGAAAGAATATTATATGAGGTATGATAATTGGGTTCTGCACACAGAATAAGTGTTTAAAAATCACAACCGAAGGAGATACCTACACATGGAAGATGCCAGAAGACAGAGGAAGATTTCCAATAGACTACATTTCAGTGAAGCAGAGGCTCAGGAATCAGGTGAAGGACTTCAAAAGCTACCCGGGTGCAGACAGCGACCATAATTTAGTGATGATGAAATGCCATCTAAAATTGAAGAAATCAGTAAAGAATATTCGGCAAGTAGAAAAACTGAAGGAGACTCAACATCAGCTGTAATTTCAGAATGCAGTAGGAAACAGCATAGGAGAGGACCCGACCAAGAAACCAGTAGAAGAGCGTTGGGAAAACATTAAATGTGGACTACAGGAAGCCGCAAAAGAAGTTCTTGGAAGAAGAAAAGTTGTTAAAAAGAAGCCATAGATCACGGAAGAAGTCATAGTGCTCATTGAAGAACGAATAAAATACAAGAATGCGATGACTAAAGAAGGGAAGCTTTGTTACAAAAGAATAAGGAACGAAGTAAGTCGCACAGCCAGGAAAGCTAGAGAAATGTGGATGAAGAATCTATGCCAAGATTTACCAAACAACCTTGCACTTGGAAAGGTGGAAGCTGCCTATAGGATAGTGAGGAACCACTTCAAAGATCGGAGCGCAAGATGCAATGTCATAAGAGACAAGAATGGCAAACTTTTGATTGAAAATGAAGACAAAGTGAAGAGATGGAAAGAATATCTGGAAGAGTTATAAAACGGAAACATTCTCAACACGAAAGTGATTGAAGAGGATAGCGAAGTCGAAGATGATGATATGGGAGCATCAATATTAAGATCGGAATTCGACGCTGCAGTAAGGAACCTCGGATGAATAAGGCTTCTGGAATTGATGATATCCCCGCAGAAATGATAAGGAATGCTGGAGAGAGGACATCGGACCAGCTTTACAAGGTCATCTGCGACATGTACTCAACAGGAGAAATACCCAGGGACTCCGAGAAAAACATCATCATTCATATTCCCAAAAAGAAGAGAGGAGCAGAGAAATGCGAAAATTTTAGGACTATAAGCCTGACGACACATGCATCGAAGATATTGAAAAGGATCATCTACAGAAGAATAGAGCGAAAAGCAGAGGAGTTCCTGGATGAAGATCAATTCGGATTCAGGAAAAGTAAGGGTACAAGAGAAGCAATATTGGCCCTTAGGCTGCTAATAGAGAAGAGAATGGAGAAGAACAAACCGACCGTTATTGCATTTGTGGATTTAGAGAAGGCTTTTGACAACGTAGATTGGAATTCAATGCTTGGAATTCTGAAAGGAATTGGAGTGTCGTACAATGACAGAAGAATTATCCAAAGTTTGTATAAAAACCAAGTAGCTGTGATAAAATCTGGACCCAGCTGTGAAGAGGCAGGAATAAGGAAAGGAGTGAGACAAGACTGCGCACTGTCTCCCGTAATTTTTAATGTTTACATAGAGAGAGCCATAAATGAAGTCAAGTAGAAGTGTTCTGGAGTGAACATCCACGGAGAAACAATCAGTATGCTACGATTCGCTGATGACATAGCTCTCATAGCGGAGACAGAGAAGGAGCTGAATAAGATGCTAACAACCATGGAAAGGACTATGGCCAGATATCAGCTGAAGATATATAAGAAGAAAACTAAGATATTGGTGTGCAGCAAGAAAGAAGAGGCAAAAACCAATGTCAAACTGGGAAAACAAAAACTTGAAGAGGTTAAAGAGTTCTGTTATCTAGGAAGCCGAGTAACCAAGGATGGACGAAGTAAGATAGAAATAGTGAGTAGAATAGCCCAGGCAAAGAGGGCATTCTTTCAAAAGAAGAATCTACTTACAGCAGGAAATACAAGCATAGAAGTAAGGAAGCAGTTCATCAGAACATACATATGGAGCATTTTTCTTTACGGCAGTGAATCATGGACGATGACAGCAGCGGAGAAGAAAAGAGTAGAAGCATTTGAAATGTGGTGCTACAGAAGAATGATGAAGATTAAAAGGATCGACCGAGTAAGTAACGAGGAAGTGCTAAGAAGAGTAGGAGAAAAGAGGAGTCTGCTGACAACTCTAAAAAGAAGAAGGGAAAACTTAATCGGCCATATCCTGAGACACAATGAAGACAATCGTCGAAGGAAAAGTGAACGGGAAGAATGGAAAAGTCAGGCTTCGCATGAGTAGCAATGCGATGAAATCGGAGTAGCACTCCGATTTCATCCCGGTCCGTGACATTATTCATGGTTCGTTAAACTATATCCATCATTGAACTTTCTTTTCATTAAGTTGTGGTCAATGCCTGGAGCGGAATTTGCTTACATGCGCAGGATTGAGATCTCTCTAAAATATGCCAAGCCATTTTAAAAATACTTGAAACTTATGTCGTCTGATAGGTTCCATTTTCCTGTGATAGAACACACATCATGGGATACGTACTTAATTAATAACCCGTTTCTCGCCTCGATCTTTTTATCCATACCTGCTTCCGACTTTGACAACATTTCCTGTTATCTTCACCGACCATCGCGTTTCATGCTACGGAAAAGATAATTTTTCTGTTCACCCCTCGTATATCTAAAATCGTTCTCATCAATGAGGCTAACCACACGACCCATAATGTTGCTCATTCCGCAGCAAATTTTTCAACCGTCTTATCTCCGGTAGTCACCGCTGCCCTTCTATCAATCCACACACTTTTCATGACTAAATCCACCTTCTCAACTTATCCAGGAGTATTTTTATCTATACCACATGATATTAACGTTGCGGGACCGTCGCCGGACACTGCGGCCAAGTCATTCCAAGGAAACCAATGTATTACATAAGCAATAAGGGCCAAGTAGCTTGATGTGATAAATAAGCAATAAAGGTCAAGGGTGGCCTAGGAAACTAGATCTTATCTGTTGCGGTCATCTTCTGCGTCTTTTCTGCCCCTCTTCATCTGTAGACAACCGTATAGGCATTCATTGCCTCCCGTAGGCAATCGAGAATTATATTTGTCCCATAGGCCTGAATCACCTAGTTACCAAGATCCGTCATTGTTTCTCGAATCCATTTCATTTTCAAGGTATAAGCAATCGAGGCGGGGGAAGATATTTTTAAGTGGTAATCCGGCCCACACTTGAGTTTTTAGTGGAGAATATACAAGGACAGTACTCCGCACGTCGGATAGACGCAAAGCCGTGGGAGCAGGTTAATGGCGACGCTGCACAGTGGGCGGAAATTAAAAAAAATTTACCAAACCCTAAATTTTGACTAGTTTTTTGGAAAGCAAAAATGGTACAGTCTGAGAATTAAGGAACTATAGCTGTTTAAATTTTTGGTACATCCATAAAACCATCAGAAGTAATTAAACATGAGAAAAAATAATAAAAAATTTCAATTCGGGATTTCCGCAAAAATCGAGTATTTGCTTTCGGTCGTGAGTCGTTAAGCTGTTAAGATTCCAAGCATATTTTCTGAATGAATAAACGTTTCCTAAGAATTATACGGAAAAATTTATGTTTTTTTTTATTTTTCATATAATCAATAAACATTCAAAGGTCCACTATTTTTTTTCCATGAAGTGGAGAAAATCTCTATGAGGGTGACGAGACTAGATTGAAAAATTTATATCGCGAGAAAGACCTGAATCCTTAGTATATGTTTCAATAGAAAAATCTTGCTCCAAATTGCACCTTTTCCTTTAAGGATGGGATATGTATAAGAAGACCATGCAGCCGTCGGCCCGATAATAAGCCGCAGAATTTCCTAATTTTGTTGTTGGTCGAATCAAAAGCAAATAAAGTTACCACCGATATTATTTTTACTCCAAATGTTAGGAAAGATGCCAAATTTCAAAATAAACGTGAAATATTCGTCCACAAGTACATACATTCACACTCTCTTGGGGGCATATTGAAAGTGAAAAATTCACCACCGGTCACCCATCCTTAGATGAGAACATGTGAGCAAATGACTGCAGAGAGGATATTTTTCCCTTATTCCTATTCATTCTCACATGTATACAAGGAATTTCCCGTACTTAAACTGTTTTCAAACCAGAAACCCCTCCGACCTTGGGAAGAGGGAAAAGAATCAAAGCGAGCCCGGTCATTGCATACGACAGACAGACTGCAATAATCCCTTGGGGCCCTAATCTGCTTCCACTACTCTTTCTTTAATAAGTAACGCATCTTGTGCTCTCTAATATTTTTTTCCTTAAAAAGGTGGTGCTCGTGAATATGGTATTTGGGACTTGGTTGTTTCTTTGAAAAGACGCCACTAATTGTTTTACGACCGTGCATTGTGCATTGCTTAATGGCCTCCAAAAGATCGCTTTTCTAGAACACGCGAGTGAACGTGTTAGCTAGCAATTTACAAAGCGGTTTTCCCCCAATGTCATGCCTTCTCAGTTTTACTCATAGGGTCAGCCTAATTAAGTGGTGAGTGTCATCGACGTCTTTTAGTCACATTAACTACCGAGGTTCACCCCTCAGTTGTCTTGAGTTATTCTACTACAGATAGGTCGTACACGACGGAGAGAATAAATAAACTCCGAATACAGGTAAGATTGACACCACTAATTGTAGAAGGAATAACTACCGATAACGCAGAGCACAACAAATGATGGAAGTACCGCGAGACCAATTCAATGCTGTCGTCGGAAATTTCCGGTGCGTAAATAACCATTTACATATGTTATTTTGTGTTTCACAATCTTTGATTCAAGTCAGCATGGTCAATGAAAATAACATAGAAATAATATCTGGTCGTCATATTTTTCCATTCGGGTATTAATGAGGAGCTAATTCAGAGGTTTTCTACCACTCCGAAAGCCTTATCTAGTAGACTTCCGATTAACGTAGCGGGTTTCTGCGATTATTTCTCATCCACTGCTGCCCTTTATGAGGAATCCTATTCGTGGTATTTTTTGCCCCCAAATGTTCATAAAATTCTTATACACGGAGCGCCTATTGAAAAAGCAGCAGTGCTACCTAGTGGGCAATTGTCGGAGGAGGCCCTTGAATCGATGCATAAGGATATTTGGAGGTTCTGGGAGCAGCATTACTTAATATTTTCAAGAACAGCATCACCAGAAGGTTTTTTTTTCGAAGACTCCTTCTATCTTCCGACCCGATGATATCATCATCAACAGTGTCAAATTAGGGAAATGTGGAAGTATCCAAAGATGCTAGGAATCACCATCTGATCGATGAAAATACAGAGTCGGACGAAGACAGCGACGAGATTGGTTCAGATAAAGATAACTGTTAACTGTATTTCCTTATTTATGTATGTAATTACTTATTCACTGCAGATACCGAAATGTGTTTTAATTCCTAATGAAAATAAAGTAAATGCATTAATTTCAGTGGAATATTTTGATCAAATTCCTATCCTTGTTATAAAGGATATTTTATCGATACCGCGTAACGATCCATCACGAAAAAGTTGTTCAGGGTTATAATTCGATATTGCCAACTCATTTATAGCGCTTGTAGGAGTAAATTAAGTATCTTACATGCACACATTAATTATAGTTGAACGCCCTGTTAATATTTAAAGAAGATAATTCCGCAATTTTGTTTCACAGAGGCCCCTGATTGGTCTACAGCAAAACAAACATTAGGTTCGGATTTAGGAGGTAAAAATCATTTGAAATGGAAAATATCGTGGGTCTACGTGTATAAGTTTTGGACAGCTATTCTATTTCCGCCCACTGCGCCGGGTTTCTCTTCACACTTCCTCCTTTCCCTTCCCAGCCTTGTATATACCTTTCCTCCCTGTCGGAAGCCCCTAGCAGTGTGGTTACGGGCTTGAAAACTCATGAGATGGATTGTGGTGGTATTCTATTTCCTTCCTCAAAAGCCTACTGATGTGGTGACTGCAGCCCCATAGTGGATTCGTGCTTAAAATAATAGACCCCGTGGCCCTTTTCGTTAAGATAAGGCATTGTTGTAGGGTTTAGCTCCACCGTTCGCTTCATAATTCCCACCTATTCCCTCCCATCCTAATCGGCGCAAATGACCTTAGTTCTCGGGCCCTTCCCCCGAATAACAAACTTGTACAATAACCATGCCCAACGTGGGATTCGAACGTGCATCCCTTGTGTTGGTAGGGCGGCAAATTAGGCAAAAACTATGGATTGCACGTCCGTTTGGAAAGGATAGAATAAGGAAAATATGAATCGATTCTTCCTACTTCGCACAGTAAGTCTTCCTGGGTGTCAGTTAGTTAGTTAGGGGAGGCGACCGACAGCTGAGGTCATTTGCACCATATAGGATAGGTGGGTAATTGGGTAATGGTAGGAATTTTTAGGGAACGGAGGAAGGGTGGAGAGAAACCCGGCGTCGGCATTGGCCTACTCTTAACGAAAGGCGCCAAGGGGACCACGGCTTAACGTCCCATCCGACGGATGGAGTACTGTACTTGAAATGCCCTCCACTAGGCACTCAAGTGGGGACCGGTTTTCCACTGAAAAATCCGCCACTGCCGGGAATCGAACCCGGGCCCTCGGGATGCCTGGGTGTCAGGCACGTAGCCAGGGGGAGGGGGGTTTCTGGTGCTTCAGCCCCCCTGAAATGTTTTCCCAATAATTTTGTTGTTCTGATTTTAGCAGTTAACTTTACCATTGAGAAGAGATAAGTATGGGCACTGTAAAAGTTAATACCAAGCACTGAAAATTAAGGGAAGAGATATGTAACATAGTCGGCACCGAATTGGCAAGGCTGATGTGTTTCAAGTTACTCAAGACTTACCCCACTTCCTCCCCCGAAGCAAACTTCTGGCTACGTGCCTGCTGGGCGTAAGCTAATCATGGCGATGATTGATTGCGCTAATTGACATGAATGATTATGACTGTGTTGCCAGGCGATGGTGAGAAATGAACCTTACTCTGAGTGTGACTCTCGCGCGTCTTATGGCTCAGTAATTGTGTACTCATCCCTCAACAAACAAGAGGACTTTCGGTACCAACACCGTGAACTGAGCTTGCTAGCGTTTTGATGTTGTGCATACATATAATGCTAACTGCTGAAGGCAACGCTTCAAATGTTTCATGCTTTTTATATTTTTCCATCATACCATACTTTCCCTTTCACGCTTGCTGCTTTACTTACGGCACTTCAAGGGATGCAAAGATGCCTCTCATTCTAACTATACTTAGGCATTGTGAACTCTCACTCTCATTTCCCTTTTGATGCAACCTCAGGATTCACACAGAAGAACCCTGTCCAATACTTGAAGCATTTAATGCATTTCTACGTTACTCTCGTCCATCTTTTGATATTCCTGTACAAACTTACCTTAAATTCTGGTTCAAATGTTGCTATTTTAGCCGAGAAGAAATTATAGAGCACGGTTAAACAATTTAGCCGAGCTAAATTATTTAACCGTTCAAGATAATGTGCTGGGGAAAGATCTTATTTCCGATTCGTCTACCTGGTGATGAAAACTTGCTCGGACAATTTTTCGCAGATTCAACTTCGTGCCAAGTCAACCACAAGATCCCTCATTCGAGAAAGAAATGTGATCTCTACGACAAAGCATTTCGTGTTCTCGCCGAAATGACTTGAGGGAACTTGGCCACAGTAAAATATCAACTTTACTGACGGGTTACTACCACCCTCTTGCAAAATTCTACGCGAAATTAAAATTAGCCTTCTATAGTCAAACACATTTCACAGTTTTATTAGTTTGCGTGTAGCATAACGGGTTGGGATTACAGTAAAATTAAATGTCCTCACGAATTTAATTATTTGAAAAGCCAATTGTGGGCAGCTACGTCGAATTGTCAGCGAAAATAAATTTTCGTTCGACTATCACTTTGTGAAGACCAATGTATGGTATACTCCCGATTTTACGGGCTAATGACTGGTAAAGGGTTCACGGATAATCGGCTGTTTGATACTTTCCGCATCCACTTCTCCGCGGTGCGCCGTCAAAATAAATAAATTCCCTGAGATTAAAATTTTTAATCTTAGGGTTTTAATAGGTTTAAGATATAAGCTTTAAAGGTTTTTTGTTTTAATTTATAACGATCTGCCAATGAAAAGATCCTCGCCGTGCATAGGAGCGTTTTATGACAAAAAAGAATCCAGTAGAGCTGTCCCGGCCGCAATCAAATGCTCGCAAGCCTCGGGTGGCGGCACGAAGCCTGGCGTAAAACACGGACCAGTCGGTAGGGCCGTAGTGTAAGTCACGCTTGGAGGAAAATAACAAAAGTTTACTCACCTTTGAAACCATTGCCGATACACTAAATAGATTGGCGATGCACGGATAATCCGCAGCCCGGATAACGCGCGCACCGATAATCGGGAGTTTACTGTAGAATAGTTTGCCGTTATGCTAATGAGAGAATCTCTTTTACAGACGCTTGTGCGTCAGCAATGTTTTAAAAGCAATTAAATTTCTTGGCACGATCATGCTAATGATTATCTGCATAACGTTACGTTCTTTAGCTAGTCCATAATATTACGTAACGCTAAAGGGGGAAGAAGTTGGGAAAACTATTGCGATGCGCTATCGACAGGGTGGGGGGAAGAGTCCAGCCTTCCGTTACGTTGAGAGAAGAAAACATTATCAATTGATTCATAGGATAAATAATAATGATACTAATATTAATTGGCTAATTGAGAAATGGCTATAACTTTTTTATCGGTTAGGATAGGTTTTAATGACGTGTCCCTCTTTGCATTGCATTTAAATACTGGCTCCACCCCTACACCATTTCTTTGTTCAAATCGACATATTTACTTTATGCAATAATTTCTCTTTCTTCCTCATCTAGCGTAAACATTCTACCTTTGATATTGACTTATAGCATTCCATTGCCTCTACGCACCTGTTCAATCCACTGACTCTGCCCTCTCCTAATTTCTGACATATCTTCTCTCCTCCCCAATCATGTCCAACACATTTTCATTCGACCTCCTTTCCGTCCATTGCACTATCCCTTTCTCCGTCACATTTCTAAGGCTACCTATCTTTTCCCGTCCTCTTTTCCTAGTGTCTCAGATCCATACCATGCCACACTCCATATAAAGCTCTTCATTAACCTTCTTGTTACACACCTGCTCTAGGCCAATGCCACAAGTTCTTTTCTGTTGGTTAATGCTTAGCCACTATAGTTGTTCTCTTCACATCATCACTACTATGCCCACTTTCGTCTAGTAGTATAGCAGGCTGTTGTTGGCAGGAGGCAGGATATAACTGTTGGCCCAAATTACTGTTGAAATTTTCAAGTTCTTTTGCATAGGGATGTTATATACTGATCACAATTTTCAGGTTAGCACAGGCACATATCCAGAAATTTGCTTTGGGGGGGGCTAAGTCTTGTGTAACTTGAAACAAATCAGCTTTGCCCATTCGGTGCCAACAATGTTGCAAATCTCTTCCCTAAATTTTCAGTGCTTGGTATTTACTTTTACAGTACCCATACTTATCTCTTCTCACTGCTAATTTCACGGCTAAAATCAGAACAACAAAGTTATTGGGAAAAAATTTTGGGGGGGCTGAAGCACCAGAATTGGCTACATGCCTGGGTTAGCATAAGACTCTAGAAAATGTATACAAAAATTATGCAAGTTTTATACAAATATACGTAAAAAAAATTCTCAGGGATTAGGTGTATCACTAATGATAAATGAAATTCTACACTATAAAATTTTCACAGCATCTCAATTTCTAGTGTTTAAGGACAGCTTGAGGACTTAAGAGCTCTAAGAAAAGGTGGAACACAAAAAGCATGTGAAGGATGAATACAATTCATAACAGGTTTCATCAAGGAATCAATGAAGAAAGTGACAATTTCTTTGTTCAATCATTTGTTACTATTGTTAATACCATTTACTTTGGAATTTTTGGGCCCAGAAAATGATTTTTTTGATGCAAAAATAGTCTTAGACTTGTTTGAACTCTTCAAAGCCCCAAAAGCCAATTTATAGTAATGAAAGTGTGGTTACAAGTTTAAATTGATGATTAGAACTTGAAGGTTTGTCACCCAACAGCTCATTATATATGAGTAGCTTAAGAAGTAAGGGGGTTGGAATGAATCATAGGAAAATGGCAGCAAATGTGGTATCCATTATTGTGTATGATAGCTGCATTACCTCGCTGCCAGGTCAAATTAACACTTGGATATGCACTATAGTTACCACACCATGAAATCTTACATCAAATTTAGCTACCAATGAATAGTTTGGACATGGCATCAGCTTCAAGCTTAAGTACAGTACACAATGAAAAAATGAACAGAAATATATATCTTGAATGCAGGACCACGAATAGAAATCATCAAATGTCCAGGGTAACCCTGCAGTAACAGCAAAAGAAAACTTTTGTTCATTAGCAATAATTCATTTAAATTTTCAACCAATGTCTTCCTGAGTTTGCCCATAAATATTCAACCTTACATGCATAACATTCAAAACAAAACAAACTAACAGAAAAATGCTGGGATTCGAATGTGGTGGGCAATTTTTTTTAGCGAAGTAGTTGAGCTGTAAGAATTGGTTCATATAAAACATTTCTTATTTCTTTGCTTGTACAACATTTCTTGTAAGGAAACAATTCATCAGGACGTACATCTGGAGCATATTTCTTTACGGCAGTGAGGCATGGACAGCAAAGAAGAAGAAAAGGGTGGAAGCATTCAAAATGTGGTGCTATAGAAGAATGATGAAGATAAAATGGATTGACCAAGTGATAAACACAGAAGTCTTGCGAAGAGTGGGAGAAAGAAGAAGACTGCTGAAAACTCTAAGAAGACGACAGGACCACCTAATCGGCCGTATCTAAAAACGGCCTGATGAAGACAATCGTCAAGGGAAAAGTGAACGCAAAAAATGGCAAAGGAAGGAGCCATATGAGATATTTGTAAAAAGTTATGAAGGATATGAAAGAGAGGATTTATGTTAATATGAAGAGGTTGGTCGATAGAAGAGTCAAGTGAAGGGCTGCGTCAAAGCAATTCTAGGATTGTTGATGATAACCAATGATGATGAAAAAATTTCTGAGAGCTGCATTCTTCCTTTGATCTATTACAACAAACGGAGAATCTTTTACTATTGAAGAACTTGCAAATGCCTAGTAATTGATGTTAAAATATATTAGGCATATGTAAGTTATTGTCGAGATGAACATCTTAAAATGGGTTAGAGCATATTTATAATACTTAGACCTGAGTAAACTGATCTATTAAAAAAAGGTTCATTACGCTGATAGTGCCTATCTTATGCCAGAGATTCTTCACAAGTTGAGTACATACATAATGTATGACCTCGATAGGTTAACGGTCAAATTTGGAGAGAGAATTTTCCATTCATCCAAATTGTTGTATGCTATGTTTAAATAAAAGCCAATAAGAAATAACAGTTGCAAACTTTCCTTATACACATTAATGCAAATGCAAATATTTTTCACACATAAAAAAATAGGTAATTTTTATTGTATTTTACCCAATAACAAGGATATAATTTACACAATTGGACTAAATCCATGAGACTATAGGATTCCAATGGTCAGCACTTTTCGTACCCAAGCGGGTCACTACATCAGAAACGTTTGAAATCACTTCATACAGATCCTCATTGACATTGTTAACCTGAAAAGAGCCAAATGAAATATTAGTTACATGAAAATAAGGAAGAAAAACTAAGACACAATGGTTACACTTACTTGGATGAACACAAAATACTTAAGAACACAAAAAAAATATATAGAGCAAAACAAAATACTTAGGAAAAGGCTCAAAATTATGCAGTAGAGGACTTGAGACCTAGGGGCTTCATTATAAGTCCTCTTAGTGCCACCAAATTTTGGTGGTACAGTTGAGCACCCTTAATCCGGGAACCCCTAATCCGGGAGCACCTATAATCCGGCAATTTTACCATGACTACCTGGTACTTAGTGGAAAATGCCGAAACGTTTTTAACCAGAACATTGCTTCATAACCTGCCGAGATATTATTCTTATATTAATACCGAGATACCATTCTTAACGTTAATTTTACTATTTCGAGAATCAGAATAATTTAAACATATTAATGTCTGGTACTTCGCCTACACTGGAATTATTCTGGAACTTGAAGTAAACATATAAATTTGACGACATCGCCGAGACGGAATACGACTAATTTACAGATCGGCCACTTACAATGGCGTGCGCATTTTTGATTGACCACTAGACGTAATTTGTTATATTCTAATATTTCACGCAAAACATGTCTCATCCATACAGTTGTGAAAACAGCACAAAACATTAACCATCGCAGAAAAAGTGCAAGTTGTGAAAAAGCTTGATGCCGTTGCATCAGTAAAGCGTTTGACTGAAACATACTACGTGGGATCTCCAACAATATAGCACATTAAGAAGCTGAAAGAGAAAAATCATCAAAATTTTACTGTTAAAGTGACACGATCAAAAGTAGATAAATCCGAGTGGGGATGACGATGATCAGCCTGAAATTGTTGAAGGAAGACTACTCTTGATGATGGTCTTTAAAGAATAATCCAGTCCGGTCGCCCGCGGCGTCGTAGTGATGGGCGTACAAATTATAATTTAGACGAAAGGATAGTTAGCGGCCACGATATTCTCACCACACAACATATCATAGATGATGAAATCATTGCATTGGTAATTAATAACAATAAATCCGAGTGGGGATGACGATGATCAGCCTGAAATTGTTGAAGGAAGACTACTCTTGATGATGGTCTTTAAAGAATAATCCAGTCCGGTCGCCCGTGGCGTCGTAGTGATGGGCGTACAAATGACACCCACGCGTTGGTATCGCGCTGAATCAGCTGATAACAAATCGAGCGCGGTAGTTATGTTACGCAAAGTACAGCGTAAGAAATATCAATTTTTATACCCTTTTCCAATAACAATATGAAACTTTTATATGCGCAGCAATACGCACAATGCTTAGATTCCGTTATTTTCACTCACTCCGCAACTTCGATAATTTTAAATAATAACTTTGTGTATTAAGAAACCATTTCTTTCTGATTATTCTCAGTAACTCTTTTTACAATAATGTTCAGTAAATGGCAAACGAATATATTTTGTTACAAATAATTGACTCCTATCAATGAAAAAATCCCGGGCGTCAGAAATAGACTAGTTGCCATGCATGACCCATAGTCCGGCAAAATCCCTAATCCGGCATCACTTCGGTCCCGACTGTGCCGGATTAAAGATGCTCAACTGTACTAGTGAAAACTGTCAGCATGATTTTGAGAGTTTTGTAACTACTTGTAAAAAATATAAACAATATGAAGGTATTTTTTAGATATGAATGTAATGTTTTTTTACTAAACTAAAAATGGATTAATTGTTGTTTGTGGTATTCTGATACATTGCATAAAGGATAAATGCAATTATTGCAGCAAAAAATAGTTTAAACATTAGTTTGCTCCTCGAGATGATATATCGCCTCGTGGCACTTTTAGCCCTGGAGCAAAAGTCGATATATCAGCCCCTGGCACTAAGAGGGTTAATAACAAATGCAAAGACATATGACAACAAAACAGCTTGGCAGAAAAAGTGGAGCAGTTTGGTAAATCATACACAATATGACATTAAGAACTCATAGGTTGACATTTCATATTATAATATGAAAATTTTGATGTATCACAACAAAAATGATAACCTCAAGTTATGCATTAAAGTTATAATAAAGCATTGAAAAAGTACAATACAATACAATAATCAGGAGAAAAGGGAACTTTGGTTTGCAACAAATATCCAAATAGCAGTCGCTAGTTAGAATAGAGGGTACCAAAATATCTCTTAGAACTATATTAATGAAGATTTTAGCAGCTCAGGTCATTGTAAGGATGACACTAGCTGCTAAGGTAATGATATCAGTTTTAGTGATGTATAGTCCTGTATTCCATTAGGATGTAACGTATGCTGAGAGAGAGACAACCCACAGATTAAATAGTTACTGACTGGCTACTTCTTGCTCTTCACCAATTAGGGAACTTATGGTGCACTCTCAAAAAACAACTGAACAGTGCACTCAGACGGGTGCTACTAAGGTCAAAATTGCTAATATTTCTGCATGAAAAGCCACAGTCTTCACCTGTAGACCATTTGATTGGTCAGGGCAGGGTTACCAACAACTAAGCCCCAAGGGTGCAATAAATTGACACATTTTGCTTTCCGCCTGCGATTGTTTTGATTGTATTGGATACATTTCTGATGGAAAGTAGACAGACCTCAACTTTGCTTATAGCTTGAACGTGAATCGATAGTCTCCGATTCATGCCCCGTATCGACCTGAATCGCATCGCAGTTGCTGTTTACACGTAGCAGTTGACTGCTACGACAGTCAACTGCTAACAACTATTAAGCTCCACTCGCATGTGTAAATAGCAACTGCGATGCGAGTTCAGGTCGATACTGGACACATGTCGAACACTATCGATCCTAGTTCGAGCTATTAGCAAAGTTGAAGCCCGTCTTCTTTCCAAATCCAAATGTAGAAATGTATCCAACAAAATCGCCAACGGAAAGTGGTACAAGACGCCTGATGCCGGGAATTTGGATATAACAACGACGATATCCCCTCTGAAGGGAAGATGAAGAACAGGAGCACAAAATAAATGCCAATTTAGTTTAATGCTCATAGAATTTCATGAAATTTAAGAATAAATTACTATTGAGATAAAACTCTTTTTATTTGTTATGACAATGCCTAAATAGTGGCTTTAAACTGCATAGAAGTTGGTGCAGATGCATCATAGCAGTAGCGATATAGATATATCGCGCATCTTGTGACTATCATAGCAGTCAACTGCTACGTGTAAACGCTGCTTTAAGCATAAGCTACATCTATTGTGAGTTCAGAAAGTACAACAGCCTCTGAGATAATTCCACTGGTCCACCTCACAATGCATGACTCACAAGTACTGCTTCTTGTTCGTCAGGACTTCAAGGGCTAAGAAACGTTTCATTGGCATCTCTGAAACTTCGGTATGCAAACTTGGAGGATGATAAGCTGTATTCTTTTGCAACTCTCTTGGACCACGCCTGAAGTCGTATCCATTCAAAGATCCATAAAAGCTAGCAGCTTTTAAGGAAAACCTCATTACTGAAGCAAGAGATGTTGTTATCAATGAAATACAATCCTCCGAAAGACATGACCACAGTTAGATCAAAGGACACAACAAAACTTAAACACCACAAAGCTCCATTTGGTCCTATTACAGTTCAATCTTCAGAGAGCTTGGTGGGGAATCACGTGAAGTGGATGGTGCAGAAAATTAGGTTACATCTTTCCTTTCTGAAAATACATTGTCATCAACTTCTAACATTGCTGAATATTGGAATGGATGCAGTAAATTTCCACGATTGCAAAAACTTGCAAAGAAATATTTATGCATACCTGCAGCTACTGTTTCTTCAGAAAGGCTTTTTAGTACCGCTAACATGATTGCTGACAAAAAACGAAACAGGCTAGACCCAGAACGTTTTAAAATGTAGCTCTTTCTGAACAAAAACTTGTGAAGTGAAATATGAACTTATGGTCTGCCGACTCAAAAGTTTCCTAAAGAACATCATTTATTTTACTGTAAACCTCATTCACTCTTTTTTATTCAGGTATTAAGGTAGAGAATGAAACTATTTTTGTGAAGAACATTAAATCTAATGATAATAGCAAAATGTTCATAATTCTAGTTGTTTTGCTTTCAAAGTGGGTTTATTTCATAGAGCTTTGTCAATGAAAGAAGTTATTTAGTAATAAAGGAATACATACCAAATAACATTTCTGACTGACATGCATCTTAAGAGGGCAGATATCAAGAAAAAAATCAATCTATATCCTAATTGTACGCTCTTTTCTTGTACCTACAGATGTGAATGTGGCCCATTTACTTTTGATTAACTAATTAATTAGTAATTAACACTTACTTATTCTGACATATTATGACATGTATATTCATTACGTAAAGTAATTGAAACTGTACGGTGCTTTACTAATTAATAACATCATTTTTATGTACAATAATAATCCTATTCCATTAGTGGTATAAGTGTCATTAGTAATAGAGTAGAAGTGGAGCTGAGAACCGGGAACCGATGAATAGAATAGGAACCGAGAATCGGAACCGGGAAATTATGGAACCGTCCCATCCCTAATTGTGATACAACTGCTATTTCAATAAAATTGTTATACATGTTAAAGCAGATTGTTTTTGAATGTGGACATTACATCAGATCGAAGAAAATGCCCTCCAAGGCAGGATCCCTTCCACTACTTCCACAGTCTCTTTTCATCTGCTGAAACAAATGCGATGCATTAATCCAACGGGCTTGGTGAAATGTCGCGAAGAGCGTGAATATACTGATCATAAAAATTAAGACCAACCAAGGGAAAGCATATAGGCTAAATAAAGGCGATACGACTTTGATTTATCAGTTATGGTTTAAATTTTTGGCGAAACTAATCAAAATTATGGACTGAACATTCGAAAATGGAAGGAGCATTAGAAAAGAGTCAGTTGTGCATTTGGGAAAAATGGTCAGCAATTCGAGGCTTTTTGCATTTTTTGGAGCAGGCACGGTGCTTTTAGATCTAATGGTTAGTTGGTAAATTAAGTAGGGATATGAATTACTGCAAAAACTTTCCCCTTCTTTCGGGATTTGTGCTCAGATTCTCTGGATGGAAATACTTCCGCTACCACACCAACCCCATTCCTAGAAAATTGTTGACAATAGGTTTCATGGCGATTATTTACACCAACCTCGGTAAGATGATACTTCACTATAGCGAGGGTTTTCTTGGGCACCGTGAGGTCTCGTTTTAAAGAGGTTGCATTGTATTTCCTAGCCAATCCCAGCTAATCCTTACTCATCTAAATCCTTTTTCCCTACCACACTGCCTAAAAACATTGCTTCTACTCCCTTACCTCCACATTCCAATCAACTCAATCAAACTCTCCTTTATATTAATTATTTGGGTTAAATATCATTGACCAAACATCTATAATTGACCTTGCATCCTTAAAACTTATGCTGAAGGTGGAAGAAAATGAAATACATATTAATATTCTGTGAAATCAAAAGTGTAACCAATGCTCATTTCAAAGTAACTATTATCCATTTTAAATTTTCTTAGGGGCTAAGAGGCTGGCCTAAAATTTGGGAGGGGAGTGAATTTCTCTTCTCCTCTTTCACAAAGTGAACTAGGGTGCAGCAGGTATGGCCTAGACTCTTGGAAATTCAATCACTCTCAGACCTCCATGGTGTACACTTTGTGAATCTGCTTGCAGTTGTGCCAATTCATAATTAGCAACAAAGTTAGGTGTGATCATGCAGATAGATCAGAGTTATAACGAGGATGACGATTTAGATGACATCGATACAGAAGAATCAATGTCACCATGGCCTGTCTGTTAGACTGGGAATGCCCACAATTTTTGTACCTAAGTCAGCAAATAGGTACTTTTTATTGGAAATAAAAAAGATCACTATTAGCAAAAACATTGCATTACCATTTTTCTTCCATTAAAATTTATATTTAATGGTATGAATAATATATGCAGGTGATTCATAATGGTCAACCCATTTCTGATTTAAGCCCACTTCCGCTTCTGTCATTTTCAAGGGAAATAAAATTCTCTTTTTCTCATTCAGGTATGCTCTTTGTTCTCAAAATTCCATCAGTAAATCAACCTGTCCCTTAGGTCTTCTCCTTTCTGTAATGGCTCATGGTGAAGGCTGAGATAAGTTCCTGGAACTGAAAGAATGCATTGGTCACCCTCTGTTCTATTTCTTGATCTGCACGTAGGCTGAGCAAAACCTGCTGTAGCAAGGGTCGACCTGTAGGGACCATTAAGCCTCTCTCACTTAGGGTCTGCAGTTTTATCAGCTAAAAGTGTTAGGGATAATAACTTCGGCCATGTTAACCTTGATCTGCCCCTCTTGGAGACAGTTCTCTGCCCCCTCGAACTGAAGACCTTCAAACTGTTCTGGGCCATCCCAAAAGGCACCCACCCCCACAAATTTTAAGCCCGCCTCTTAGCCATCAAGATATTTGAAATGGATAATAGTGGTCTACAATATTGAAGCTCAATTCAAAGCTCGCGAGATTCCCACGAAAACTTTAGCGGAGTTAGCCACTGGCACGATAGCAAGATATTCCTCAGAGAAAAAAATCATTCGCCTTGACAGAGACTGGAACCCAGACCCCCTGATTTCCGGCCAGGTGCTCTACCAGTTTAGTTACCAAGATGTCCTCTTTCTCTGTGGAAATTCTAGAGGCTTTAACCTTGTGGACGGTGGTGCCATGTACACAACTTCGGCTGCTTTGCGACATAATATGTCCAGCAGTCCGACAACGTCTTGTTCCTTTAAAGCCTCTAGAATTTCCACAGAGAAAGAGGACATCTTGGTAGCTCAACTGGTAGAGCACCTGGCCGGAAATGAGAGGGACCAGGTTCAAGTCCCTGTCAAGGCGAATGATTTTTTCTCTGCGGAATATATTGCTATTGAAGCTCAATCTTTGGGAGGCAGGCATTTTGAGGGATACAAACTTGTATGAATTCATTGCTGGTTTAATTAAGATGAATTGGGAAATTTCAGAAATGACACTAATTGGATACAGGAATCTGTAATCTTAATAAGTCATCATTTTTTTCATAGACAAGTAAAAGTTTAACTCATTCAAATATTATGCAGTCTATTTACAGACTTATCATCCTTGAATTTGCAACTGAAATATACTACATGGGTTTCATTCGTTGAGAATGTGCATATATTTGGGCCAAATTGTGATTTTTAGGCATCAACCATGGTGGTAGTCAATGGTGTATGCATCAGATATAAGCCTCAGGTTTATATTATATAATATGATCCTTTGTTGTATTTGTTTGAAATTAAAATAAACTATATTAATGCAACTAATACATTTTTCACACTAGAATGGGATCATTCTCTGATCCTCTGAGCAAAATGCTGGATTGCAATTCACCACAAGAGCTTCTCAAACTTGTCTGAATATTCTAGTTGATGTCGGGGAGTGCCATTTAGGCATTCAAAGAGCTACCTAAAAATCCTAGATACTGTTCTATATAAATTCTGAAATATATCTTCGGAGCTGCTCTATTGCATACACCATGAAAAGTTCAATCCTTATGATAACTGTGTACTTCATGCCTGCCTCAGAACATTTTTCATTAAATTTCTCCACAAATGTTCACAAAATTCCTATTTTCTCTTTGAATGCCACAAAGTTCAACTAAAATATTTTCCAATTTTTTTCTATGAAAAATTCTCCATCAAAAAGCTTTTGAAGCCTTCTGCCAAATGAATTTCATATCAGTATTAGGTTGTGTGGTTTTCAGGCATTTTCACAAGCCATCTCTCATAAAATGAGTAAATTTAACTTATTTTCCACACAAAATTTCACAGAAATTTCAGAGTCCAGGTATAACTACACTGAAATCCACACCAAAACTTTCACCAGTGTATACACAAGCAAATATTTTTGGACCAGTCAATATTGGTCCAAAAATGGGTCCTTTTGAAAAATGATTCTTTCTCAGTGAGTGGTTATTTGACAGGAATCTCTAAGCAGGGAACCTACAAACATCCTCCACTTTAAGGCTTTCATCACTTCAGCCTCTGAGTCATGAGAACTCCTGAGAGAGACAATCACACTAGAATAGCATAATCAGTGGAAATTTGCCACTTGGCAAAGGTTGGCAGCTATGTAGTATAACAGTGTGTGTACCTAGCATCCCTTACCACAAAATGATTTCAGTTGAAAATCAAAGAGTGATTTTTCACAAAAAGTAAATGGCCCAGCCATTAAGTGTGAAAATTTATTTGTAATTGCCTGATAGAAAGCAGTCTCTTTGCAGTTCTTATCTTCTGGAAAGGAAATCGTATCACTGATATTTTTCCCAACAGTTTACATTTACCTATTTATGTTTCTAAGTAAGACATCAGAGGTATTTAAGTCAAATTAAAACTGCCTAGTGCCAAATATTTTATCAACCCACTGACAAAAAGAGCTGTCCTTAACACGTTCCGTGTGGAGAGTGGCATATGCCGCTCACGTTGATTCTACCCAGTGGCTGAGGGCGGCATATGGCGCGCTCGTCGAAATTCTTTTGTATAGGGTTTAGCGGAGGCCAGTCATGCGCAGGCCCCTTTCCGTCTTTACAGCCGCCACCAGTTTGTTCCAACCTTTCATACGGTGAAGTTCGTTTCCTGATCGGCCATAGAAGTACGAAAGACAAATCTTTTGAAATTGCACAGGTATGTACCTTTTTGTTTTTCAATTTTCTCATATTTTTTCTTCCTTATTTTTATTAAACTCAATAGTTAATACTCTTTTTTACTTTTTTAATACCTAGATTTCATGAATGATGATTTTTATATCTTTCTTGAAAAAGTTTGATTTTTTTTTCTTTCAATCTAACAACTTAGTGAAAATATTTTTCCTCTTCAAGCTAAGAGTTCAATTTTCTCCGCTGTTGTTATAAATATCCATATAATTTGCTTTAATGTAGTTATTGTACGATTTAAATCTGATTCCGTTCACTATTAATTTGAATTTTTTGCAGGTCTTTGGATGAAAAACAAATTAAAAATATTTTTCTTGTGAGCCGGATTGATCCAGCAGCTGTGCTTGAGTGATATCCTTCATCAAATTTGACAGGTAAATATAAATTGTGTATTCTAATGAACACTAATTTTTTTATCATTAAGTACAGTGCGTCACAAGAGTAAAGTGCATTTTATATAAATAAGTATATATTACATAGGAAGTAGTTCATATATTTTGCACACAGAATAACGTTATCATTGTCGCGGTTTTCTTTGTTTCTGTGGCCAAAATATTCTCACAACTATTGCAGTGCATCCAGTCAATAGTTCATAAGATACATTGAAAGAAAAAGAAACAAAATTTTACCTCCAATGGAGACTATATTTCGTGGATTTATACTTATTGAAAATTTAAATAATTCACTCATAGTTATGCAGAAAAACTTTTTTATTTGAATACCCTATTACCACCAGTCTGCATCATTTTCAAGCGGCATTGATACCTGAGAATTAGTAATGTCTATGTTGTGCACTGTGCCGACTAAACATAAAATTATTTAGTGGGGAAGTAGTATCACAAATTCTGAAACTGATTCAGTGTAGTGGAAACGAGACGCAGAAAATGGCAAAGAGCTGAGGGGAGAGGTCATAAATGACATTGGGTAGGGTAGGAGGGGTAAAACAAGACCGGTCTAAGAAATTCCAGAGACGGTTAGTTTGGTGAGGGTGGCAGCAGGAAGTAAAGGGTATAAGAGGGTTTATTGGGGGTGTAAAGGCCGATGGAGATCCGCAACCGAGTTGGAAAAAGGGTCGACCCTCACCCCGGTGCGTGCGAGAGATAAAGGCAGAAACTCGAATGCATTGAATTGTGTTTGACGAATACTTCCCAAGTGTCACAATTGTCATGAATGCCTCTCGTCACTTGGTGCCGCTCGAGAGCTCAAGAAAGACAAAAGTACCCACCCTTCTAATACCTTTTTCCTCGAAGGGATCGGCACTCTTGGATTCCAAGAACAACCCTCTCCAACTTCCCACCCCCTTCTCTGAGCCGGCGGGCGAGAGTGCGTGTAACGGTGGGCTATTCACTCAAGAAAATGGACACGGTCCTATGCCAATACCATCCAGACAGAGGCAACATTGGCTCTGCAGAAAGGAAATTAAGGGGAATGCGTTTCCAGGGTGGTTTCATGCATTTTTCTTACTCCACACATTATGCTTTCACGATTCGTCGACTCCAATATTTGCCACCCGCGAATTAGTGGATGAATTTTAGATCTGAATAAATTTTATATTTTTCAAAACGGAAGTTGAAAAATTGTATTCTCCATTTGTAAGATTATTTTTTTTACCAATTCGCTAGAGTCATTCGGTAATAATTTTTTGCTACTCAAAATGATAGTTACTCAAAATTTGTTCAAATTTCATTTTATTGTTTTTAATGAGGGTGTTTTATTGAGATATTATTTTTCATTTCAGTAAACATTATTTAAAAATAATAATTTGTCAATTTTACCTACTCACGGATGAATTAAAGTTTCCAAAGTAAAGGTGCGAAGAAATAAAATATTCACCAGAAGCGCCCAAGCTTCTTGATTTCTTCTACATTTTAGGTTTATCAATATAATTTATGAAATATTTCATTCTATTTTATAGGTTTCACACAACAGTATAATTATTTGATATTTTCCAGCATGGTTAAAACGAGGAATGGAAAAAGAAAACGCGACTGCACACAGCCACTGACGCAAAGTGAGCTGCGGATCCCACTTCCGTCAACAACCCAAGATGAGTCCTTGCCATCAACCTCCTGTGGGGCGGCCTCTCAGTCAACATCGCAAGAAATGTCTCGAGTGCTAACTCTGGAAGACCTGATTAGAGTTTTGGAGGAGAGTGATGAGGAATTTGAAGATTCCGATATATGTAGCAGAATCAAATTTTGAAAGCTCTTCTGGGGAGGAAAACGAAGAGGAAAGCGAGGAGGAACCCTTGGCATGCAGTATCCCTACCCGATCCTCAACCAGTACCCCAGATTCTCAGTCGATGTTTGATTCTGTCTCCGAACACTTAATTGCTCAGCCGGCTGCCACAAGACGCCAGACGAGACAATGGACACAGACGAAAATCCCTCCAAAGAATATCCCTTTTACTGCTACAACTGGTCTGAAAATGCCGATTACCGGTACCGAACCCAGAGACTTCTTTAATCTACTACTGACGGACGAATTGATACACTTAATAATTACACAGACTAATTTATTCGCCCAGGAATTGATTGAGACAACTGCTTCACCCAAAGCAAGGATTAGATCTTGGAAGCCTTTGCACCAGCAGGAGTTTATGATATTTTTAGGTCTTTTGTACCACATGGGAACTATTCCTCTGAACAGAATACCGGACTATTGGAGTACGGACATTCTTTTCAATTTTTCCAGTTTTAGGAGTTGCATGAGTTGTGACTGTTTTCAACAAATTCTTCAAGCCCTCCATTTTGCTCCCAATCCCCGACCAAATGCACCTAAACCGGCAGACCGGCTGTATAAAATCCGACCCCTTATTGACCCGCTGTACACAATGTCATTGTCCCATGCAGAGAACTTTGCAAAGATGAGTCTATGGTACTTTGGAGGGGGTGGTTAACATTCCGTATCTACATGAAGGGGAAGAGACATAGATACGGGATAAAGCTATACATGCTGAGTGAACCTTCCGGTTTGGTGTTGAGATTCATCGTATACACTGGGGCTGGTGACGTTGAGTTAGGGGGTCCTGGACATGCCAGCAACGTTGTCCATAAATTGATGGAAGGAAATTTAGATCGGGGCCATTCACTTTTTATGGATAACTACTATAATAGTGTTGACTTGGTGCACCAACGACTCGAACGTCAAACCTACTGTACGGGGACACTCAGACCAAACCGGAAAGGCAATCCCCAGCATGTGATATCCAAAAAACTGAGAAGGGGTGAAGTTGTGGATTCTTTTTCTGATGACGGCGTTTGTGTCCTTAAGTGGAAGGACAAAAGGGATGTGCTGATGATCAGCTCTGAATTTGGGAGTAACATGGTGAATGTTCCTCGCCGAAGAAGAGCAGGAGATGTTTCATTACCGGAAGCTGTTGTTAATTACAACAAGTCAGTGGGTGGAATTGATCTCTTAGATCAGATGATGGCTTACTATCCCATGCAAAGAAAATACCTGAAATGGTACAATAAGCTGGGAATCCACATTCTTCGCCTCATCTTAGTCAACAGCTATTTCCTGAGGTTGAAGTCCTCAAAAATCACCCTTTATGATTTTCATTTATCTGTCGTTAGATCCCTCCTTCATTCTGCTCTGGCCGTCACCCCTAAAATTACACCAAAACCAAAATGACCCACCCATTTTCCCGTTTTCCACACAACTCCAGATAAAAAAAGAAAAATACACAAACGGTGCCGGTTATGCCTCTCCAATAAAATCAGGAAGGAGACTGCCTTTGTCTGTCCCCAGTGCCAAGGGTCTCCTCCTCTTTGTCTTGAATGCTTCCTCCCATTTCATGAAAGATTGTAAATTTGTTATTATGTCTAAAAGTAGTCTAAAAGTAATCATTTTGTTTTTATAGTCCCCCATTTTCTTTGTACTTTTATTTTCTAAGTAATAAGGTTTTTTTATCTCCGAGGATAATAGGGTAGTTTCCTTCATCAAAGAAAACAGACTTCATTAATTGCGATTTGTGCCCTGCCATAAATGTATTTAATTTACGCAAAAAGTTTGTATTGAGAAATCCCAGTTTACTAGAGAATTAAATGTTAATTTTAAGGCCATTTGAAAAGGCTCTGAAATGGCGGGGTGCGCTGCCTTCATGCTGACGTAACAGGTATGTAGTTTACGTTGCGAAGCATAGGAAAATTCGTCTCCTGAACTTACCGTTGTATTTCAGGGCCCCTTAGCTCTAGTGAATATTTATTAGTATTAACCTGTAAAAACTATCAATGTTGGAAAAGAATTCTCAGTTAAACATGGTATTATTAGTCATTTTATAGGCTCAAGGACGTCCTGCTCGCTGTGTCTTCTGCTACGACGAAGCATGGCGTGAAGGTCGTGCGGCGATAGGCGAACTACATGATATGCTTGTGAAAGGAATACTAACTGATTTTAAATGAATCAACTGCATAAGTAATGTTAAATAAATAAATAAAAGTTAATTATAATTAATTAACGGAATAAATATGCCTCCAACACTTGTTCATAAGCTTTAATGGAGTGCGGCGTCTATTTGGAAGCGCCCGCAGCACCACCTGGTGGCAGGTAGAGGAAATAGTTTGACGTCACGCGTAGGATTAACCGGCATGCAATAGTTTGCCGTCGCGTTTTCGCGCCATTGATTTTTTTCACTTTTTAATTAATGAGGAAAAATACTTAACGTCATTTAAAAATCGAACGGCTTAAAACACGTACACCAGAGGTTATAAACTTTCGATCAAGACAATAAAAAAATAATAGGAAACTACCCTATTGTGCAATTATTATGATATTTGTACATATTTCCTGTTATATGAGTGAATATTATTATTTTTATCGTTTGTGGTACTACTTTTAAAAAATTGTTACATTGCAAAAATAAAAGGTTTTACAACAATTTCTCTATTATTACTACAATATCCTTTTTCTCAAAAATTATTGAATTCTATTCCTTTTAGTAATTTATTGTATGATTATCTATTTTTGGTCTCGGTAAAATTTATTGTTGAATTCATGCATCAAAATTTGCTTACAAAATTTCTTACGTCCATTTTACAATTGAAATCAATCATCATCTGTCGTTATTTTTATCGTCCCGATGCTTACATAATGTTCTGTTAGGCGTAGGTAATAGAAGCATCAATAAAAACAATAATTAATTTCTTACGATACTTTTCTTCACGTCACAAGCACAGGACGGGTTCTTTTTCACCATATTTGATGGTAAACGGTTTGGAAATTAGAACTAATTGGCAGCTAGAAATCTTGTAGTTGATGGACTTGATGTTGAGACCCTGGGCTCTTGTACTCCGCCAGGGTTACTTCCTCTACAATTTTCTCGCCAGATTCTCTCTAATGCCTTCGAATGGAGCTATATGCCATTGGACTTTATATACGACACATATGCATTATGAAGCACCATGTCCATAATGTAAAAAAAAGAAAACTTCTCGGCAGCCTATGGCACTGCAGTGCATTATTGGAAAACAAGCTCATAGGCGAACTTGCTCCTCTAGTCTAGAGTATTAATTTGCATGTAATAATCAATGTATTGTTAGCATTGTATTGACTGAATCTTATTGTACCAAGAAGCTTCATTATGCTTCCACCTACGGCAAGATTTGGTGGAGGATTATATATGGTCTGAAATTCTTGATTCACATAATGAACGATGGGTGATTTCTTTCCTAGAAAGTCGCATTCAGCAAGATTTGCTTGGTCACAAATTCTTCGTTAGCAAATGAAATCGTGTGCATGGCATTACTTCGCCGGAAAAAGTAGTTTCAATAACCACTCGCTAACTCCAGTATTTCTGAATAATACCTATTTTTCGTCAATTGAGCCATCAAATCAAAAGAGAACTAAATCTCTTCAGCAGATGTTAGAAACCATTTCTCCGTCAAAAAACTTCCGTGGCTCCTAGCTGCATTTAAAAACGACTGAGCAAAGCGGATAGTCTTTTTGCAGATAAATCCCAGGGCAAATCGGCTCCAAATATACCGAAAAAAAATAACAAAATAAATGTTTCTCGTGTATCGCTGCTCACAACAAGATGATGTCATATCATTTGGTACATCTCTTATCTCAGAAAATAAGGGTTTCGCCCTCATAAACTAATGGTGATGATAATTATGAAGTTACAATACGATGGAAAACGCAATAATTTTGGAGTTTTACATTTCATATTCTCATAAATATTTAAAAAGTCTTAACGGATGAATATCTTTAATGATAATATATCACGAAAATACTTACTTTGCTCGCTTGCACTCGCAAACTTTAAAATTAATGAACGCAAAAAATGTGGAAATATGACTAGTGTAAAGTAGGCAACCCCGAAAAACTCATTTAAAATTCCCGTGTCGAATCCATGGCGGAGAGTGGCATGTGATGCTCTAAATATTTTAAAAAATATAAAGTAAATTACTAACAAGAATTTGTTTGAAATATTTTTTTATGCATATGCAGGTAACAATCGATGTATATTTTGGAAAAAATGTATTCAACCACGGGATATCAACCATTGAAAATCGGCCCCGCATTGAACGTGTTAGTGAAATAAACATATTTGTCAGCAACTCGACGAATGGAATTGCGTGGACAAACATGATGCGTTACAATGTTGCCAACTTCGTGGTCACTCTTTCCACACATTTGATTCATGCTGATTTTACCCGAGGATTATTTGCGGAAACTCTCTTACATATGATCAAAGATTCAATGGTCATGACCTGTTTTTTCATAAACCACTTGATTTTTTTTTGGAAATAGATGTCATGGGCAAAATTTTGTGCTCCTGTTTACCAATTTACTTTGCAAGACAATCATTTGGCAATAAATGGTCCCTAGACTATCCCTTGCTAGCTTTAAAGATTTTCATTATATGCCAGGCTTCCACTGTATTAAAAACTCCAGGTTACCAGCCCTTAGTATTCTGAAGGGAGCAGGTAAAAAGTATTTCATGGCAAAGTACTTCATACACACGCAGCCAGCATATTATCAAGCATACAGAAGCATTAGAATCAATATGCAGTTTGTAAGGTTTTCAAGTAGGTACATTACTGTAATATGTTTCTTTTTTAGGGTGTTCAAGTAAGTTAGTAAGGTGTTCCAGCATATTAACGTGATATTTTTGATTTGCTACAATGTAACCTAATGAACAAAGTCATAGTCATCCGCAAAATAAGACACACCTTGGCCTCAAGGACACGAACAAAGTTGTCAAGATCTATTCTAGTTTAAAAAATGGGGTCCTGAAAATCATAAAATAAAAGTATTTGTGCTTTTAGTGTCAATTAGATAAATGCATTAAACTTAGACCTTACCCTGATAGCCTTGCCTTCATTATACACCCTCATTTCTTTTCTTGTCGTTAATTGAATGGCAAGGCTTTTTGCTGATAAAACATTAATTTTATATTGATTATCCATATATTTACCGTGTATAATTCCAAGGAACTAATGTCACTTCTTATATTGCTGCAGTCTCCTCTCGTCGTAATCCTGATCATAGCCGGGAGGCTCCCATAATTTCTTTCTCCAAGAGTAGGAAACGCCATTCCGCAGCTGTGGCAGTATATTTTATACTTTTGATAGTATGTTTGAATAACATAGTAAAGCAGCCGAAACAGGTCCAAAGAGGGTTCGTCACAGAGCAAAATGACTTCATTGTCCTTCCTGGAAGTCTGAAAATATGAAATAATTATTGATTGAATGAAAAGTTTATTATAGGGCAAGTGATTCAAGAATCTGCTTTTTACTCGATAGAAGAGGAAACAAACATTAATTTAGTATTTGCACATCACACACTGATTAACAATTCTAAATGGCTTTTGGGCAGAACTCCATAAAAATGATACTTTAGATTAAAAAAATCAAATAAAAGGAATTTGAATACAGCTAAATTGCAGTAAATTAAGTGAGCAACCGAATAAAATAACTGCGGTTGAAGTTCCCACCAGGCCATAAGATTATAGCTCTCACTATAGTGTTATGTAACCAGCAGATACATGTACACATACAATTACATCACCAAGGCTAATATTAAATGTACCTAATGATCGACATACATAAGAACTCACCTGGCTATCTTAGCATGAATTTGGTTTTTCTGACAGTCCAAATCATTTTCTGCAGCCAAACTCATTGCTTCTTATTACCACAATTCAACTGCAGAATTTATAATAAAATGAAATCCAGACTAGTCGGAGACCAAGGAAATAATTATTTCATCCAACTGTCTTTACTTCATCCACCTCAGTAAAACAAAAAGTTACACCCACTCAGGGCATAATGACTTGAGTACTTAGCCCCTAATCCAGTAACTCCCAATTAAGAAATAAAGAGTAGTTGTTACTAGGGTAGGCGACTCAGGTGATTTAAGAGGAGGAGATTGGAATTTTTGCGCAGTGGCACTAGGGTGAAGAGAACCCTGGTGTTGGCATTAGCCTCCTCTTAAAGAAAGGCACCAAGGGGTCCCCTGTTTCATGTCCCTTCTGACAGACAGTACTGGCCTGAAGTTCTCTTCTCACAGCATTCAACTAAGGACAAGGATTCCAGTAAAAAATCTCCCATGCACAGTATTCGAACCTGGGGTCTTGGCATAAGAAGCCAGCACACAAGCCACCACAGAAACTTGATCCCATTACGAAAGAGAGATTTGCTTGTACTCCTCCAGTGACAGAGGGTTGGAGTTTGGAGTTGTAGTTAGGTTTGTAGCTGCAAGCTGTGCTCTAGTGTAGAAGTAATTGTTCCAGGTAGAGCTTTAGTTGGCAATACTTTATACTAGGGATATGTCGATTCTCGATATCACCAATTCTTGTGGATTGGTATCGATTGCCTAAAGTCCGATACCAATACTGATACTGGCGAGACCTATATGAAACAAGTAAAATTAAGAAGAGTGAATATATTAACATTGTTAAAATGGGGTAGATAAATTATTACAATGAGTTGATAATACAGCATAATACACCATTGGTCGTGATAAAGTCTGATTTCACCATGGCCGGTTGTCATGGCGATCGCCATCTTTTTTTCGAAACAAATCTGAGTTACAGCAGCATACAGCAGTTTCTGTCATAAGGAATTCTTTAACAGCTGATTTCTATTTTCGGTAGTGCCTTTAAGCAGTACAGGTAGTTGCTATATGGTGCCAGCAACAATCTGTACCCACCAACTACACCTCCACTATGTTTTTTATCTACCTCGTAAAAACAATTGACACAACGTGTAATTTTACGACCTTTTCCCTTTATAATTTAGGTTAGCATTTTTCTTTCTCTTATAAATAATTATTAATCATATTAAAATTAAACTTATGACATGACTCTCATTATTTTGAATCTATTATCACATTTTTTATCTAATACTAAACGTGTTTGGTTTTTAAACATGCTTTTGTGTGAAAAAAATATAAAACTCTGCATTATCAAACAGCTTTTATGTTCAGAATGCCCTCAGAGTGCAATATCAGATGTTTTTCCCCAAAGTGAATGGTATATTCAAATATATTGTAAAATTGTATTTTTATATTTCATGGAGCCATTTTTACAATAATGCATAGGAAAACTTGGTAAAAATAGGTATACATGTATAGGTCGATGGTATTGGTACTAAGAATCGATATATTTTGGTATTGACTCATTACTATATAAGGAGTAACTTTTATGCTAACAGCAAAGAAATATAATGCACCTAGTAGTGGTCTTCATGACAAATACTCTGCTGCATTTATTTACTTCCAACGTGCGACACACAGGATCAGGTATCACTCCCTTGCCATCATTTTAGGATTCTACGATGGAAAAAAGGGTAATCCACAAGCCTCTCCCACACCAGGAAGAGAAGAGGTTTACCACATGGCTAAATGCGTGTGATGCCTAATAATAATAAAATATAAATAATAAATGCCTAGCATAAAACCTGTACATTAGTACATGCAAAGGATTACTAATCAGATAGGAATTTATGAATGAAAAGTGAACGGCTAGCCATCTATGTTCATCAACAGAGCATCAAGTCAGCTCAATGGAGAGGAGGAGTCCTTTCTCACTTTCTCTCTTCTACTCTCACTGACTGTTTCCAATGCTTCACCACCTCTTTGTGCAAACTACAGTTTAAAGCCACTGTGTCATGTCATTTGACATACTATTGACATTTCTACATGCTTGCAAACCAAGTCAATAAGTTAAAGTTGGAGCATATTTTGCAGATATCTACACCAGTTCAAAATTGTGGTATCAAGTTCCCACCACCATCGACATAATAACATGAATCACTCACTAATGATGTCATTGCGACAGCTCCACCAAATCGTTTCGTTAAACCGAGGGCATGATGAATTTCAATGATATCCTCCCAATAGTTGTTGCCTGTGGCTTTGTGGTACTCCACTGATGCACTGTTCTGCACCTCTAAGATGCCATAGTAGCTCTCTGAATCCATAAGCCCATGCACATGAGGGTGAACCTGACTGGCCCCAGCATGAGGCAAACTATCCCAAAGCACATTGGGAAATCTGTAAAAGGTTGATAAGTGCATCATCATTGTTAAACCACAGGAATGAGAAAGTGATAGATGTGAAAAAATCAGTATCAGACTTTCCCACTTACCTGCTGGATTTATCTATACTGTTCACTTGTTTGAACCACTTCAAAGTTGTGTTGAAAAGATCAACCAACTCATCCTCGGTGATTTCTGAAGGATTATGCTTCTTTGTAAGCATCAGTCCATGCCACTTATCAATTTTGAACGCATTTGCTGCAGTGACCGAATATTTTCCTTCAATTCTGAAAAGTAAGAGATTTTGGTGAAATTCCTACTCACATAAAACATGAGCTTCTAAGACAAATTTTAGAATGGTACAATTATTGGCATATAATTGAAAAAAAGATTTGGATAGAGCCAAGAGCTTAAGAAGAATTCTTGAGAAACGCAATGAGGGCAGGTATGGTCAGGAAATATTGTGGCTGTTTTTAATGGAGATGACCTACAGCTGTTAGCTTTGCACCATATAGGGAAAGGTATTCAGGGAATGTAAAAGAGTCAAGCAAAATCCAGCTTCAGCAGTATTCTACTCTGAATGAAAGGTGGCGTGGGGCCCACAGCTCAATGTCTCATTAGATAGATGGACTCCAATGGGGTCGTTTACCATATTTTTTTTATTGCCGAATCTGATACAGTTTTTAAAATGAAAAGACCTGTAATTTTCCATTTCTTGATCCGTCTATTATTTCTCGAGCTATAAGCGGCGAAAAACTGAAGTCTTTAACCATTTCGGAAAAGTGGGCGTGGAGCAACCTCTGACGTATATTGACTTCGTCCAATCACAACTGAGCCCGCAAAGCTACTTTGCCTTATCGCAATGGGGGGGACACAGCTGATTCTGCCAATAAGACAGTTGCGACAACATCTGTGCGAGCAAACCTTCCAAGAACTCCCCTCCACTCCCTTCGCTTCCACAAAAAGCAGTCAAGGACGGGAGGAAAATGGCGTCAATGTTATCACAGCAGCTTCTTCGGTGGGCGTCACCTTTTGCTTATTTTAATTTTTGATTTATGAGTGAATGGTTGTGGTTGGAAGATTAATTTTTTCACTAAAATTCTTTTTTTGTTTTCATCTAACGATTTCGTGTACAAAATTGCGATTTCGGTTCCGAGTAAATGCCCCCTTCAATTCAAGTGCTCTCCACACAACACTAGAGAATGTATCAATAAATAACTATGAAAATGTCTGCCACAGCCAGCCATCACTTGATTAGTAATAGGGATGGGTCGGTTTGGTTCTCGGTTCCACCGGTTCTTGAGCTTAGAACCGGAACCGAGGCCAAAAATAATCGATACCAAAAAAATTGGCGCGAAAACCAGTTTGAAACCTACTCACACTTCGAAAGTGGAGTAGGATTGGGATTGGATTATTCTAATTCAGTCTCTGAAAATGATTATTGATTACCTTATCTTACCATTGAGCAATGCAAAGTAAGTGGTAAATGAAGAACCGGAACCGAGAATCGGAACCGAGAACCGAAGTTAAGAACCGAACCGGAACCGGAAAAAAGTGGAACCGACCCATCCCTAATTAGTAACTATCCAAGAAATGCATTTAAAATATAGAAATAAAGTCAAAATTTTCAATACCATATTTCCCACCCTATAAGATTTTTTTTACTGCGGAAATCCTGGAAAATCAATCTGCATCTTATAAGGTCTTATGTTGTCTATCAGATGTATGAGGCCAAAAGTAGGGTGCATCTTACAAGCTAGAATATATAGTATTTGAGATATTTCCTATGTGGTACATGATCAACTGACTCAATCATCACCGTATGTTTTAATTCTTTGCCATGTCGATGTAACCATTCCCCTCTTTACACTTATTATTTCAATCTTGTGGTAGGAATTAAATCGTATTATTTTCTAGACATTTACAAGGTTTTCTTTCCTTGGCCTTCCTCTCTTTTTCTTCTTCAAAATGTTGCCTTCAAATGATTGCATTCTTGCCTTGAATGTGTGTTATGGACTTCATAGTCTTAAGAGAACAACAAAATGCTCACAGCACTTGTCTCATTAAGAAGATGACAATGGAAATAATGTGTGGCTATGCTTAAAAAAGTAAGCTAAGATTCAACAAGTTTTCCCATTTTACAGACAATTTGATTATATCAAATAATGCTGTGCACCACCTGAAAAATAATGGTGGCCAATGGATAATTTATAACCTATACATCATAATCCATGAATTCTAGCCTTAAGAGTTTGCCCACTACACAGAATTCAATGAGAAGCTCACTCCTTAGAGAAAAATAACTACTCCTA
Organism: Platycnemis pennipes; assembly: GCA_933228895.1. NCBI lineage: Eukaryota > Metazoa > Arthropoda > Insecta > Odonata > Platycnemididae > Platycnemis > Platycnemis pennipes. The sequence goes on from OW121846.1 coordinate 52,081,309, forward strand.
CACAAATTTGAATGATGAGGAATGATAAATGAAACAAAAACACTTTCGTCTGCAAAACCATAACTTCACTATTGATGTTAGTTTAAACTGATTGTTTAAACTTGAAAATTATTTATGTTTTGTTTGAATCTTGTTTACTTTTCCATGCTTACATATGCTTTTAAAAAAAATCAAGATGTATTATCACCTTTGACACTAAAAACTGAGTAAATGTTTCTAGAAAACTTAGAGCCCAAATGAGTGTACAAATATTTTAACTATTTAGCCTTTGTTTTAAATTGTCATTTCTGCTTAATTCTTATGCATACCGTTGAACTCGGAAATTGGACCTGTCCTCATAATTTACAATTATTTATGCTGTAGCCACACTGTATCACTGAGTTGTTTACTCATGAAAAATATTTTGACTGAGTTATGATCCTTACTAAATGTATTTTAATGAACATAGCCCATAAATAAATCCTATATTCTATTACAGTCAAGCCCATTCATAATGAAGTTGAAGGGGCCGCATATTTACTTTGTAATAACAGAACTTTGTTATATGTGGACCAGTTTTACAGAGCCTGTCTTTGATGGGAAATAGCCTTAACTTTGTTATAATCGATACTTCGTTATAAACGGGTTTGATATAAGTGGGCTTGACTGTATAACAAAAACAACCCTGCAAACTGTACTAGCAACTTTTTTTCTTATCTCTTCTATACAATAAAAATGTAAGACAATCATACAAGACAACAAATCTTTTAACATTTTACCTTTAGAAGTATTATCATGAGCATCATGTAAATGCATGAATAGCAGTAAAAACGTGTTTTACTGTCACAATACACATTAACACATTCACTGCGGGGCTGATTAAAGCCCTTCCCCTCACAGTGCAGCGTGACCCACCGGTGGGTCACACCCAGCCTTTTGCCTGGGCGGTGTGACCCACCAGTGGGTCACAGTTCTTCCGAGCTTCTGGCCGCTGCCGAGGGATGGTGTTTGAAGTGGCAACACTCAGCCTTTTCCTGGGATTAGAGGAAGGCTACATGCATTTGCATGACCCACCGGTGGGTCACGCCGCAGTAAACGTGTTAAGAACTCTATATTAAGCTACACCTGTTCCATTGGACTAAATTAATTATTTCATATCAGACTTCTTGAAAAAGAAAATAATTTAAGACTCCTTGAGCAGAAACGTGGAAGATAACTTTTAACCATACCAAAATTTGACAAAACTGCAAGCCCAGTATTGTACAATTTAATTCACTATTAATTTATGGATTTAAAAAGTACAAAATGGCCTTTTACCTTTCAAATAAATCCTTCGCCGTCATTTTTTCATAATTACAGAAGTCACATGATTTTTTTGTGGCAGAGGAGAGTTCATCAACATAGACTTTGGGGTCCTTCTCTTGAGGCTGCATTGGTCTTTTTGCTCTCAAAGGGCTATAAATGGTATGCTCCTTTGTAAACTGATTTCGCACATGTATTAAAGACTGAAAAATATTTATGAAAGACTTTGAGATTAAAGTGCTGACACATTTTATAGATCATAAGCTCTACACAATAAATATGAGAAAAAAAATGTGCTGAGGAACATTAACCTAAATCATGGCAAATAGAAAATGGGAACATGAAATATACCGAGGAAAATTATTTTAATGCCGACTTTGTTAGCCACTTGATTCCAAACTACAGTATAACCCCAATATAAGGTCCACCCGATATAACGTTTCCCCGCATATAAGGTTGGGTACCAGTTTTCCCAAAAAATCTCAATCTTTTCTTTGTTAAAAATTCAGTCTTTAACATCCCCGCTTATAAAGTTTTTTTGCTTATTAGGTCTGTTCTCCATAATTTCAAGGTTCGTTTATAACATTTTCAGCAAAAATATCGAAGATTTTTGGCAAATCCGTAGTTGTTTCTGCCATATTCAGAGTTTTTTTTGCTAAAATGAGGGTACCCACAAGGTAAGGGATAACCAGATTGAGGATACTGGATAGACAAGAACTAACCCTCGAAAGTACGTCCATCAGCAGGAGCTCCCTAATGAGGAGATTCCTAGTCTGTGAATGAAACCTGAGACTTTCATGTTGACAGGCATAAAAAAGAAACGAACCACAATTGATTCTTTCTTTAAACCTATGTAAAAATAAAGATTTTTTCCACATGCAACCTGACTACTTTAAAGCTTATTCTTCTATCATCAGATGAAACGTTTTCCTTAATTCATGAGATTATGGTCTTAAAGTACTAAAATTTTGTATACAAAAATCTATTTTAGCCCGTATAACCCAAAAGTACTCTGCTTTCGTTCATATCCGCATACAAAGTTTCCCGCTAATAACATTGGTCTGGGGCAATAACCAAGGCTGACGCGATATGGGGGTTATGCTGTACTTCTAAGGCCACAGACCCAAGGCTAGTTTTGATGCATGAGATAAGAAATCAAAACATGCTTTGATCTAACAGGTTAATGGGGTTAGATATATGGGGAAAAGATCAGTGAAAACTCATAAGTGAAACAGGGTCAAGACGATGAGTGGAAATTTTCAATATAGATTTTAAGAGGAATTAAGAAGGTTAGCTGGGTGGAATGTGGAAGAATTAAGAGATGGCAAAATAGGAAAGGTGGTTGGTCAGAGAAATTATGAAGATGACAGCATAAGTGGATGGAGGATCTTTTGAGAGACAATGGGAAGTTGAAGACGGGATCAGGGATGTTACGGTAGTGCAAGCGTGGGAGGAAAAGGATATGATGGATGGCATAAAAGCAGGCACAAGATACATAGATTTATAGGGGAATTAAGTTCAGGTAAAAGGTGTCACCTTCCAGTCCACATAACCATAAAAAATTGACAACTCAAATTGACAAATTAAAACACTTTTATGATTCAGCAGTGATGGCCTTCATATTGAGTCCTATTCGCTTGGTATCTTCTGTGGAAAAAATATAGGTATTTCCAGCAAAAAGTTTTCAGTGGCTAAGATACTATTCAATGCTACTTTTCTGTCATGACGTTAGCCAAGCGTTAAGTCTAATATGAAATAAAGTTAGAAAAACGGATCCCATCCCTTATGTCAAGAGTTTTGATTTATTACACCATTTAAAGCAAAGAGAGAGCTTATAAGATTTTGAATGCTTAAGAAGCTGATGCAATATATAAAGTACTTCTTTCCAAAACAAAAATATAAGTACACATTCTGGAATGGGAAAAAATTTACTTTTCATGGAAGGCTTCTTACCACTTAAGAGCGACTGTATTTTGTGAAATCAATTGTAAATATGTGGTGCTTTAAGCTCATAGGTCTCTATGTGTAAAAGAGAAATTGTCAGTTTGATATGGTATTTCTTTATCATTAATTATGAATGTTGAAATTGCAAATTTAATTCATTTAGAAGTAATTGGCTTCTACATATGACATTTTTTTCATTTACGGAGTCAGGGGTGGTACAGAAGCCCGTGGTTGGAGCAAATGAGTTGGACCTAATAGGTTTCAGGTCTGAATTGACATAACATCTCTGGACATTAACAGTTCATAGCCAATCACACCGTGAACTAAAGAGAAACATCATTCTAGGAAACTTCTGGCAACGCAGAAGTCCCCTGCTCACCTCTATTGATGAATGAATATATTCCAAACACCACTGATCTAATCATCCCATACCAACAATATTGGGCAATTTATTTTTTGGATTACTGTCATTTGGTTAGGTTTGCATTAACACATTCAGTGCAGACTTGTCAATCTACATGTTTATTATTACACTTGGGTTTTGAAATAAAATTGTTAAGATTTTAGGAGTTTCTTAAAATATGACTGGTATTGAATGTGCAAAGTTACGAATTAGGTTTTTTTTGACAATAATGATCACTGCAGTACTTTCTGAACTTTGGAGAAAAGCAGACATCAATACAGTCCTTATACATAGTTGATGACATGAGTACAAGGGTTCAAAAGAAATAGAAGTTGGTAAATTAATCCTGAAATTTTATAAACTAATTTAGTAGATTCCTAAATCTTCCTCCAAAAACATGAAAATCACCAGAGTGAATTTGACTGAAAAATTTGATTAAATCAAACTACATTTACCTTTAATTGAATATGTGCTCCTTTCAACCTGAGCCTTCGATGTAATATTTGAATTGCTTTATTATTATGCCAGTAATTCTCACTGAGTATGGTTAATTAAAAGCAGGCAGAAACTCTAATAATAATTACAATAACCCACACATTAAGTATTCAATATCTGCAATCCAGACTACATAAACAATGCAACAATCCTGATGCGTGGAAAGAAATGAAGATTAACACCCATGTTGACAGGTTTCATCAATAGAATACTTAGTTACTCAACCAGCAAAACAAAATCAGAAAAAAACAGAAGGATTATCTGTTGAAATTTGTAACAAATTTACATTTGATAATCGGTTTGTTCACAGTCGCCAGCCATGGAGAGAAAATTGGAGATTTAGGGTCATCTTGTGGAATCCACATTCAACACCAAAGTCCTAATCTTAAACTGTTACAGTTATCCCTCAATGCCTCAAGTGTTAACTGATAACTGCGACAGAAAAAGTCAGCTCTGAGCCTATCCATCCATTTGCCGAGTACCCACATTTCACCTCCTTGGAGTTGAAATAAATCTCAGGTTGTTTTTCTGAGCCTAATAAACAAAGGCCTCACGAAATGTCACCCATAAGCTGGCAACTGTGGACAGACCTGTAGTAGGAAGTAATTTACCAACCTGTGACTTCATCGCTTTTACAAGATCACTCATGTTGTGAAACCAGTTCTTCAGCCTGTTCTCAAATTCTAGAGAGTATTCTATTTTTCCTTCTCTGGCAGTTACCGAATATATTTTTTGAAACTTGCTCCATAAAATTTGGCATTTACGTTCGAATGCCTGCGACCAAGACAGTAAATTAACATGTATCATTTCAATAGAGCCATGGAGTTTTCCATCGAAACAATTTATTTCATACCACTCCTGAAAGCAATCAAAATAAAACTCTCATTATAGGTACAGCACCTCTCATTATAACAAATAGAATCCACTAGTCTCTATTATCTAACTGATTACGGGTTCGGTAGCAAGGGTTTAAGCAGCCACCAGTACCAATATGCTACGAAGAAGCAACTCGTGCTATATGTAGCTAGAGAATATTCAAGAGGGGCTGTCAATCAGATCAGAACAATCTAACAAATATACTTAACCTGGTCTTTTAAACTATCCAGAAAAATAGACAGCTTATTTTCCTTATGAATCTCCCTCTTCACGATAGTTGGTTTGTACATCGATGCACAAAATATGAAAACTATCACGAAAAACATAGCCTGTCCAGCCAATTTCTTTGACATACATCGCTTCATTTTTAATTAAAAATAAATAATTTCGTTATGAAATCTCGGTATGAATATAGCAAATGTTTTCGAATAAAGGTTGATCTGGCTAAGATAAACAATATTACTGCAGGCGATGAAATATTTACATCTCTGACTAGCTTGCACACGTTTTTTGGGGGTGAATGATTTACGTTACTTTGAACCATATGGTCCCTGGTGCATCGCATTTAAGCACTAATATAGTCCCTTTCATAAAAAGCCACAATTAACCGTTTTTGAATACGTAGAAAAGATGTTATCAATACATGACAATTGATTACATGTGTAACGAGTAAACATAGACGTAGCGACCCATGATAAGCATTTGCTACGCTCTGCGATCGTCATTGCGCCATGTTATTCATTTTACCATGCGTTGTAACCATTTCAGTATTGATGGCACTGCTGTGATGTGGGCTAATATACGGACCATCAATGCTTTAAAAATCTGAATGAGGATGCAATGACATATGGTGGGTGAAGCAGTTAATATGGGTTTTCAGCCCTGAATCACAATAGAGCGATGGTGTTTTTCATCAATTATTATTTTTTTTTCAATTTAGAAGAGTGTATTTAATGCCGGTGCGGTGAATTGATAATATTCTAATGCTGGAAAATATTCCATCATAGACAACAGTCGGTATTGGTATGCGCTTTGACGAAAGCAAATCCCCGAGTATCATACGGTTTTTTTAACGGTAGGCGCTTTCACAGACAAGCCAGTGAGCAGGTTGCAGTAGTTGCCGCAGTATGTCGCCAGCAGGATGTATGCCAGGTAATGTATACTTTTCAAATGGAAAAGGGGTTTCATGACAGGCCTGCGACTTTTAACTATATTTTTTGAGTTTGTAACAATATTAAAAAATATTGGCGTACCGCAACCCTAGAAAAAGACAAACTTTTATCTCAGAAATCTTGTTAAAAAATCTGCTGAAGTCTGTTTGAGATGCTTGATGAAGTTGGCTGTATATATCGGTTTATATCGTTGGATTTTTTTTCTCTACTGTGTTCCGAAACTGTATAAAATGACATGACCAAAACTGGCGGCATCGTTTACTGAACCTTTCTGTGCTAAGATCGTGCTCCATACTGTACAACATCCGGGGACGTAATATTAATTTTATTTTAGGAATCTATCGTAGATGATTTAAATTTAGTGCCAGCTTTTTTCGCGTAAATAATGCCCATATTTTGGGTCTGGTACATATTTTTGAATAGGAATATAACTTATATTCCAGTGCATTTATTTAGTATTTGAGGTTCCCACGCTACCCACTAATCGAAGCCCAACTGCTAATTTATTGAAGCTCGATTTTTTAAATAACATTTTTGAAAATTGAGTTTTTCGCAGCCACATGTACTGACGCTGATATCCTTGCTTATCTGTAACGCATTTACTTGTGATTATGTTTTCAATTGGGTCATTAACATTATTCTTTATTAACAAAAATCTTTTGTAAACTTTTTTCTAACAGTTTTGTTTTTTTATCAATGCCTTCTTTCATTACTTATAACGCATTTCAGAGAGTAAAAATTACCAGAGCCTCTTCGTGGATAACCGACGCCTTTATGCAAACTATACCCTAGAGCTCGTGTTTTCTTCCTATGCTACCATGTACTTACATGTCCCACATAGCAAAGCAAGCTTGATGCAACCTTGCAGCAAGCTTGTCATTGCAAGATAGCAAGCTTGCATCGGCAAGATTAAAGCTTGCTGTAATCTGACTACTGCACCTGCTGCAAGCTTGCAGCAAGTTTCATGCAAGCTTCACGCAAGTCCTGTGCAAGTTTCAACCCTGGCAAAAATAGAGGGTACGCCGAGGGTAGGAAAGCATTCATGAACCACACACAAAAACATTGCCTATGGAATGCAATTGTGCAAAGGAGCTGTACCCATGCACCTAGCGTAACAATTTAGTTAGGTATCACAAAAAAATCACTACTTTCATGGGTACACCCATAGTACCAAAATTTAAAAAGAAAATGATAATAACAGATTTACTTGCATTTGTAAATGCTCAAGTTATAATTTTCTTAACCATTCATGGCACACATATATACTTGTCCTACGTGTCTTATTATATTAACCTAAACGACCTGACGAGATACAATTCACGACGCTATCTAGCACTTCTTCGCTAACAAATGACTGACGGGGGGCCGTATATATACAGCTGCTGGCTTGCATGAATTCCTTAGTGATAATTAACTTTACAACATATGGACACGGGTATTTCAACCATTAAAACATTTCCCTAATTACCATTTTGTGACTAAAAATAAACATGACCGTTATTACTACGCATAAGTGATATTCTTTCAACTCCAGGAGAGATAAATAAGAGTTTCCTCAGTAATATGGCAATCGCCATCTTCATCGGACGGGCCGCTGGATCCTTGGCGATACAAGTAGGAACCCTGACGTCAATAGCACTGTATTCAGTACTTAATTAATTTGTATTCACAATTAATCTATATTCACGACTTTACAACCTTGTTCTTCTTTGTCAGTTAATTTTTAGTTACGTGCTTAAGTCAATTTCGCGCTGATTTTTTCTATTAACTCGCTCTTCTTCAATTTAGCTCGAATTGTTTTTCCCTACGGGAAATAAGTCGTGCGCGTTCTAGAAAAGGTAACTCTACTCCTCCCTTAGTAGGAACCCTAGAGTTGCAATTGCCTTCGGCCTTGCACTATTGCTACCTACCAATGTTGCTTTAGCCCTGCAGCAAAGTAGCCAAGGTTGGCATACTTCATGCAAGTCGAGTGTAACTTGCACGCAACGTGTCAATATAGGCAAAATTGCAGCAGGCTTGCATCTAGATTGCCAATCTTGGTAAGCCGTACGCCAGCCTCAACCAAACTTGCTGCAATAAGTTCTCCGTTATGGAGGCCCATTATCACACCAGTAGATCTAAAATGTAGATCTAAAGGGCAATAGACTTGCATGAAACGTACGCTTATCGCATTATTTTCTTTATAATACTTACCTATCATAGTCATCAAAAACGTTAAACCCGAGGAATTGGGCGATTGAATTCCTCTTCATCTTCCCTGAATCATCCCGCGAGAATATGCTGGTGGGCTACGAAGTCCACAGTTAAATTAATCGTGGTAAAATACGCCTTTTCTTCTTAGAATCAGTTAGGGGAAGGGGCCACTGTGATACTAAATTATGCGCTTTGTTTAAGCTGCCAACTAGGGCTATGCGGTCCTAACATATATCGTCTGCGATGTCGTCGGTGGCTTTCGGGTGCAGCTGCGTATAACGCGTTGTGGGTGTGCAAGCTTTCGCGGCCATTACAGGACGCACCAGCAGCTGCCTAGGCAACGATGATGCGTCATGATCATGATGATGCAATGATGATCATCATTGCCTGATGATGTGTCCTGCTGCACCCGAAAGCCCCCGACGACATTGAATTTCGCTGCGAAAACCTACGTTCCATATCGTCTGCGATATTCGATATGTACTTGATATCGTGACGCGATATTAAAACGGCTGCTATGTAAGGCGATATCATGATATCCCGATATGCCGATATCACGATTGACGATATACCGATATCACGATATGACGATATCCCGAAATCAATCGATATCACGTTATTTCCAGTTATATCGCGAAACCAATATATCGACACTGCTGCGATATCAAGTTGATATCGTAGTACGATATTCAACACAGCATACCGCACAGCCCTATTGAAAACGATCAGAGTAAGTATTTGAGTGGCCTTAGCCTAACGAGGCCCTAGTCGTCCTAATCTCCTAGCAGATTGGATTTGATCTAGACTTTTAGTGATTAGGTTTGTGCAGAAACAATTTATAATAAAAAAATTTGCGATCAAACTGTTGATATTCATCTTCTCTCGGCTTTATCCCTTCCCATTCCTTGATCAGTTCCGTTTTCTGTCCCGTTCTCCCCTTCCGCTCAGTTATAAAGCCTCAGAAGAGCGTAGTTTTATGTTTCCTATATTACAGTGTTAAAGTCTGTTGGGAATGTAACTCTACCCATTAAGTAGCAGGCCCGGATTAATGTTTTGACTACTGGTTTCAAAGTGTATATTTTACATTTAGTTTTCATAACCTTCCTTTTTCAGCATCCATTCCTTGTCAGATATCATAATGTAGCTTGTGGGCTTTTTGAGCTCACCTCAGTAAAATATGTTTTACTTTTATATAGTCAGTTACGGAATAGGGGCCAATGTGGAACTTTGAGGCCACAGCTTTATGAAGTCAAATTATAAAGTCTCCTAGCTCTAACTTTTTGTTTATATCATACGGCCTAAAAACACCTATCAGTCTGACTTGAGCCACAGCTGGTCCAATGCATTAAAATGCCATCGTCCACAATGATGGAACATAGAAGACTCGCATCACCTCTCCTCTTCCGGCGACAAAGAAATGTCCATCTAGGTCCAAATTCAGACTTTTTGACCTCCGGACATGAGTTTTTTTCCCAAAATACTCTCTTCCCCAGCCAGAAGTGGTGACAAAACCTTGATTGAAGGTAATTTTTAATGGAATTGGGTATAATAGAGCAGCAAATAAATAAATCGTCGTTATATATTTTGACAACTAAGGTAAATCCCCTCGGGGAAGACCAAGGAACAAATAACTTGGACGAACCATGTCCAAGGTTTTTTCAGATGTTGATAGGTAGAGTGAAGTGCCTACAAAGGCTGGCATGCAATAGGGAAGAAGGGAGTACTGCATCTAACCAATCTTAGGATCGAATACTGATAATTAATATATTTTTGTATATTTCTCTTTGAACTATATGTCGGAAAGAGAAGTGATACTGAGGAAAGAAAGTTCTGTTGCTTTCCCGGCGAATGCAGAAACCCTGAGAGCACAAAGTTTGCAGTAGGTATACCAAATGCAAATGCTATTTTGACGTCTACATCTGGTCTACGTCTATTATATACTAGACGTAGACGTCAAAATTTGATTCACTTTAGGTATACTGCAAACTTTGTGCTGTCAAGGATTGACGGCAAACTTGTGCTGTCAAGCTCTCCTCTGCTCCCGACATTTCAGTGAGAAAGTCGTCCATCGATACGTCGGTAGCAAACCTGAACTAGTGAAGATCCCGAGAAACTTTGAGAATTCAGTTGTTATTTTTGCTATAGTTCTCGCTTCACTCACTAAAGGTCCGTGTTAGAATGAAGACAATACCAAATATATTTCAGCAAATTGCTATTCAGCAGCAATCTTCTACCCCAGTTTGAATACTCTCTGCTGGTCATTGAAGAAGTTCAGTACTCTGTCTGTGAGATTGCTTGCAAAGCATCAGACTCTATTTCCTTCCGTCAAGAGCCCGTTATCGTCGGCAACAAACTTTTCTTCGCTATTTCTTCTTTCCCCTTCAATCCTGGTCTGAAGGACAATACAGTAGCAATAGCAATTCGGGGGAGGCGACCGACACCCGTGGTCATTGATGACAGGCTGGTTATTATTAGATAAGATTGGTAATTTAACAGGTAACGGAGGAAGAGTGGAGAGAAACCCGGCAACGGCATTAGCCTACTCTTACCGAAATGCGCCAAGGGGTTAACGATTTAACGTACCAATCGACGGACGGAGTAGAACGTTGTGCTTAACTCGAAGGTTAGTCCAGAATTCTCCTCAGAGCACTCACGTTACGACAGGTATATCAAGGACAAATATCTAATCCTAACGGGATATGAACTTGGGCCCTCAGTATGGGAAGTCAGCACTCTTAGCCACCTCACAAATCTGATCTCTTGCGCAATACAGACTTGACACTCTCAACAGAAGATGAGTTGGTGAGGGACTTCACGGACCAACCATCTTACAATTACCGGTTAAGACCCTCTTGAAAATCTCAATTACTCTAAAAAATTAAGAGTGCAGGAATATTTTTGCTGTGGGCAAATCACTTGAAAGCGTTTAATTGAAGAGAAATGGCGTTAGTGATGAAACGAGAAACACACCGTTCGCTCTGTAATTTCCACGCTTTAAAAACAGCATTACAAGTTTTTCCCAGCTTCGGCATCGTCAGGTAGAGAATTCCTACTCTCATCGGACAATGAGCAGGAATTCTTTTCCTGACGATGGAGTAGCTGTCAAAAGCGGTTGGACGCTTCTTTTCAAAATTCTGTGGAACGACCAAGTGAAATAACTATTCCTCGTTACCTTCCTGGAAAATTCGTCTAGCCAAAAACCTCCATTGAAGTATTTAGTCCACTCCTTAACGTTCATACAATGTACTCCTTTGACAAACGTTTATGAAACAAAGTCCTCGCATAAAAGATACCTAGATGACATAGTGGTCCATGTACAATAATCAGAATTCTCCCTTCTCCACGAACACCAGAATCATGGATAAGAAAATGCTCTCCACTATGTGTAACATTATACACATCTGGAATATGAGTACTAATAATTGGTATGTGGTTTAGATGCAGATTCTTATTTAAATCTGTTTCCAAGTCTCTTCATATTTATTTCTGGTAAATATAAAAGTGCTTCTTCGTCGTGAATATCACCCATTACCCTTTTAAGTGCTTGCTAAGCAGTTGAGTTTGGTTATTTATCTGCGCGACGCTTTGAAGTTTCAACAGTTCTTCTTACCTGACTCGAATACCACAATGATACTGGTGTTTCAGGGTCCCACCTGTGAAGATTAAGATTATGTTTTGTAAATCAGCTCAGTATTAGTGGCACATCGGGATCTGGAGAGATTTCTTTCCTCGCAATACCGTTACCTTTTACTTCTATCTTTGTTAAATGAATGAAAATGGGAACAATACCGGTTATACAGCATAGACTTATTTTTATGTGCGTACGCAACTTCCATCATATTACAAGGCATCATTTTAATTATTAAATGACATAATTTTCTGTGAGTGGATCATTTCAAAGTCAACAACTTTATAATGCTAGGAAAAGCGTCCCATTGTTATAATTTTGTATTGCCATGGATATTTATGGCACTAGAACCTACGCCTCCCTATTGTATTTACTTTCTATGCGGACATTTGATGTCCATGAAATTATATAAACTATATATTATTTAGTCTAGCTCCTTCAGTGTGGACCAAATTACCACATGGACAATATGTAATGAACCATTTGGTATGGAACAAATACCTCAATGGAATTGGTTGAGTGGACGAACTGTCCGCTAATCGTTTGTTTATCTTTCATCAGTATGCAGTTTTTCCACAACATCACGCCTGACAGCACAAGTTTGGCTCATCACTGCGAGCGTTACTCAAGGAATAATTCGAAATTTATTTAGGTACTCATTCCCATGCTTTTAAGTTTAGTTCGAGATTATCCCGTGCACGAATTAATCTCGAACGATTCTAGCAAGACCCTCAGAATTCAAACTCCAAGCTCGAAGAAAACCATGCATCCTTTCATTTCTACTCGTTTACGAAGCGGCACTTGTTTAAGCTGAGGCGTTCCCTTCTCTTTCACTCAGTCTTCCCTCACCACCCCTCCCCTCTTTCCTCTCCCTCCCCATTCCCCCAACCCTCATTGTACTGCTCTTACCGCTCCGAGCTTGAGATATAATTTGTTTATCGCACCGCACAGGAAGGCGCTGCAATTCCTCAGTTGACGAGTTTGTGGGGTCGTGCGAGTCCGTCCGCGTCTAAACTCAGAGTTGCTGATCGAAGGTTTCCTTCTTTTTGCAGTGGAATCGACCAGGAGGGCAATTGGCATTCTCTACTTTTTCCCCGGACACCGTCGGGATTAATAAACAACCAAGTCACAGCTGATGGTGAGTGTTTTTAATTTGTATCTATCTCAGAGACGCCGCATAGAGTCGGAAGTGGTCCGACTCGAAAGTGGGCGAAGTGACTTCCTGGTTTCGAGTTGAAATTTGGAGTTTTGCTTCGTGAGTCATTTATTTATGTGTCTGTTATTTTGTGTGTTTTCAAGTGCTCAAAATTTTCAGTAATACGTAACTAAATTATGACTTTTGTAATATAACTGCAGAATTAAGGTTCTGATGTTATCTTGGTATTCTGGTGAAAGTATTAGAAAGTATCGCATTACTCGGTTTGAGGAGTAGGATAACCTCATATGATGAAAAAGATCGCTAAGTGTGATGTACCTAAGTTATACAAATTATTGTGTTTAAAATGTTTTTAATTCATTCATACAGTGAGAGATACGTTTCAGTAAGTTAAATCAGAATTTCAGCATTGTTGAGAAGTTATTTTAGTTCCAAAATGTTTAACTGTAGCGTAATAAACTGTAATAAAGAGTTGCGTAGTCTCCCTTGAATTCTTAAAGAAAAGTAAAGGTTTCCCTATAATGCTGATATCTAATCTATGTTATTTACGTAGAGGTTAGATTGCTTAGCTTGGCGCTTCATAAAAGCGTCAAGCACTGAGATGAACGCATTTTATCAAATGGTTGTGTACTACCATGTCATTTATTGGGGGGCTATTTCAATGCATATCTGTCTGAGAGCACAAAGGCAGTCTTGTAGGGAGGGAGTAAAGATGTCAAGTATTGGGCTAGTATATACTCTTGGGGCAGGTATTACCATAATGCATCTATGACGCCACGTTAAGTCTTCAAAATCTCTTCAGTGTACCTAGAACGCAAAAAAATCATAATTTCAAACAAAAGAAATTAACTTTTTCGTAGTTCTTCTTTATGCTGTCACTCAATTACTTTTTATCGAAAATCGCCAAATTAAAGAACGATGGAAATACGCCCGAAACTCGTACGATACACTTCGGCTTGTAGCAAAGTATTTTCAACTTCAGTGAGTTCTATTCGAAATCCCAGTAGGATCACCACGTAGATGTTTTTTATTAAATATGAAGCTCAATCACAGAGTCACAGAAATGAATGAGATTTTCATCGAGTAAAATGCCTGAGTCAATATTAAGGTTGCTGGGCATAACTAGAGCAGATAGAACAGTTCGCTCACCTTGGGAGTATCTTAGATGATAATTGGTTTTGTACTAGAGATGTCATATATAAGTATTTTTTTACGAAACAAGATTATTATTTATTTTCAAGGATGTACGTACACGCATACAAAATCAAATATATGAAAATAATTTCGTGCAAACACTTTGAAAAATATATACCTTTTAAGTCCTCCTGAGTTTAAATAATTGCGTTAGCTAATTACTCAAATGAAGCGCTCACTAAAGGAGGAAATAAAGATGGGGCCCATAAGTGGTCACACGAATAAAACATTAGTGATTAGATATTGCGTCCCTCGTATTTGTATGTACGTCCTTCCTAAACGTCAGCAGACCGACTGGCCTCCGTCATCTTCGTCATCTGTGGTTTCAAGACTGGCTCGCACACAAAGGATATTCAGACCAGGAGATAAGGTATGTACATACATGGATGGGAATGGAAGGGTAAGGAGGAAAAGTGGAGAAAAATATGGCGTTGGCATTAGCTGTTCTTAACGATAGGCACCAAAGCACAGGTCCTTAAAGGTACTTGTAGAAGAATGATGTCGCTATTTTTGGATTTTTTCCGATTTTTGAATTTCTGTCTTCAAAGCAAGTTTTAATAAGCCAAAGTTCAGCTTGATTTTCTCACTAACCTGGAGAAATAAATTCTTTTCTTTCCAATCGTTATGTGGAATGTCATCTCCTGAATCAAATAAAGAAAACCGCAGGCTTCTATCTTTAATAGTTATCCCGTAGTTGAGTGATATATAAACACGGACAGAGCGAAGAGACGGTCGCCCAAAACAGCCCGCGGCCGAAGTTACCGGTGACCACTCTCATGGGGTCTCCTGACCCCCTCTTTTTATGCCCGTTTCGCTAATATGGTGGCCAAGACGGCGGCCGGTTGATTTTAAAAGTATAGAACCCTCGAGGGCTGGTCGTTTGGATTCGCCTCGGAAGGGGATGTAGCTCCGAGACACTGCCTTTTCTTAATTTTCACTGACACAAGATACAAATACAGTAAAATCCGGTTAAAGCGCGTCTCAGAATAACGCTGTTTCGGATATACCGAGGGTCTGGCCTTGTCCCCCAAAATTTTCAATTCTTTTCCTTTCCTTAGCTAAGAGATATTGAAACAAATTTCCTCTTCCTTTACCAAGAGATTACATGACACTTTGCTTATCAATTCTAAAATATAACAAGACTTGTGAGCAATTTGTGTTTCGTTGAAGACATACCTCCCAAGGTTGGGGAGCTGCGATCATTTCCATTAAGTTTGCCTCAATCGTCGATCTGATATTCCTTTGAAGGGGATAATAACTACAAATTTGCGCGCTGTTGCCTCTGAATTAAATTTGAGCTACACGGTCCCAAGAATTCTTCTTTCCTATCGGTGAATGGTTACAATATATTTGAGTCAGTTCACATCTCTCTAAAAAAAACATCTCAAAATAGGAATCTTGGTAGGTTATGCACATAGCAAGCTACGAGAAACACCAGAAATCTTTTGCAACGTTTAATATGAGCAAGTATTGATGCATGCAATAATTGTGTCGCCGTGCGGTGTAACATACCTATAGACCGGAAACCTGGTCGTTGCGAAAAGAGAAGCAGAGGGGGCCGTGCTGGTGTAGTGGTTAAAGTACTGGCCTCTCACCGGGAGATCTCAGGAGTGGAAGATATGTTTCAAAGGTGATCCGGCACGTAATTGGTTGTTTTGTGGAGAGCATTGGAGTAAGTGCTCCGTCAGTGGGATGGGACTCGTAAGCCGTGGTTCCCTTCGTTAAGAGCAGGCTAATGCCGACACCGGGTTTCTCTCCACCCTTCCACCTTACCCTTCCATTCCCATCCTTGTACCTTTCCTTCAGGTCTGAAGCACCTATTAGTACGGGCACAGGCTTGAAAACACTGATAATGATGCAAAAAGAACGGGACTTGGAAGCCTTCGAGACCTGGATTTTGGACACGAATGAGGAAGATCATCTGGATGCGAAAGTACTAAAGATGGAAGGAGGGGAAAGTCGTTTGTTTGGTGCTATTAGCTGAAGGTGACAAAAGCCAGTGGATGACGTTTTGAGATGTCACAGACTATTTCAGAGGATAATAGAGGACAGAATCTGAGGTATGCGAGGAAACGAAAGAAAAAATAGGTGTTCTGAATGGTGTGATTGGGTACAGATACGAAGGCTCTAAAAGTGATTTAATGCAGGGTAGGCGAATGGGTTGGGAAGGATGTGTGGGTGGGGAAAAGTAGGCAGGGGCAATCCACAGAAAACTTACCAGTATCGGCAGAATACTTTTAAAATGATGATGGTGATGTTAGAGACTTGTTTCCCTCGAATATACACATCCAGGTCAACGTTGAACAATTCTCATGTCTCTACCACGCTTTTTAATTTAGCCAGCTAAGGGGTGAGGCTGTCGTTCTCATGGTTGACGATGTTCATGTGATGGTACGGTGCTGCTGATAGATTCCCCAATTACCATCGTGCCGACAGCTCATTAACTCTGCAGCAGTGGTCAGCCTCTCGGAAGCTCGCCGTCAGAGGATACCTTCGTAATGATTTGAAGATGGGTGAGAATCGGGAGTTTTAAGTGTAAACCTTTGCTCAGTGATATGATAGAAGATATTTTCTGACTCTGGATTTGGCCGGTCATTTCAAACCCCTAAGCTTCTGTTCACACGTTCCGTACCACCGGATTCGCTTGCCCTCGGCGAATACAAGTAATTTTTAACATGCAAGTCGTGTCATAAAGGATGAATAGAAGTCGTTCCTGTTTCGAATGCGATCGAAAGTGTTGCTAAGTCTTCCGAGTTTGCTGGGGGACTTGCGAGATTGGAAAAAATGTTAATAATCTCCCGTCTCTCACAATGAAATGTTTTCCTTCCTGAACAGCACGGTGATCTTACGGATTGTATATTATATCTTAAATTAGTATGGATGTTTCTCTCGTCAAAAAGCTCAATCCTACGTGGACAATGCCCTGAAGGTTCTGAACGGTCTTATGAACGTTGAGTTCATATGAAGTCTTGAGTGTTGTGAACATTTACTCCGACCACAGGTCGCAACTTCTCAGAAGATTTGAGTTTGTAGACGTTATTAGACAGAGCCCTAGTACAATTCGGTTGTAAGTTGCTCCAAATGCTCAGGTTATATTGCGCCGTCTCACATATATTAATATATAAATAGAGACAGAGAGTTGATATTTTCAGGGAAATATCCTATTTTTCCGATAAGTCAGGAAAAAATCTAAAACTCTAATATTATCTCCTGTGTTCAAACCCAGAGAGGTTTTCATTTTTCAACGGGACTGAACGGGTAAGATAAAAATTTCCGTGCAGAACAATTTAGTTCCGCTCATTAAAATAATTGAGCTACAATTAAGGTTTTATCATACATTTTAATTCAATTAATCGGTTTTCGTAAATCAATCGATCAACTGAAAAGTTTGGACTTTTCTCGTAAAATGCATGCAACTCAGAGCTTTTTTACTTGAGTTGCCACGGAATCTTTTCATTGTTGCCGAGCCATGCAATAATCGATGTGGGGTATTGTCCTTTTATGAAAGGACATTTTATTTTCGTAACTCCTATTTACAAATCTTATAATATGATGCCTTGGACCTTCATTCTTTGCAATCATAAATCATGTAATCTTGTCTTAAGTGTATAGGAAGTTAAAACAAATTAATTAAAGGCCCTTTCTGTTTTCTAACGTTACATGGAAATTGTATCGCATATAGAATTTTGCTTCAATGAGTCTTACATTTTTTTAATGCAGAGGAAATATAGGTTGAACGAAACAATTATCCTTCATGGGACATAGCTCATGATTGCATTCCCTAGTGATAATTTTTATTGTTTATTTATTTTAATGCATGCGCCCATTTACTTGTTAATATTTAGCTTAATTTAGAGACAATTAAAGCCCCCAAGGTGGGAATCAAACCTGCGGCCTTTTGGGTATCAAGCCCGCACGTCACCGCTGTCGTGACTATCGAGGTCAGCAGGCTGTAATACACATATGGAATGTACCACTTATTAAAATACTGGAGTACCTATTGTAATTTATATCCCAAATTTTTATCCAGATGTTTGGAAATGTACTATTTCCAACAGTATTCCCAAATATCTCGAGGCGAAGATGAGACTAGGAGTTTTCCAGGAATACTGCCGCTACCTGATAACACTGGTCAACAGTGATTTTGTTGCCAATTAATTTTCAGTGAATTTAGGATAACTTTATGGCCCTGAATTCGAATATGTCATTTGTTTTGCTAGATTGGCTCTATTTATTGTTATAACGTACAATATGTAGATTTAAAAAAAAAACAAAAAACTTCAAAATATTAATTGAGATACATTGTGCACACAAGCAAATGAAAATGAGAAAACATATGAAAATAATCACAAAAATGTTGATCCATTGTTCATTCAGCATGTAATAGAAAAAGAAAGAAAAAAAAGTCTTTTAAAAATATTGCAATTAGCATCTCGAAAAACTCCGCCTGTGTGATTTTCTGTTGTGTTGAACATCAGGACAGTCACGCTGAAGATTCCAACAGTAGTCTGCCATCATGTGCTGGTCCCATCTACCTTTATATCGTCCTTCCATCACCTGAAAATCTTGATGGAATCTTTCACCTTGTTCCTCGCTGTAGTCACCAAGATTGTCCGGAAATCTATCAAGATGGCTGTGGAGGTAGTGAATCTTAATGCTCATATTTGCCCCCAAGGTTTTGAATTTTCTGAGCATGTTTTTCACCAGTTCCTCATAACTATGTGCTTTGTAGTTACCCAAGAAATTCTTGACAACAGATACAAAACTGCTCCACGCAGATGCTTCAATGCAATTCATAACTTTAATGAATTCCAAATCATGCATAAGTTTCCGAATTTGGGGACCATCAAATATACCAGCTTTTAATTTTTCATTACTGAGTCCAGGGAATGATTTGCATATATATTTGAAACAGTCACCATTTTTGTCCAATGCTTTCACAAATTGCTTCATTAGACCAAGCTTGATATGAAGTGGTGGAAGAATGATTTTGTCCCTATCAACTAATGGTTCTTTTAGGATATTAGCTGTTCCTACAGTAAAGGTGTCTCTTGATGGCCATGAAACTTTCTTCCAGTGATCATGCTTTGCTCTGCTGTCCCACATGCAGATAAAGCAGGGGAATTTTGTGTATCAACTTTGCTGTCCAAGCAAAAAGTTAACCATTTTCAAATCAACACAGAGAGACCATTGGTGTTGGTTATAACGAAGTTTCTGGAGAATCATCTGGATATTTTCGTACTCCTCATGAAGTTTTGTTGAGTGACCAATTGGAATGGATGCATAGCGGTTACCATTATGCAACAACACACATTTTAGGCTTCTGCTTGAGCAATCGATAAAAAGCCTCCAGTCTTGAGGTTGATATTTTGTTAGTCCCAGTTTCAGTAGTATACCAGGAATGTCACTGCAGTAAACAAGTTCATCTTGTTGACTGAAGTATGGAAGTAGATCTGCTTCTCTTGTCTGGTAAGCTGTGATTTTAGTTCCTGGTTGCAGGCAATTCTTCTCATTAAGTCTAGATGCCAAGAGTTCAGAAGACTGTTTAGAAAGACCGAGATCTCTTATCAAATCGTTAAGCTCTTCCTGACTGAAGAGCTGATGTCTTGTGGAGCTTCCTTCGTATTCACATTCACTACTACTAGTGTTCACGTGCTGCAAATCATCGTCATCTGAAGGGAGTAGTTTTGGCAGAGTGGTGAAGACTGGTACAGGAATGTCATCGTTGTGTGGCACTGGTCGCCTTGCTGATTCTAAATCGGGATATTTCCACTTATGCTTCTTGTAGCGATTGAAACCTTTTACATTGACCATGCAAAAATAGCAATCATTATGGTGGTTTTTTGGCTCTCGCCACACCATTGGCACTCCAAAGTTTAAACCCCTTCGTTTCCCATTAGTCCACAGTCGTAAAGACTCCACACAGGGTTTTCAAACTTTATGAGGAGCCCAATGTTTATCTTGGTCTCCCAGTTTAACACCAAAATATGCAAGATAGGCCTGTTTCACAAAGTCAGTAATGTTCTTCCGTTGTTCTTGCAGAGTGTATTCTCCACAGATATAGCAGAACTCATCAGGAGAGTTGAAACAACCTTTACGCGAAGAACTCATGTTAATCTATGAAAAGAATAAAATAAAATAAAAAATATATTTGCAAAAATATTGTAAATATGGTAAGGTGGAACTAATAAGACAATATTTATAACAATATTATCTATATGTTACATTTAACTAAGAATATAATGTAGTAACTAATCTGGACATACCTTTTTCTTGATACTGTGAACGAGAAATTCTTCACTAGGAAAACTTTTAATGGCTATTACACAAACTGCGTCCTCTCACACGCTCGTCCCTCTCTCGACTGCCGTTGTTCGCTTTCGAAATTCGTATTTTCCAACGAAATGTCCAAAGGGTGGGTTACGTACAGAAATGAAAACACGAACTTGAGAATGGTTTGTGGACTGTATTACGATAGTGGTTCACATCACTGGATAGGTCACACTCGCTCGTCTGACGCCGCGCCGAAGACTGAGCGCTCCGTCCGTGTCTCTGAGCCGACGAAGCCCGTCGAACAAAGCCACCTCTTGTCACGCCTGCCTCCACACCCCATCCCAATGGTCCCAACAGCCGTTCTGCGCACGACCCTGACCTTCACTGCAACAGTGTGACTAACTGACGCTCCTTGAAATTGTGAGACACATGAGGGTGTCTCAAATTACTACCACGTCCCATAATCTCACCTTCTCCTCTATATTGTGTAACATATAAGATATTACATTTGTACATACGGAGTTACAAAATATAAAATGAATAGGCATACAGAATTGAGGAATCACAACCGATTTACTGATAATTTAACGATTAAACGCTACATGTCAGAGATAGCCTGTATCTAAGAAACTAGAGCCAATTGGGGAAATCCGTTTTCAGATTCAGATTCAGCATACCAAATATACCCAGTATTCGTTGAAATATCTCCGGCAACAACAAAAAAAATTTTTTTTGTAGAGCTGTGTAATTTATGTAAGTCTGTTGAGGAAATCTCGTTGAATAATCCAAGTTACGGCTACAAAGTAGAGGAGGACCAATTGCGTATTTACCGTATGCTAAAAAATAAACATTCCGCGGTAATTATGCTCAATAATTTGGAATTTCCCACTCTTTTAATGAACAACTCTCCGAATAAAACTCTTCAGGGTTTGGTCCCTTTACCTCCAAGGATATCCAATTAGTGCAGTAGTTTACCGAAAACCACTCTGTGCGGGAATACTAAACTAAAGAGCCAAACTTAAAAAAATGGTAAATTAGTGCGGGCTACCCAATAAATTTTCGGAAAATAAGAGCAAAATTTGAAGCAAATTTTAGGTTATTTTAAGAAACTTAAACTCTAACTGGCTGCGAAGTTTTAATAGAATACCGAGAAGTGTATGAACACACCGCGATAAATGGGATTGTGGGAAGGAACGCGTAAAAAACTGTTAAAACTTGAGCGCGTATTTTATGGCACAGCTTCTCTGCTATCTAAGCCCAATTTTGGCCCAAAGGTTGAAGGGATAAGACTCCCTCGTACCGTCCCCGCTCATTATCGTCCCCGCTCGAAGAGAAGCATCTCGCACGCTCTCACGTTTGACATAATTTTAAAATTCACTCATCCGAGTAAATATTTGCTTGAAGTCTTCCGCGGATTTGGCTTCCTTGGCTGACAATTGTGCTTACTTGATTGAGGCAAATCTACGACAACTTTGCAAGCAATTCAGAGCTTGCGAAAGGTGGCTAGCGCATTAAACGTGGTCCCGAGAGATATGAAGATTCGTTAAAATACAAAAATGAAATGGAAAACGACTTTTGTAGATTCAGTCTTTTTGTACAACTCCGATTTTTTAACAGGCCTTGGCCATAATTAATGGATGTCCGGACTCTGCAATAAGGGTCACTAATATGCAATGACAAATTTGCTACCCCCAGTTCAATCCTTTAGACATTTTGAATCGTGAGCTGAGAAGACGAAGGTGGTAAAAAAAATGTTACCAAAGAAATGTTGCAGATTTCATTCCTCCTGTGGATTTGAACCCAATGTTGTATGGTTATCACAAGACGGCATGAAATTGATGTGGAGAAATAAAATGAAAGCCGGCCGTGGTAGCCAGGTTGGTAACATGCCTGTCTGGCTTGTTAATGGCAATGGGTTTGTCCTCAGGATGGTGAGGAGGTAATAATGGCAATGGGTTTGTCTCCAGCCTTGTGCAATGGATGTTGTGATTACCTTACCTTAGTTTAGCTTAGAAGATACGATATAACGTAAGCAGGTGGAGTACCTAAAAGCCAGATTCTATCATTTCCACAATGAAAATAAAACAATAATGGAATGTACGTTGATAACTTGAGATAAATATTCGATCAGAGTAAATTAATTGGCTCATCCATTTACTGAGTACCCAGCAAGTCATCTCGAGGAAGTGTGGAAAGGGGAAGTAATTGCTAAATATTAGTATTTACATTCACTTTTGGATAAATATAACTTAAAAAGCGAAACTATTCATGCACCATACACATGGCATGAAACAACTAGTGTCAACGAAAGAATACATACTTCTTTACTGGTTTAATCATTTGTATGGGTTAAATGTCAATTTCCGAATGAACACATGTGTGCAGGTAATTAAATTTGAATAAATTGTTTATATGGAATCATATGACCTAATAAAGTGACATACATTGGCAATGAGTGAATAAAGGCTATAAAGAATAATCCTTGCTCAATGACTGAGAAACTGGCTCAATATTCTTCCGCATCACCCAATTATTATGTAGTACAAAGACCATTCTACGTGCATTCGTATTATTACATATTTTTCTTACCACCAGAGAAAATATGTGGGGCGTTCTTTCGTTCATAATGAGAGGAAGTGAGATAAAGATATCTATAAAGGCGCTGACGACCAGAATGTATTTCTTAGACCTAGGAGTTTCAAGTATAGCGTTGTTCAAGGCGAGGGATATTGAAACTGTCAACTCCCTTCCATATAACCGTATACTAGCAAACTTCATTGGTCTCGCCAGCCTTTATACACGGCACAATTTTTTTCTCTTATTATTGGATAAACCAAGATCCGACAATGGATGGACGATTTAACTCTAAGATAAAGTATGGGCGCTAGACTCCGAGGTTCGTAATCCTCCCGCTCCTTACCCAACCCCTCAGTATTTTTCCATAAACTATTCTGTTGTTCTACTAACCCACCTTATACTGCGGAGCGTGATATTACCTTGGCAAACCCAAGTAGCGCTTCCATCCAGGAAGGTGAGGAAGGGAATAAACACTGCTCTTTATGCTTCCCGAGATCAGAATTTTCTCCTTAATAAGCATCGTATACCACCGGGCATTTTTCAACCGGTATTCGCAAGTTTACAATCGCAAACGCTATCATTTTTTTTAAATCTTTGGCAAAGTTGATAAAATACAGTTAACTACCGATTTTCCGTGCTAATATCTGGTAAAGGTTGCACGGATAATCGGGAAACACGGGTAATACGCTGTTTGGTTATTTCGGTCTTCATTTCTCTACGGTGCGCCACCAAAATAAATAAATTCCCTAAGAAAAAAATACAATCCGCCAGTAAAAAGATCCTCGCTCTACGTAAAAGCATTTTATGACAAAAAAGAATCAACTAGAGCTGTCCCGGCCACAATTAAATGCTTGCAAGCCTGGGGTAGCGGCACGAAGTCTGGCGTAAAACATCCGTATGGCGTAGGGCCATAGTGATAGTCGTTTGGAGGAAAATGACAAAAGTTTACTTACCTTGAGACCACTGCCGATACATTAAATAGATTGCCGATGCATGGATAATCCGCAGCCCGGATAACGCACGCACGGATAATCGGATGTTACTGATTACACATCAATTTTAATATCTATACATTTACTGTCAATATGCAATGAACCCTGTTTAAAAATATAGCGTTGGTTTTGGACAGGTTAACCCCCCGCATGCCGGTCTCATTTTAATCTCAAATAAATTTTTAAGAAGCCTCTCGGAATAAGTCGGTCTCTTTGCCAGTGATACCGGTTCATAATAGCACGGATTTTTGTATTAATATTTTCAAGCCTCATACCAACCTCCATATTGCATTCGTCTTAAATGCGTCCTTTGTGAAGCATATCAAACAACTTCGTTGGCATTATGCACCCTCAATTTTCTCCTAAAACCATTTGTAACCAGCTGTTTTAGGTACATTCACTCTCACATCCGGCGTGCTATATTAAAAATTGTTTTTGCAATTATCGGTGCTCTTTTACTCGGGGTTATGCTTGTTGTTGTGCTAAGAGCTGGACATCTCGTCCACGGCTACATATTAAACTCAAATCCTATGGTTCTATTGATCTCTTATTTTTCTCTCTTTCACAGAACGTTATCTCAAATATGTGAAGATATTTCTTAGATATTATTCCATCTTCGAAGATTACACCCTCTCCTTCCTCGGTATTTTCGACATAAGCCAAAACATTTTGCGATGCTCAAATTATTTTGTGAGGTAGATTTGGAGTGATTTGGGTAAATCGCACAATTGATATATTATTTTAATATATGCTTTTACAAAATATTTATTATTATTATTAAATAGTTACAAGTTGATTACTCGGTCTGGTGGTAACATAAATGGTTATGAGCCAAAATCAATAAAAAGGACAAGTTCCCAAGAAACATAGACATGTGCCAAGATACAAAGGAAATAAAAAACAAAACTATCACAATTCAAATGTTTCAACCTCGTCATCAACATTTGAATGCTATTTGGGAAGGGTTCTAACATTTTCTCGGGTAGACCATTCCAATCCCTATCCACCTATGCAGAAAGGAATACTTGATGTATTTGATAGCTGTCTTGGAGGCTCTATTTTGTAACTATGGTCTTTCCTTGATGCATAACATGGGCTTTTAAATATTTCGAGTACGTTAATCCAACAATTTCCCATCACAAATCATGAAATATAATTCAGCATTTTATTGGAGAAGACTACTGGGCCTGCAGTCTCTCGATTTTCCATACTCAATAGTGCTGCTGAAGAACTTTCAATCACCTTTCTCTTTTTAAATGCTCTGAGACACATGTGAAGCACGAAGATATGAGAGATATAGGGCACTCATTCCTATTGGATACAACTAATGAGCTCCAAATGCTCACTATGGATAAATAGTCCTCAGATCGAGTACAGATAACCCGAGCCAGATCGTAAAATTTTGCATAGGTATAATGCACCAATATTGATAGGTGCTCGGATAGAATCGCCTCCCTGAACTCGTGAAATATTCGGCTCATTCTTGAGCTTTTCCTTGAATCAACGTTTTTCAGCTTACACCTTTCCTCATGCCGTTAGAAATTCCACCCCTCGTCCGCGCATTTCCAAAATTATCCCCGCAATCAACTTGCTAAGCATAATTTTGATGCCTCTTCCATTCAGTTCTCCCTTCTCTCCTCTCATACACAACGTCTCTTCGTCTCCATTCAACTGGCCCTGGTCACATCTCTCTCAAAATCAACCAATCAACGCTCATCTTCTCTCCGTTAAGATGGATTCTCTCAGCTCTCTCAACCGTAGCCCCCACATATTAGAGTTTGGACTTAGTTTGCATCCCTAATAGAAGTTCTCTCCGTCAATTCATTAAAATTTTTAAAAGCTTCTTTGGCAGGACGAATTCTTTGTTTGATGGCTCAGCTACCATTTGTACCTCCAGTTGCCTCCTTAGGGAGATGGTACTCTTTGTATCCAAAATATTGCAAAAAGTCGTCTTCTAATGTGAAAGTGAAATCGTCTTCTAAAACTTCTACACTTAATATCATGCAACTTTTCTCCTTATTCTTGTCTAAATAAGTTCTTAAGGTATATTTATGCCGGCCGCGGTAGTCAGGTTGGTGTCATAACGACTTGAAAACCCACTCGTTCGAATCCCGCCTGAGGAGTCGACACTGCTTTAGTCTTAGAATTAGCTTTAGGACAATGTCGAATTTGTTTGTGCGATACATCCTTAGCGATTGAAGCATCTTAAAAATATTACTTATAATACTAGGATATCATTGCTTATTCATTTTGTAACGGATACTTATTCACTTTCTATAATTCGTCATTCGCCTTACACATTTTCTCTGGCGCACATACCAAGCAAGTCTTATTGACTTAATCAGATACCAATATACATTTATACTTCCATACTTTTTCATTCATGAATAACCGTTCCCTCAGAGTACCCATTAAATGGCAGCAGTAACACGGGATAAGACTGACTTAATCAGCGGCCATTTTGATTCGTCATTCGCCAACCCAGGGGTTTCCCACTCTTTTATGCTAGTGACTCCATAAATCATAGAAGACTATCACTCGCGACCCCAATATGTAATGAACATAGGGATCAGCATTGTAGCTACCATAATATACAAGTAAAACGACCATTGATCAATCCCTTGCTACTTCTCCTACCACTTGCCTGCCGCCCCCAACGTGGTTGATTCCCCAAACCTCCCTGGGAACTCCTGCGTACCTCCTCCAAATATTTTTCGCTCCTCTTTTTTGCCTTCAATATACCTTCTTCTCACCGTCAGATTCAAATGTTTGTCTCTTACTCGGAGCATATCCTCCCATTCCATTAGCACTTTTCTCTATTTTTCATGGTTTGGTTCAACATATCTTTTAAAACTCCTTATTGGTGTTAACGAAACAACCAAAGGATTTCCCAGCCATATTTTACATTTTTTCCCCATTATCAAATGTCTAGGTAGTGGTTTGCCCTATTCCCTAATCCTCAGTAAACGGATCTTAACACTGATTTTATCTGCACGAAATGAAATATTCGCTCCCGTGTTCCGCACGTGGTTTTTCTTTTCCCTTGTTTGGAGTGGGATTTGAAATTGACTTTACAAAGTTTTAGGCCACATAACTTCCTAGTAGTTCTACGAAGAAGTTCGGAAATTTCTCCTCCCATTTTTCCCCGAACTCTTTAGCGATAGCACAGGGATATTATCTATTCTGACAGTCTCGTTCCGATTCATTTTCATAAGCGCTCTTTCTATCTCCTAATCTGGTCTTCCTGGGTCAAATCTATTCCTATCCATTCCCCACTTATACTTGAGGTTGCCTCCGTAATCTCTTTGCCATAAAGTTCTTATGAAAGTTCGTATGCCTTCCCAATTGACCGCATCTCCTCCGGTTCTATGAACAAAATTTCGTTCCTCTTTGTTGTCTTTGGGCATCTTCTTCGTTTGCATGCCTTGAGAATATTCCTAAACTATCCCTAATACTTTGTTCACGTCCCCCAGTTTCTGAAATTTCTCCGAGGCCTCTAGATCTATAAATACTGGGGGTCCGTATCAGATCATACGTTGAAATACACATAGGGTCTCCTGCCTAAATTTTCGGCGAATACCTTTACTGAATATTTTGAAATTATATTTAAAACCCTTGAGTAATATTGGATCATTAATACAAATTAAGAGAAATATATTGCAGAACAGATTTGTTTAAGATGTCATATTTGCTGTACACGGTATGGGGCTTTAATAATGATGAATAATCTAGATGTCGTAAGGGAGATAATTAGGATAGATAATGCATATGTTTAGGGTTTTTTTGCATGCCAGCATGAACCTCCAATTATACAACGCATACACATCATTTAACTTAGATATCTCTTTGCATACTGTGCGAAATGTGTATTTTGCGGAATATATCCGGCATGATATTGATAGAGATCTTTAACCCTTATTTAGTGACGTGCAATTTTTTTGTCACACTACCAGTGACGTGCGGTCTCGGAGACCGCAATATGTTAAATATTAATAACATTTTGCTACGCCATTTTTATTAAATAATTGATTTTATGCCTCTCGGCACTTTGTCTTAAACTTGTGTTCAATTTTTTAAATCACCAATACCAACCAATTTTTCAGGTCAAATTATTGTTTGGAACAATGCTCAAAATATGAATAAAAATTACTTATTTATTATTAGCGTCTTTAAAATTTAATATTCTACCAAATATAAAAATAGAGCCTTATATATTTAAGTAGGAATGCTGAATAATAATACACAAATTGAATTATCTCATTTATTTATTTTTTTGTTGTAACCTGCTGCTGATCGAAATTACATTTTTTCACAAATTGTCTCACATCTCCGTTTGAACAGTCTTTGCGAATTTTCTGTATGAATTCTAAGCACACTGGCTTCCTGCATCGGAAACATATGAAAGAGGTTTTTTTGTTTCTAGTATGATGGGCACAGTCTACATGTCGCCTTCTTCGCCGGTAGGTGGTCTTCCAACGGTAGGTGGAGAATCTGCCCTATACTTAATCGTACTTGTCTTGGAAGTCCAGGATTGGAAATTCTCCTTCTGAAGGAGGTCAGGGGGGCTCTGCAGCTATCGACTTAATGAAATTAAATCTTGTCATAACGTTTTTGTCTTTCGCAGATTCTTGAAGCACTAATGAGTTGACTAAGGAAATATCTAATATGCTGAAAAACACTGACATTGGCCACCTCCTTGTCCTTCGGCTGGATGAGTAGCTACAACGCATTTTATCGTATGTATCTGCGTCGCCCGTAGTAGCGTTATAAAATGCAATTATTTCTGGTTTACCTGACTCTATTCCGTCACTCCTCCTGTGGTACATTGAGGAAACCAAACAAACAGCCTTATTTCTCTTCAGAATATCAGAAACTAGTCACTTTGGTTGAGAATTCGTGCAGTAAAGAGGCCACAGTACGCCCTTTGAATGGTCCAAAATCCTTAGGTCTTTCCCTTTTATTTCACTAATTGTTGCAACTGATTTTGCTTTTAACTTTTCTACCAGCTCAATAGATGTGAACCAATTATCCACTGTGATATTTCTATGGGACCCCACGATTGGCTCAGAGAGACAAAGAACTGATTTGGTTTTGATAACTTTTGGTCTTCCTCCATCAGACTCATGCCAGTGTCTTTCCCAGCGAACAAATATGCATTATGCAGATAACTTTTTTCGGCGTCAGTCAAGCTAATCATTTTCAAACCGTACTTTGCTGGCTTACTGGGGGTACACATTTTAAAGCGGCATTGATCCCTGAAGCCGATTAGCATTTCATCAATGCAAGTAACAGTGTGCAATGAATAGCAGCGTGGGGAGATTTTTTATTAGACGACGAAATAACTCGGAAATGGGAGCTATCTGGTCAGTTTTGCATCGGGTCATTCGGTCCGCAGGGCTAATAAAACGGAGACTCGTGAGAAGTAGAGTTATCCTGACATTCCTGGTCGGAAAATTTCCCTGCCAATGCCGCCTGTGGCAAAAATACTGCATATGTCTTAATTATTTGATTTGCAAATAGCAAAATAAGCTAAAATAACAGGAAATTCTTTCAATTCCATCCGATTTAAATTTTGAATCTAAAGCCTGCTGCCTCGTTTACACTTCTCTCTTATCATTTGAAGCTTTAGGTTCGTGCAATGCAATATCAATTGTAACATTCCTTCATCAAAAATGTGTGACCAATAATCTATAGGTTCAACACCTTTACCTAACGATATGATGGAATCCTTCAAACTAGGATTTTCAGCGACGATGTTATGCATGGGTATACGAATTTTCCTTTCTGTCTCACTGGATTACCACCTACTGCGATTTCTCCCGTAAAAAATTGTCTTCACCTGTGGAAACCTTCTTCACTACATCACTTCTTTCCTCATCTCCACTCTCTTCTTCATTAGAAGCGTTATCCGTGTCGTGACCACTTCTGATAACATAATCTTCTTCAATGTTACTTTCCACTTCACCTCCATCTTCTGCTAAGCATTCCATAACCTGCTCCGCAAAACTAAGAGCTTCTGGTCGTAGTTTTCGAAAAGGATTGGGTTTGTTACTATGGTAGCAGACGAAATTCAGTAGCAGTATTATCCACAGCAAGGTGTCCGTAATCCCTACTGCTGTCGAGCCTCTTCAGAAAGAGCATTCCTGTGAATCATAAGAGAATATGAAATGCATATTTACACTACAAATTCAAGAATATGTGATCATTATGCATTTCTAGGATTCAAAAACTTTCCCGAGTATGATACTGTTGTCAGTGCTGAGTAATATAAAGAACACAGTCGAAACAAATAATTGTAGTAGACCAAGCGATAAATCAGCGTACTGTAGTTGACGGGAAATTTCGTGTTCCTACTGTTCTCAGAGACGACAAAATTATTGAGCGTGTTTGGAAAATCCGTCATTTTTCCAACGTACATAACCTGCGTATTGCTTGCAAGTGGTACAGGCAAAATGACACAAAAACAGGAAACACCAATTTTTCATATAATTGTTAATAAAATTAATAAGGAATGTCACATTTATGCAATTGAGAGCGTGATATGCCCATAAACGCAGGATTTCTTTTATTTTTCGAGCGTCCTCAGCATCGACTTAAGTAACTATTTATCTTACTGAACATTTTTTCGAAAAATTAAAAAATATTATATCCACATTGCACCGCTAACAAATGATTTAAACTAGGAAATGTTAATTCTTATAGCTGTACAATCACTAATGTTTGTTTTTTAACCACTTTCGGAATCATCTCCACCGACATAACGACTAGTCATTTTCAAATTTAGTGGTCTCTCAGACCGCTTATCGAATTCAATAGACTTATTACAGGAATAAAAAATAAATACATAACATTTTAAGAATGCTACATCCTTATTAGACAAAAATAGGAAGGTACCAAGAATAACAGGCGTTTTTAACATTACTATTTGAAAATATTCATAATTTTAAAAACGCAGCGGATTCTCAGACCGCACGTCAACGGTTAAGGCTTAAGTCCTGTTTTACCAATTAGTGTATATTTGGTGGTTATTCAACCCCTGTCGTTCCTCCTCGAGGTGATTTGCAGGTGATTCGTGGATCGAGAGCATGTTGATATCTTTCCTCGCTGTTCTTTCCTTTAATCAGGGGTTTTTGCTCGAGTCTTATTTAAGATACTTGGGTACTTTCATTTGGTATTTGGTCTCTTCCATCTCCTATTTCCCGGGAATTTCAATGCTTTGCTCCCATTACCGGTAATTTTCTGGTTCTCTTTCTTTTCAACATCTCCTCTCTTCCTTCCAAAGATCGATACGTTCATTTTTCTGATATTTTCATTCACCTTTTATTATTTTTATCTCAATTCCTCTGCATTATATCAGGTTCCTCTTAGCTCTAACTAAAGATTCTACATTTTCTTTAAAGTACTTTTATTCTCTTGTGATCATTTTGAAGTTGCTTAAAATGTTATTACCTCCACTAAATTGTCCGAGTCTTCATCAGTCCAAGGGCGAATATATGAGATTAATATTGTTATTAATGCCTTATTAATGCATGCAGGTACTAAATATATTGGCAACCCCGTGTATGACTAGCTGTAAAGTGCTTGATCACCAGCAATTCTTACCGACTTCAGCAACACGCTTCTTCCTATGCTGTAGCCCTGAGCTCGTGGCATGCTTCTCTCACTCTTTTCTAGTCATGCGTGCTAAAATACTGGTTTTATTGGGCAGCTTTTTTTTATTCTAGCCCTGTTAACGTACTCTTGGATTCTCCATCCGCCACTCTCAGTTCTTCTAACCGCCTTCTGGGCCATGCATAAATTTCAAATTCGTCCCTCCAATGTACTCCTATCTTCGCAATATTTCTACAAACGTTTCCCATTTCAAATGCCACCAGTTTCCCCGACTTCATCTCCCTATACGCCACCACTGCATCTCACTATCCCGTATTCCGAGAAGGTTTATCTGCGTCTTTTTCTTTTTCCATGCTCCGGCGAATAACATTCTAACACCAATGCTGGAATTCTTTCATTAGAACTTGGTCTTTGCTCTTGCCCTCATAAGGTGGTATCTACTTCTTGCTGTGTGGAGTGCTCATGTAGTTCCTGTGCATGATCGTAGTATAATCTGTGCTAATCCCACATGAGTTCGTCAGCAAATGGTGACGTTCCAGCCAAGAGTTTTTATGAAACAACGAGGCTTTCTTTCTTGCCAATTTTAACAGTCATCTCTCCTTGCTCATATTCCCACACCGCGCTCCTGTATTTCCCTTCTTCTACCATCATCATTCGATCCCTCATAACGATCTAGTTTTTACACGAATATTACATACTATTTCCTTGCTTGATCGTCTTTCTTTGATAGAATTTTTATTGTATTCCTGTATTATCAATTAATTCTGTGATTCTGCCTTAATATTCGTTAGCAGTCTTCTGTAGCCCATCTGCTATACACAGACTTTCAACCTAATTTTCTATATAGTAGGGGAGCCGCTTCTCTCTGATATTCCCTGGCTCCTATTGCCAGTCCCTATTGCTATGAAGTTCCTATTGCCAGGTATTATTTTACAACTATCCTCACCTCACCACGTACCTTGCTCACGTATTATCCTTCAGCCACCATCATCATTCGATTCCTCAAAACAATCTAGTTTTTACTCATCCGAATATTACGTATTATTTCCTCTGGTTGATCGTATTTCTCTGAATGGATTTTGAAATTGTTCCTATATTGTTCGACAATTCTGTGACTCTACCGTAACATTCGATAGCAGTCTTCTATAGCCCATATGCTCTGTATGCACAGATGTCCCTCCTTATTGTCCAGTTATTAGTGTAGCCCTCCTCTCCGACTTTCACTCAAAAATCACTTCACAACCATGGTGTGAATCGTTCTTAAAGCGGTGCTTATATCTAATCTTGCGTAAAGCTATGCTTGGACCATCCTCTGTTTGTTTCTTAAAATTTCCTAGACTCTACGCTCCCTTTGTAGCCTTGACATTTCATGTGCCTATTTCAACTTTTGTATGTATTGTAATTCAGTGTAGTTTATTAATAAAATATGAGGTATAAGGTATGAGGTTTTGAGGCTATCATCATAAAAACCATTCAGTATTAATTAAACATGACAAAGAAATGCTGTGGGCACGTCAAAGTGACAAAAAGTAACAATCTTTCCATAAAAAAGAGATCATCAAGACGTGAGTTTATAAAGAATACATCCATCATCAAATACTTTAAATTAACATTTGCATTAATAGTTGCATTAAAATGTCAGATAATGTACTAAATTCGGTCAAAAACTCAATTTCTATTTAACTCATTTCTAATTGTGTAGAAATTCGTAATTCCATTAGTTGCATGAAGTTACGATTTAAAACTTCCATGTTCCTATCCGATTATTAACTTTTGTATTCATATTCGGTTGCTTCTGTTACTCGTGTACCTATCTGCTGCTGTGGTGAGGTTTTGTACGATATCGATCGTGAATGCTCTGAATGGCACGTTAGGGCCCTGTTGTTGCCAGAATCCATTTTATTTCCACTTTCAAATTTCATTATGTGGTACTTTCCTCAATAATATTTTCAGCGTAATTTCTCCACTTCTATAGTCACTCCATAAAGTTCGTACGACTTATTTGGAGAAACCTTATTGAGGAAGACACGCCGAATGTACTGTCCTATTCTGTCTCTCATCCTTTGACCTACCTGATACGGGTGACCCTTCCGGAAGCAACTTTTCATTACTTTGCCATTTGAGCTGCAGGTCAAAGGAAAGCGTAAGCTCTTCAGTGATTTCAAGGTTGTAAGACCATGATGGGGGAAATTTCAGTTTCATTCATAAGCATTTTTGCAAATGATATTGATCCAAATGTAATGAGAAACTAAGTCGTTTTATTTCGCTTTCAAAGTTTTTAAGGTTGTGGTCACTCACCTAAAGAAGTTTGAGAGGTCCTATATTTCTCAACCAAATTTTTAATAGATCTCTTTGAGAAGGAGTTAAAAGTATATTTCAGTCCCAGCTGCAATTAAGAGGTTTTGATCGCAGAATTAAGGCCGGGAAAAAGATGTATAATTGACCCATGTACGCCTTTTTTCAATAGTTACCATTTTGTTCATCCGAAAATTATTCTAAATCCATGAAACTGGGAATAATACAGGGTTAGTATCTTCAGGGTAGCAATATATCCATGTGCACATCAAGGTAATATTCCATTCAAGGATAGGACTGCTATACCCTTCGCGGAAGTTTGAGACAACTATGTCAATGCATTCAAAATCTGGAGTAACTGACCTCGTCCTGACCTGACAATTTTGCACAAATGCAATATTGCTTTTCGTAACCGGATTCATCCAACACCCGTATTGAACAAATGCTTTTTAATGTTATGCATAATTCAAACTATAGTGTTTACATTGTGTAAATGGATTTAAAATATAACCTATAATGTTCCAGGCTTCACTCGTCACCTTAGCAAACGTTTAGCGCAGTTAATGTACTGGCTTATTTTCCCGGTCCAATGAATTTGCAATAAACTAATGCTAGAATTCCCTTAACTCACATAGTGCTACGTGACCTATTTATCGTTAGAATATTGACGGATTTACTGGAAAAAATTGAGAACAAATTTATTATTTAAATCTGGTAACAGGAAAGAAAATATTTTCAAATTCGAATGACAATCTTTTCGTCGGAGTTAAAATTGCGGACGAAAAGTAAAAAAACGTGCAAAATAAATATTTTTTTAAATATCAGCTGCAGTTCATGCCCAAATTGAAGTTTTCGGAGCAACTCTCTCGTACTTAATAATGACTAGAAGAAAATGGGTTTGCCCGGGACCATAGACCATTCAGTTTTTTAACCAAATAGAAGAGTCCACGAAATTTGCTCATCAACTCAGGGGCCCTCACATCCGTCACGGTATTTCTAGAGAGCGTGCTTATTGGAAAAAAATGGTAATTTATCCTTGATGCCCTCGGCCTCTCGAAAAAAGGTCGACTTTTTTGTACTCCTCATCAAGGGGTCAAATGCACTAAAAATTGCGGTTAACTCAACCTTTTGTCATTGCTTGCATTTGTGTCCCCGCCATCATATGCATCCATCGATTTTCCTCTGAGTGACTTCACCTTTAAGGACAATTGGATGAGTTGTAACGAACTCCAAACGGTTTGGCTGCTAATCCATGTTGATTTGTGGGAGCGAAAATATTCAAATTTTAAAATAAGTAGTTTGTTTGGATTAAACTTTGATAGTTAAAATATTGGGTAGCTAACTGAGTAGAACGGTCGTTGCTCAAAGATAAAGAATTTTTCTTAGTTAAATCAGTGAATCCAGGGGTTTTTGCACCCCTAGGAGTGCAACAAGCTTCTTCAGGAGATGCGAGACTTTACAATAAAAGTTTTTCGTCAATTATGCCTCCCATGTTGCGGTAGCGTACCAGTTGGTAAATAATGTCAGGAAAACTCCGTTGGGAATCACTTTCCGATCGTAGGTTGAAATATAAACTTACTGTTGCCGCGAGACAAGACGAGACTACATAAGATCGGTTTCACAAGACGATCTCGTTTCGCTTTCCGAGCTCCAGTCTTGTCTCGTTTCTCCTCTCGTGAAATAAGTCTCGTCTCGTTCCGAGAACGAGAAACGTCGGCAACTATAATATATTTATCCCTGTGAAAGTACCGAGTAGACTCTCTGCGTATTATTCCAAGGGAAGTAATCCATTAAAACTCTGCTAGAAATAATGTATCCATTGATGATTTTTGCGATAAAAGTGAAGGAGAGGAACCTTGAAATATCGATGTCCCTTAAAGCGTCCAAATCAATGTTCCTAGACAAAAAGATACGTTGATATGCATGTAATAATCAACGTGCATGTCTGAAAATAAAAATATTATGTTTCATCATCATCATCGGTCACAATCCTAGGATTGGTTTGACGCAGCTCTCCACTCGATTCTTCTATCGGCCAACCTCTTCATATTAACATAATTCCTCTCTTTCCTATCCTTCACGGCCTGTTCCATGTATCTCATACGACGCCTTCCTTTGCCGTTCTTCCCGTTCACTTTTCCCTCGACGATTGTCTTCATCAGGCCATCGTGTCTTAAGATATGGCCGATTAGTTTGTCCCGTATTCTTCTTAGTTTTCAACAGACTTCTCTTTTCTCCCACTCTTCTTAAGACTTCTTCGTTTGTCACTCGATCGATCCATTTTATTTTCATCATTCTTCAGTAGCACCACATTTCGAATGCTTCCACCCTTTTCTTCTCCGCTGCTGTCATCATCCATTCCGGACTGCCATAAAGGAACATGTTTAGATACACGTCCTGATGAATTGTTTCCTTACTGCTAAGCTTGTATTATCAGATTTAAATAGATTCTTTTTTTATAGAATGCCCTCTTTGCCTGAGCTATATTGCTGCTATTTATTTCTTGCTTCGCCCATAGTTGGTTTTTGCGACTTCTCAGCTAACAGAACTCTTTCTCATATATTTTGTTTATTTAGTCAATATGGTATGTAAAAGCAGGCAAAAGATAGATTTAAAAATATGCTCTCTGGTTTCTAGCAGGGTCAGTGGGTTTATTACTACCGACATTTTGAGGTCCAACTTGGTCCTCATGATAAGGCTGCTAAAAGGCTCAGCTCTCAGCAGCCACACACACAGCATTCAGAAAGCTCTGATGATGAGGCCCGAGTCGAACCTCGAAACGTTGGTTGCAGTAGACCCATTAACATGGTTGGAAATCCAGTAGGATTTCTTTCATTCTGTTTGCCAAGAAAACACCAAATATTTCTTCAAAACATAGGTTTTTGATTACTTTAAGTCCACCTGCACATTACTTCCGAGTTCTGAGCAAGTTTTCGGTATTTCAAGTGGAATTATGTTGGTAAAGTAATTTTCTGCAGGAACTTACACCGAAAAAGTCCATTGCTGTATTTGTTGGTGAAGTAGTGTGATTTCGTCGCCTCCCACATCGTCATTTTAAATTTTTATGAAATGTATGCAGTAGACGACAATTTCATTGTCTTCTTGTTGAAAATACTCGCTGCAGCGTGTTTCGGATGAAATATATAATGATTATATTCCAAAAAAATTATTTTCAAACATTCTATTGATAATTGAAGGAGACATTTTGAAATCTTTCTTAAGGATAAACAAAATATTAAATTCAAATACAAATTTTCCACACATTCACTGAATAAGCGAGCAAAATCGCCAACGAATGGGTAAAGTTTTTTAATACACTGAAAAAATATTTTTGTCCTCCATACAAAAACCCATTTTCTGACTCTGTCTTTGTCCTAAAAGCAAAACCATATGTCACTCTGGCAAACCAATTGTTGGAATAACAAATGCTCAATGGTGGCTGGAGCAAATGGCATTTGTTCCCCTGCGTTTGTCGTGACAACAAATGCGTCTGCTAGGCGAGCTATGACCTTGCCAGCGGAAACTCTGAACTAAACAGTATTGCTGTGTGTTGTGGGTGAAAGAAAATGGCTGCATTTATACAGAGCTGTTGAAATTAATTCTTTGAGATTTCTTAGTTCGTAATAAAAGTGCATCAGAGCGAGATGAGCATATCTGCCCACGTAGCACACTTCCAGGAAAATGTGCCTTGAAGGCGCCTTATATATAAGACGTCAAATGCTCAATGTTTTTCCCGCGGCCGCCTTATCTTGGCCATCAAGAACTGCGTCATTTTCATATGCAGCGAATAAATGAAAGATTATCAAAAACTACAAATTATGTAGTTTTTGATAATCTGGGGAGATTTCTATTTGTTGTTTTCAAATAAAGGAATTTGCAGACCTACACCAATCTGTCTCTCGATGTTATATCTCCTAACTCAGGCATAATAATAATTTTTCGTGGAAAAGAGTGATCGCTTTATGATTAACACCTATGAATATAAATAATGCAAACACCGTGTAAATATCTTGAACAGCAACTGGGTTTTAAAATTTAATTATTGTTCTTATGGAAAATACAGAACTGGAAACGCTTTCGTCAGAACTACATTCAAGCAGGACGCCTACTACTTGCTCATCACTCAATGCCACCGTCCTTTTTTTCCCCTCGATTGTAAAAACCTTCTAATGGGTGAATACTAATAAATATGTACACACACAAATATATCAGTTTATTACACTTGAAATTCACTCTAAGAGAAACGAAGCACTTAGTTTTTCAACTGAAAGTAGAAGAGGTCGAGACATCTCTTTCAGAGCAACGACTTCCTTCCGTCTGGCTATGAACGCAAATGAGGAAAACTCACTCGGGCCGAGGGTTGTGTTCAGAAAGGCCGAGAATAGGCTTTGCCATGCATCCTGTGAGCAGATCTTTCAGAGCCATATCATTTTGTGATAAGGGTATGCGTCTGAAAGAGCTCCACTCTCTCAATGCCCGGCTCCGATCAACAGTGAGATCTGGAAATCATGCACATGGCCAGGCAAGATAATCTGCTTAGGTAAACGAAAGCGAAGGGAGAACGCCATTCACATATCAAAGCTGCCTTTGATCATCAAGCCAAGCAGGATTCAAGTTCCTATCAACATTGGGACTAGGAAAAAACAGGCGTTGACGAGGGGATAAGCTTAAGCTTATACACGTGACGTCAAGTCGTCATAAATAACATTGGAGCACTCGAGGAGCTTACTACGGTTTCTCTGAATCGAGATATATTCCTCTATTGAGGAATTGATGGAGCGTAAAATGAAAGAAAATGTAATAGAAATGATGATATCAGCTGGTTTGCTGGTTGATAAATTACTGCTTCTGACATGCGCTAATTGAATTTCAAATGATTAGTGAGAGAGATATTTGGGATACTTTTGGGAGGACTCAGTAGCATTGTCATTAAGGGAGACTACCCACTATTGAAATTTTTCACGCAGTTAAGGATAGGCTGGTGAGAATTTCTCAGATAGAGGCTGGAGAGATGTCCGGCATAGGTATTAGCCATTCTTAACCAAGCTAAAAAGGGTTCAAAGGGCACATTCGAGGACCGGATTGTGACCATAAAGTGCTCTCCACACGACGATAATGTGGGGGAAGGGATTCCTTCAAACAATCTCTGCTTTTCACAGGCTGGGATCCGAATTCACACCCTTGGGATGAGGAACCAACGCTCCAGCTACCAGAATGTTTTAGTTTGTTTTCATATATGAAAGGGGGATCATGCTGATGTGGTGCCCAGATCTAGTTTCCCTGTCAAATGCTCCTAGTTCACATCTCGACGGTGGAAGTATTTTCACTGGTGTACTACTCCAGAAAGAAACTATTCGAGTACCACATGAAGAGCAATAGGAGTGTAGTGCCACGTTCGTCGGGAGGGAAATTGAAACCGTGTACCCCTTGGTACCTTTCGTTAAGAGCATGACATCGCAGACGCCGGGTTTCTCTCTACCTTACATACACTCCCTAAAAAATGAGACTTCTTTCCATATAATCACCTATAGATGGTTCAAATGGTGCAAATAACCTTATTTGTTAGCCGCCTCCCCTAACTCCAATAACATATAATTGTAAATTACTTTCATTACCCAGCTGATATGGGTGAATAAGTCTTCTTAACAGTATTGCCAAAAAGAATAAAACTTTAATTTCCATAGTTTTAATTTTGCCCAACATTAAAAATGGTTTTAATGTTTAAATGCCATTTTCAAAATGTGTTTTTATGTTACTGTGTAGGCGAGGCTAAAATCTAAATCATACGATATAGGGAAAGCAACTAGGAAAGGAAGAATGGAAATCCATAGGATGTCAAGAATTAATTCATAGGGTAGATAGGGTTACAAAACTGCTTGGAAGAGTGCTCTTCATTAAGGGTAGACTCAGGTCAAGTAGAGTATAGTGGCTCGCTATACTGTGATGATTACCAACTTCAACATTTCAGGGCCCTTCACAATATGGAATCCTTCGAGGAATTCTAATTAAGCCCATTTTCCCCATAAACTACCCACATATACCTAATTCCTCACTTTATTTCTTATTTAGCTCAACATCCGATCATGAAGATGAAAACTCATTCTTAATTCACGTATTGTTTCCTAAACCTGTGATTGGTTAGCTGCAATCCTCTATTTTTTTCTATTCCTTACTGGCTCTATTGAATCCTGGTACTTCTTCTTTCCCTAAATCCCTCTTTATTTGTTCTACGAACCTACTAGTCCATTGGTCGTCCTATTGTTTTATTTGCATTAGTTTCTTCAAGTATACTTTGGGCGAATACATCATGTCCCAGGGTTTCACCTGATTCTTCTCTGTCATGCTATGATTCATAATAGTTTTTTCTCTCTCGGTTATTCTACATAGTTCATCATTTTTCGTTTTATCCGTCCATTTAAAATTCATCTTTCAACGCTGACAGCAGGCATCTGAGGCTGCGAAACATTTCTGATCAGCTTTTCAGATGGTTTATATTTCTAAACTTTTAGATTGTCATCCATCCAAAGGATCGAATTTTATATATTCAACGTGATTTAGGCTATGATTGGATTCCGACGAAAATAATTTAGCATTTTCATCGAAATTATGCTAGTAAAAATAACAAAATCATAGAATTTAGTTATTTTTTTAAATATATTTAATATTTCAGCGTATTCTAGTGTACCAGATCATAAAGATAAAATTAGGGAGGTGTGCATTAAAAGTGAGGTTAAAATGTTATTTTTTGGCATATGGTATGTGGCATAAACTCTTTAACACAAAATCGAAGTTACCGTGAAGGTAATTAGGATAGATAATGTAGATTATAGGCTTTCTTACATATCTTCAAGAGCCTCTGAGAGTGCAAGAGTGAAACTGTTAGACATCTCCATGCATGTTGTGTAAAAATTGAGCCCTACGATCCCGCGTGATGTTATGTTGAGCCAGAAGGCTGGATTGAATGTGGAGCAGCCGGGTTCTTTTGGTGAATTTAGATGCGTTGACATGAAATACGACGGTGTGGGTACTAAAAATGGGATTGCCTCGTGTATTTTATGGGATGGTGCATACCTGGTGTGGAATCACGTCTCCCACTGCCATATCACCCTTGCAGGGCCTGCAGAGTACTATTTATATGTAGTAAGAAACACCTGATAAAAGTGCTTAAGTTTTAATTGGTCCAATATTGGCCCGTTACATTTAAAAGGAATCACCTCAACCACGGCTGATTAGTGTACTAACCGTTAAATATTGGCGGCCAATAACACAGGGTGGAAAAATCGCAATTAAATCCTATGGAATTCACATAGACAAATATTTAAAATGTAATATTGAAACCAACTACAGCACTTTATCTTCATTTTTGTCCTAGTATGAAATAGGCTACGCATTACTTGCATGTTTTACGGGTGGGAGAAAAAACGCCTGCTTTGGACTGATAATTGTGTACCGGTAAAACAAGTTACAGAACTTACGGAGGTCCTCTCGTTCAATTTAGGACTCCCAGCGTGGATGGCTGTAACGGTATAGGCAGTTGAAATCTCGATACGGGGAAGTTTGAAACGCAGAGGTATTCGTAATCTTCTTCTATATATATAAAAATGAATGTATGTGTGTGTGTGTGTGTGTGTATGTCCTTTATGCATTACTACACCATTCATCGGATCGCCATGAAACTTTGGGAAGTTGTTGAGTACATTCCCGAAAAGAGGACTATGAAATCGATATTTCAATATCGATACTTTATCGATATAATATCGCTAAAGTATCGATAAATTGATACATTATTGATACAAAATTGAGGTGAAATTATTTAGTTTTTTAAAAGGAATGTATCGTTGCAATATCGATACTGTATCGAATGTATATAATGTGTTTGTCCTTTATGCATTACTACACCATTCATCGGATCGCCATGGAACTTTGGAAAGTTATTGAGTACGCCCCGCGAAGGTTTCTACAAAATCGATAATTCTATGTCGATACTGTATCGATATAATATCGATAAAATATGGATACATCGATAAATTGTTGATACAAAATTGAGGTGAAATTATTTAGGTGTTTTTTATCAAAGTTTTATAAAGTATCATTACAATATCGATACTGTATCGATACAATATTGATAACTTCATGCAATACCACAACATTCATCCAATTTCCATGAAGCTTTGGTTAGTTGTTTTGTTCACTCCATGAAGGTTTGTACAATATCGAGAATACAATATCGACACTGGAGACGGGATGTGCATCCCATTGAACTTGCAATTCATTGAAACACTCACGTGTAACATATTCAAATCATCCGGCATGGGACAAATATTTCAGAAATGCCAACGTATTGCTTGGGATGAATGCACAATGGTGCACAAAGCATCGCTCGAGGCTCTGGATCGATCATTGCAAGATTTCCGTTGAATCCTGAGACCATTTGAGAACGCATTAATATTGCTTGCACGACATTTCAGGCAAACATTACCTGTAATTCCTCGATTGACACTAGCGGATGAAATAAATGCTTGCCTGAAATATTCTACTTTGTGACGACATGTAAAGACGTTAAAATTATATACAAATATGCGTGTCCAGCTGCAAAACAATCGATCAGCTGAGATATATTGTATACTCATAGGAATTGTGAAATTAAACATACTATAAACGTGCGCTTTCCATTTAACCAGATTGAGCCACAGCAACGCGTGGCCGGGTCAGCTTGTCTTTGTTATAAAAATGAGGACTTCATTTTTTTTAGAATCGGTGGTACGGAAGGAAGGTCACGTTTTAAGTGGTTACTTCTCTTGCGTACCCAGAAACCCTAAAAAAATACGATCAAAATCATTGTAGTTTTGGTGAATGTGTCTCCTCTGGTACACACAAATGCTAAGCTAGGTCTAGAGATAATCGATGATTTTTTTCATTCAGAAAAATTTAAGAACGCTTGTATTTGAGTTTGTTGACTCTTGAGACTACTCATACTTCCATTCAATGCTTGTGATTTGAGCTAAGTGCCATTTCGTAGTGGTATGAGAGTATATTTTTGATGCCACGAAAACTTATATGCATGTGACATAATTGTATAAAAATCTATAAAAAAATGTTTTCTGTCTAAAAATACAAGCACGTTTACAATTTTTGGGATAATATTTACGGACTCAGTGCTCTGTAGAATATATCCATGATACATTTCGGATGATGGACTGAAGGTTGACGGAAATTGTACGGTCCAAATATCTATTGTGGAAGTTGAAATTTTTTCATCTGCTTCTGTTTCACTTCCTTGGATCCTAATCTTCAAGAAAGGTGGGTCCCTGAGCATCAACAATAGAATCTCCAATGTATCCAACCTAATTAGAATACATCACTGAAAAGTTGCTGAGGGGCGCAATTTCCTCAATTTTTCTGATGAGGGAAACCGAGATTGAGAAAATATTTTCAGATGTACTTAAGTCCGAAATTGATGTATTTGTTGACATTTTTTTCTATCCT
Source organism: Platycnemis pennipes (assembly GCA_933228895.1). Classification (NCBI taxonomy): domain Eukaryota; kingdom Metazoa; phylum Arthropoda; class Insecta; order Odonata; family Platycnemididae; genus Platycnemis; species Platycnemis pennipes. The sequence goes on from OW121846.1 coordinate 52,124,885, forward strand.
TTTGAGATTTAACCCTATAGAGAGATAACCCTAGAAATAGCGCCAGAACAGAGATGGAATGCGATATATGACGTTAATCCGAATTTGGTTGTGAGGTCGATCACTGCCTTGAGGGCGGTGTAATGTGCTTGGTTCCACCGGGAAGTTTTTTCTTTTAAATTATACCTGTGGTCGTCGCACCCAGCTTTATTTAGTCGACTATAGAGGAGAAATCAATAGGATAGAAATGGTGTTCTGCCAAAATCGCGGGACGCTGAAACGGGAGGTCGTATTTTTTTGGCCGTCTCTCCCAGTTGTCGACACTGCTCACAAAGTTAAAATATGCTTTTGTTTATGTCAATCCGCTCATAACTATTTGATCGTTGTCAACATTCCCACGAGGTTGCTTTTTCCTGCAAGAAATTGGCACTTTGGTGATTTAGCTTCATAATAGCTGCTTCAAACAAATGACAAATTGGCAAATGACCTTACAAGGTCATTTGCCAATTCTCGAACAGATAAAAAAGGCAAAAATCAACTTTCCCTATATTGATACCATTCATAAATTGAGCCATGTTAGTCATATAATCCCTACCTACATCGTTGCTAATCATTTGCACTATTTATTTTTGTTCTACGACATAACAGAAGGTTGGTTATTCAGGGGAGGTGACCGACAGCTGAATCATTTGCGCCATTTAGGATAAGTGGGTAATTGAGTAATGGTAGGAGTTTTCAGGGAACGGAGGAAGGGTGGAGAGAAACCCGGCGTCGGCATTAGCTTAATTTTAACGAAAGGCGCCAAGGGGACCACGGCTTAACGTCCCATCCGACGGAAGGAGTACTGAACTTGAAATGCCCTCCAACAGGCACTCAAATAGGGACCGGTTTTCCATTGAAAAATCCGCCACTGCCGGGAATCGAACCCGGGCCATGGATGGGAGGCCAGTACTATAGCCACCACACCAACCCAATCCCCGACACGACAGAAGAATAAGTGTATAAATTGCGTAGAATTTTTCGATCAATATATAAAAAACCGTTTGCTAGATTGTATAAAAACCGATGCTGAGAAAAGATGGCCGATGAAATTGAAAGGAAGAAAATAATTTTGTGGCATTACTGGCAAAGCTTCAAGTCCCTCCCGAATTCAACTATGTTCAATCCTGGTCTGAGGATTTTGAATCCTCAGAGCAGGAGAAGATGCATTAGAATGGGATCGGGAGAGGAGCAGGAAGGGAGGAAAACCATTGACTTTGTTTATTCTTGGTGAAAGGTGTTGAGAAACCATTTCTTTACGTCCCATTTGGTGGACGGTGTGCTGATCTAGATATCCCCTTAAAACCGTCTCCAAATATGGTCGGGGTTTTAATTGCAATAACTCTGCCACTGTGCGAATTCAACCCAGGGCTTTTGGGATGGGATAAGTTCCAGTTCTGTGATAAAGTTCTCAGAAAACTGTAATGGATAATAATAAATAAACGGTTACTGCATTTAATTCATCTGTAGGGGCAAGTGCTTGAGATCTTTCAACAGCTGAGATGTGTACTAATCAATTACAAGCCATCAATTTACACATTACCTAATTAGATATTATGTTATGATGAAATCCATAGGTAGAGTTTCGCTTTTTACGAGTTTTAGCGAAATTTGCAGCCCCGACCCTGATTTATCCTCGACGAATTTTATATTGGGACAGAAAGCAATAAATATACGTTATTTATTATGATATTAAATATTTCCAAAGCCATTATGGCTCCACTCTGGGTCCTGTCTCGATTTTCTCGACAGATGAATTCATCGCTCGTCTTCCGAGCAACGCTGGGCTCCTCTGGGATTGTGTCAGATTAAAGTCATAAAATAAGCTGTCAAATGACGACTTCGGGCCGGAGCACTCTGCCCTCTCGACTGGGTTGCCCTTAGTTATCTCAGAGCCCTCCGGAAATCCCCTAGTCTGTATCTGAATCCGGAGAAGATATACCCTTGACTCGACTATTCCATAAAATGAAATACTCAAATGCCCGCAGCAGACACTCCTATTGAAGTCCGCGAATGCTACTGACAGAGCCTTTAGGTGCGGAAAACCTTTGACTCAATCAATTAGTTGCTTTAATGTTCAATCTAGACTACGTGATTGAGAGTTAATCCTAATAACTACAGAACACTTGGTGCTTTACTTGAGCGCAGTTGGTGAAACCGTTATTTGGAATTCATTGCACCGGTGACATTCGTCTTCACTAACTTGACAGTCTTGTCTTTTTCAGGCATTCTTCTTAGCATCTCACAGCAGTTGCGACTGCCTCTTAGATAAACTCCTTGCCAAGTAGTCATAACAGATGACTATCGAGATAGGCCACAACTAATATAAGACGCCAAATTAAAAAAAATAAAACGTTTGTGGGAGTTCTTCTTCAGATTAATTTCATCTTCGGTATGCTCTGGACCTGTCAAATGAGGAAACAGTTATTTTTCCGTAGCCCAAGTAGTTCCACGGTATATGGGATTCGTTTTATTGTTATATTAATACAAATGGTTATCATTAAAGGTTTTCGTTGCACGTTTATTGTAAACTTCGGGTCAAGTATGAAATTAATCATTTTTCTCTTCCATTTTTATATTCTCTATCCATTCAGTTGCTGGATGGATAGCTTTAATATATTGATTTTTCAATCCCTATTTAGAAGCGTTCATTTTCGTCCTTCTATAATTGCTCCAGGAGCGAAGGCTTAACTTTAATGGTTCGAATCTGTTTCGCCACAAAATAATAACAAACTCAGTTTCTTTATATTTTTATTTCCCCTGGAAATATTTACATAATTTAGCATTGATAAGAGGTCAGTAAAATTTTTCAACTTCAGGTGATGAATCAGAATTTTGACAATGCCTCACAATGAGTTCAGTGCAATAGTGTGGTGTCATTACGTGTTAAAACTCTGATGGATAATAATTAATAAACAGTTACTGCATCTACTTCATCTGTGGGGCAAGTACCTGAGGTCTTTCAACAGTTGAGAAGTGTACTAATTAATTACAAGGATACCATGAACTATCAAAACTATTTTATTTTTTGTGGCACCCGGCCGATAACCTAATAACTCCGAGGTCTCGCTTAGCGAGGGAGGAAACCTTAAAGTCAGGAGCCCCTCTCGCGATTGACGGAAAAAACTCAAGGCTACCAGTAGGGGAGAGGGGTTGATATAAATAGCCCGTGGATTCCCGTCGGTTAATGCGTCGCATCACCTTGTGCATTGTCCATAGGCACTCACATGGAGCCTTTGAATTTTTCGAAATTACAATTGAGGTATGGTTTTTGCACGATCACAAGGGGAGGCGTGTGGAATATTCCGTTTGTCTCGGGGAGTGCGCATGCGCAGGGCGGTGGGCGCGCTAAAAGGGGTAGTGGGTGGGGGGGGGATGTTCGATCGGCGAGGGCGGTGCCAAGCAACGATTGGGCATGCCCACCACGGCCGGGAGTCGCGCCACCGGCGCCTGCTGCACCCGATGCAGGCACCGATGGTCCCCCTGCAATCATCCCCCGCCCGCTCTTCTGGGCTTCGATCCCTCCGTCCCATGACCTATCTTCGCCGCTTTAAATGTTGGCCCATTAAGCCACCGCCATCGAGTTTCCCTCGCCGGCCATCGACTCGTGCTGCCATTTCTGTCCGTTCCGAGCTCCTCGGGGTACGAATTTCGTTTCCGTACGTGCGCGCGAAAGGAATTGATGGTAGAGGTTGACCTCGAAAAATCATGCTGCTGCTTGGGGGTAAAAAAAGCTCGTGAAAACCTTTTGGGGATTCAAAGTTCGCGTCCTTGCTTAGGATCACCAACGTATCACTGAATGGGGTGTAGAGCCATAAACTTTGATTGTAATCAGTTATGTAGTTTAATTTGGTTGGGCTCTATATTCATCTCTCAGGATTATGATTGCTTTTTATAATACCTGAACAGTAGTATAAAAAATCCAAAGCAAGGGGCTCAGTATCATTATGAGTATCTTCATCTGCCCACATCTTGATTTATTTTTACGAGTGTCTCTCCACAGATGAATGTCTTTTGGTATTATGCTAATGAATGCAGTGGTTTGAAGGGTAAGAAGTTTTATATACCCTGTAAAGGATATTGATAGCCTTCAAGCCCGACTATACGTGAAGCAGGCCTTTATAGACACTTGAAGTTCATACTCTTATGCAGATTGGCTAGGACGCTCTGGCTCTTAGATGCGTGGCACTTTTCTTTATCTCGCTCGACCGATGCCGGCAAAATGCCAACCAGCATTATCTACGGGAATGAAAAATCTGAAATTAATATGGAAATGAAGAATACCGCCTGGGTGGAAGATTTGATCTCTTTTATTCGATCAAAACTTTTTTTCTTTCACAATCAATAGCACGGCATGCTGTGCCCGATAAAGGCAATATTGGCGACCTCGCCTAGAGCAATTTCCGAGAAAAAACTATAAATGGCTTAGATGTGGCGAAGCGCAATGAAGGAATATGGAAAAGTGTGGGGGAATGCTGGTGGCTCTAGTCGCCAACCTGTGATCAGCAGTGGCGCATGGAGTTTTCGCATGAGGCGGGGAGGGGTACAAGGATAGGGGTGGTGGGGAAGGGTTCTGGGAGCAGGGGTGGCCGTTCCGAAGGGACACGGGGGTTCGAGGGGTTAAGGGGCGGGGTGGGTGAGGTAGGTGAGCTGGAAAGGGCGAGGGCCGCATGATTAGCGCGGGCAGTAAAACAGCATCAAGCGCCGATACGCTTATTTCACACGCAGCGCTCGACCCCGAGGAGAAAGAGCTCTTGGGGAGCGAGGGGATCCTTTCTTATTGACCCACAAGGCGAGTGGATTTCGCACAATGAGTGTGAGGCGAGGAATTCCTTCCCCGTGTCGCGCCTGCTTTCCGAGGAGCAGCATCCCCGGTACTTGGTGTGATCAGCTATTTTCTATCATGGCGTAGCAAGCCACCAGTGGCGTACCCAATGGTCTGCCGAACACTGCCGAAATCTCAACATCTCTGGTCAGCAACCATGGTGATGGTTATTTACATCTACATCTACATAATACCCTGCAAGACACCTCAAAGGTGTGTGGCAGGGGGTGAATTCTCACCAAACATTCACTACATATCATGCATTTAAAAGGATTAGTATTAATATATTAGTATAAACTGCAATATTTAAAAAGATAAAAATAGCAAACTACGCATGAAAAAACGTGCTGTTAGTTGGGTTACCTTCACCTTTACCATGGGAGATGATTTTTTTAAATATTGAGGATTTATTTCCATTCCATCTCACTCCGTGACAGTCTATTGTCGAATTTATGTTGAAAAGTGGACTTGCAAATATCAGTGGTGCCGTGGATTTTGAGTTCCTCTAAGAGTGTCAGGTTTTTTAAGAACGTATGTTAATTTACGTGCATTCCTGTCTTTGGTATAGTTCGGCCAATGTATACTGTTCATTTTGTTCTGTTAGATGTCACCCGTATACCGTTTCCGTTTTATTGGCATTGTATGTAAAAACTCCAAGTACAGTTCGTCAGAGTTATATGATATAGGTACGATTTATCCTGCAAACCATATTGGGATACCTAGGGTACTAAAAGTTTGTAATGCAAAACGATAGAAGAAAAAACGTAAGTAGAATTCGTGGAAGGTAAAATGATTGGGTAGACGTCTCACCGAAGAGGGATTTAAAGTCTGGAGAGAGATGATCTCTCGTTCCGGAGGGATACTCATCATACTGTGTCCACATCCAGGGCGCTGAGTCCATGTTTCAGCTGCGGCATTGAATGGTAATGTCACGTGGGGAAGGCTGGCTCAGAGAGCAATGGCGTGATAAAACGAAAACACTCGCCACGTGTCTTCAACGCGTGGATTCATCAAAGAGGAAAGAGTTACCAGTTGACGGATGTCATTGTGCGAACTCTTTAGGAATGAGTTCGAGAATCTAAAAAGGAACACTGTGATCTATTTTTTCACCTTAACAACAACACAGTAAATTACCTGTGTGTTTCCCATCATAATATTTACCCCACCCTGTCACGCACAACTGGGGGCATGCGAGTCATGTATTAGGTTCTGCTGAATGGTTATTGTTAGCAGGCTGCAGTCGACAGGTTGGTAGCTTGCAGTCCTGGCAAGCGGAAGGTCGCGGGTTTGAATCTAGACTAGGGCACGAGGATGTCGTTTGTGAGTTAAAACTGTTCACATTAGACGGTGTGATATAGTTTCTGCATTTTGAGTGCATCCAAATTTAACTACATCACTGCTACTTTTTTCGTACCGTTTTTGCCTTACAGAAAATCTTACCACGTGTATTTTGAGTGGAACATGAGGCAATTACGAGATAAAGTAGCACCGACCTTTGTGACAGGAATTAAAAATGGTAATTCATAATTACCCTGACTTTTTAATGGCAACTTCGGGGGTGATCAGTCTTCTCGTAGCTTAAAAGGCGCTGAAAAGTGTCGCCATTGAAATTTTTGTAGCAAAAAGGAATTTATATTTTAACGCGGAATTAAATCCATTCATTTGATGTTCCTGGACCGATCATCCCTTTTTGACCTTATTTTTTTTAAATGGAGGAGGATGAAGCCAAATGCATCGTCAAATAGTCCCCAATCAATTTTTCCCTAGAATACGAAAAGGCAGAGGTGAATTGACCACTTGACGATTTCATCTCGCCTAAGAGCTCCTCAATAAATGCTCGCGAGGATGAGTCACTTGCGTAGTCGGGACTGACTACGTGCGCATCGGTGTGCAGCGCCACGAGTGGACGAGTTTGAGGATCAGGGGGGGCGGAGGGGGAGGGGTGCCGTGAGCGAAAGCGGAGAATGAAGAAGGGGCGGAAGCTTTGGGGATGACAGAGAGAGAGAGGCTAAAGAATTGACACTCCATTCGAATCTCTCTGCTGAGCGGACAATGAAGCACACATCGGTTTCTCGCGACGATGAATCCTTCATTCTGAGGCAACTTTAAGTCTTGGATGAGCGACCACTTTTTTTGCTTTTTAAGCCGTGGAAATCTTCTCCAGTATCATTTGCGCCTAGTGCCAAATTTAAGGAAATGTGCCCACAGTTACGATTCGCTTAAAGTTAAAGTTGAACTCACCATAAATTTTATGATCTCCAGCTTCGTTCCCTCACATCACCCCAGCTGATGAAATGAACAGGGTACAGATCGGAGAATATTTTCATTTCACAGAGCCACGTTAAGGAACCACACGCCGTTTCCAACCTTGAAAATGACTGCACGGAGTCGAAAACTGGGTCGCTGGAATAAAAAGTTCTGCGGGCTATACCAAGTTAAACTCTTTAGTTTAACTCCACATCTATCGATTTAGAGCTTACGTATTTTTTCGAAGGCTCTCGGCAAGAATACCCTCGCCAAAAGTTTGAGCATATTCAAATTCCTCTCGCATCCAATTAGCAAGCAGTTTTATTCTTTCATTTCAAAGAAACTTCTCATCTAAGCAACGAAACCGGAAAGAAGGAACTTGGAAACAAGTGGTAAATATTTTGAATACTTAGGTGAGATCCATCCACGACTCAGAATAGGTTACCAACGAACAAAAACTGGTTAAAACAAGCCCTCCCTCGGTTGAGCAAATATTTAATAGGCAAGAGTAATCGCGTAGAATGGATAGAAGTTTGCCACGAATCCGGGTCAGCCTCGGTTTCCACCCAGTCAGTATGGTAACATTTACGCCGACAGTATATGGGATCCATACGAAATAGGCCTAAATAATGAACTTGAACGTTGCAGCGAAGATCGGCAAGATTTGTAAAGAGACGGTATGATAACTATAGTAGCATAACCTGTCAATTAAATGAATTAAAATGGGAATCGTAGTCAGCTTGCAGGTTAAAATTTAGACTTAATCTCTTAAATAAATTCCAAGATAGTATTTTCAGTGATGACGTTAAAAATATCTTGCCAACCCCAACTTACTATGGTAGACTGGACCATAATCACAAAATTAGAGAAATTGATCGCCGAACTGACAGATTCAAAATTTCCTTTTTTCCTCGTACAATTAGGGATATGAATAGCGGTAAATATATCAAATGCGAGTGTATCAAAGGATAGCAGAGGTAGTTGCATGTTGGCATAAGGACTTTAAGCTAACCAAACTAATAGCTTTATATTGCATGCTACTTTGTTATTTTCATCCTCGTTAAAAATAGAATTTAAACTAGTATATTATTACTAATCCTTTTTTATGCATGATATGTAGTGCATGTTTGGTGAGATTTCACCCTCTGCCACACACCTTCATGGTAGCTTTCAGGACATTATGTAGATGTAGATATAGGTCACGGGTTTGTATCCCTTATCCGTCATGAACGACGTGTTTCTTTTTAGATCAGCGTTTACTTGGACTGGTTCACCTCACCAGTATATAACCAAAGATTACTGCTGGCAACTGTTCCGAATCTCGGATCTCTCTTCAGTCCTTTGAAGGCGGTTACTGTCGATAATATTTCGAAGCAGATGGCTATCGAATCGATCGCACGTGATGCGTATCTTAAGTCCACTCAATTCAGCGCGGTGCACGCAAGAGAGGGGTGACTGGTGGAAAACGAAACCCTCCCTATCCCTCGGCGTGTCGGGAAGGAGGGAAGCAGGGGCTTAGGGGTTGTTCAGCGGAGCGGGTGCGGAGGAGTGGGTGCGGGAGGGGAATTTGGGTGATTCCTCGCCTGAATGGATCACTTTCATCGTCGTTTCCACCGCGTTAGCACGGTGTCGCTCCAGAATAAGAATATCGACGCCGTAGTTTGGAATGGGGAGCAGCCCCGTACGCAAACCCAAAAGGTTACTGCATATTTTTTGTTAATTATTTTCGTATCCGTTGCTTTATTTTCCGGAACCCAACCCCGAGGGGCGGGGTTTGACTCCTGGCATTGGAAGAGATTTCTCATTCAAATAACGGTCCCCGCTTAGGTGCGGTGTGGATAGCAATTCCAGTTGGGTACTTCGTCCGTCGGACGGGACGTCGAAATATGGACCCCTTGCCGCCTTTTGTTAAGATCAAGCTATTGTTTATGCCGTATCTCTCCATCTACCTCCGTTCCCTGAAAAATTCGTTGCCTCCTAAAGTACTCAACTTTCTTAGTAAATGGCGTAACTGACTCTTATTCGTTGATCGCTTTACCCGAATAACTCCTACAACTACTACTATCTATTTTTATATACATTCAATATTTCTTGGGAACCGCAGGTGGCTCAGGGAGAGGAGCTGGTTCCCCTATTCTGAAGTGTGAATTATGCATGCCGTTCGGCTTTGTCTTTAATGAGCTTCACCCTCAACAACCAGACCAACATTCGAGTTGAGCACAGCTTTTTCATCATCTCCAATCACACATTATCTTCTAAATAGAGAGATTGAGAGATAAACGTCTTTTTAGGACAAGATTGCGACAAAAAGTCCATCTAACCCCTCGTCAGTAAATGAAACAACATTTACATGATAAGCACTGATATATGTAAATGTCAGTTTTATAAAATTACAACAGAAAATAAAATGTCAATAAGAAACAAATGTGAGTATCAAAAATATATGTAATAGTAACGTACAATTGTGAAAAAAACGTCAGGATTTTGGCTGATGTCCATTATGGAAAAAATCTACTGTAAGAAAACACCCACACATGAAAGGGTGTGTGAAAAACTGTGAGAACCTGCTGAGAGAGAGCTAATGTGATTTATGATTTAAAAAGTGTTCATGAATAACAAATAAATATACTGACATTTTTAACGCTTTGTTTAGATAGTAGCTCTGGTGATCGGGCTAGTGTGGACGCTTCAGATTTGGCTTCCATCCAGAGGTCCGGGGTTCGGAACCTAGCAGGAGCAGATTTTACAATGTAATAATGTTTCACACTTAAATTTCTTTGTAGAGAGAACTTCAGAGTTCGGCAACCGTCCGTGGGATGGGACGTAAAACCGAGGACCATTTGGCTCCTTTTGATAAGAGCGGGCTGATGGCGACGCTGGACTTCTCTCCACCCTTCCTCTCCCTAAATTCCAACCTATTTCTCCAAAAAAATATTTTTTCAAAATAACCATAAACCTTTGATGGTGCAATTGGCCTTACTTTTGGGCCACCTCCCCAATCAGTAGTAACAATATTAGTTATTGTATCTAATTTGTGAATGCATTTTGGAACTAAGTGACCAGGACTATTTCGAATCGTTTAGCATGATAGCATGATATATTTATCTTAAGAATATAACAATTCACTTGGCAGGATTCGAACCCGCGACGATTGGATGCTCCTGGAGCCGATCAGTCAGCAGCGGCCAATAAAGTTCTAACAACCTTGACGATTGAGCAAACAGCTTAACTGAATACCTGCGTGTGTTGCCGGTTAACATATACACAGGGGGTAGATATCTTTTTAAATGGCCGTTTGACACAAAGCTATAAATCGTAGAACTTGAAGCGGCGTCAAACTATGGAAATTACTTGGATGCATGGAAATAGAACATAGAATACTTCCCCCAACGTCAGTCATGCATTTGGGAAGTTTTCTATATAATTCGTAGCTTTACACTATGCCGTTTTTGCTAAGCATCAAACCGCGCTACTACAGGCCTCGAGTTAAGCAGTCTATATTGTAGGCATATAGCCGCGGAAAGGTATAGAAATGGTAAAATAAGCGTGTATGAAGATTCGGATGGAAAACCTTCATTCACAGGAGTATTCGAATAGATGGGAGTATCCGACATGAATATTGGAACCTTCGTTTAGGAAATTTGTCCTTTAAAAATATTAGTTCATTGTAAACTTAATTATAAAACGAATAACTTCATAAAAAACCAAATGACTCTACTAGAAACCTTCTCGACTCTCACTTTATAATATATTGCAACAATAACCATTCGCTGTTTCGAGAAGGTGTGACACTATTTAAAAAAGCTTTAAGATTAAGAAGCACAAGAAGGAATGAGATGCCGAAGTACATATAGATCCACAGTTGAAGCTATAATGGAACTCAATGGCTCAATTATCAGGTCGGATAGTCTGACAACCCTGTAAATCCGAGGAAAAGTAATGTCAACGTCAACTTCCAGCGTCCAAAATCACGGGACATTTCCCTAATTGAACAGGGGCTTGAGTGGCAGCCCCACGATTAAATACTATCTTGTTCGCGGAACTGTTCGTAACGTGTAAGAGACAACCTTAATGAAAAATATCGCCAATAATCAATCAGTCAGATGAACTGGGGATAGCTTTAGCGAGAGTCGGTTAACAAAGCCTTTTCTGTGATTAAACCATAGTTGGGTAAGTGAAATTCTACTACCAGGAACACCATGACATACACTGTAGCGTAGGAAGATCGAATTGGAATGGTGGCTAGAGTACTGATATTCCATTCCAAGCGCCTGGATTCGAATCCTGGCATTGTAAGAGATTTTTCATCGGTATCCCAATCTCCGCTTGAGTGCTGTGTGGAGATTACTTCGAGTGCAGTACACCGTCCGTCGGATATTACGTTAAACAATGGATTCCATGTCACCTTTCGCTTAGAGCAGTATAATGCTGATGGCAGTTTTCTCTCCGCCCTTCCTCCCTTCCCTGAAAAACTTCCACTCATGTCCAATTATCCACCTATTCTAAATGACGCATATTACCTTTGCTGTCAGTTGCCTCCTTCCAAAGAACTGTAGCTCAGCAATTCCGCACAGCTGGTTTAATGTCCCATAATGTTGGGTTTGAGTCTCTTGGATGATAAACTTAGCCGTGGACAAACTTAAGGGTGGCAGTAAAAGGCTTTCCACGAAGTCGTAGGATACTCATATCAGTCTAAAATTGCTTTCACTGCTTGATGACGAGGTGCAATTCCAGTCTCTGCTTACATTTCTTTCATCGGCGTCATCATTAGCAGTCGTCAATCCTAATATTCGTATGTTGCAGCTCTTTTACGAATTCTTTTATTGGTTAACCTCTTCATCTTGGTATTCTTGTCACAATTCTAAAGTAACATGGAAATAATATAAATTTACTCGGTCATAAGTCCGCATGGTAGTCTATTGTCGATTGCCGATTCAACGCGGCATTTCCAATTGTGTGGAAACACCTCAGTAATCTCAAATTATTTCACGTGTAATACTGTTATGGTATGTGACAGCCTTTGAATATGCTCCCGAAAGCTTTACCAAATACTACTGATCACTTGAAAATGGCAAACACTGGGTTATCTTGTGTGAGTACGCAAGTACGATTCGTGCTAGCTGTTGCAAAGGCCGGTACGAATTGTACGGGTATAGTAGTTAGTTGCTGCTGAACAGGTTACTTTTGTTTAAGATAGTCTCGACTCTTGTTCGAGTAAATTTTAGTGTCTTTATTTGGCACTAATTTGTTAAATTATTGAATGAGGAAAAAGAAGGCATTTATATGCATCCGTTATCGGGAGAGTATCCCTAATTTTATCTCTAGAATCTTATCTGCCAGCTTGGCACTCAGATGTGTGAGCCAAAAAAATTTCCAACTCCGCAAGAATTTAATGGCTCCCGAGATAAAATCAGTGCGTCGTACAAATGCAATTTTTTCGTTTTATGTCAATAGCGAGTTAAAGAGAGCAAATCCCGTGGCCAATTTGCATTTGAAGCAAATTCTCACGTAATTTGCCATCTTTTGAACTGAACAGCACAATGTCTGTTCATTAACGGCGGTTATGCAAGTCTCAATTGCTAAATTTACCTGATTTTTCGGATTCAACTATACCTCACCTCATTTCATACAACTTCTGGGACATTTTATAGCGATCACTTAAAAGTGCTCTTCATGAGAAAAGATCGATGGTTCAAAAGAGTGTGGGGATGTACTTGATTTTCTATGGAACGTAGAGATAGTCCTTTTGGCGAAAGTGAAGGCTGCACTTAACTATGACGATTCATTGCTTTCGTAACAGCTTTAATTACATGTTTCCGGAACGTTGGCTATCAAAAGTATTAGGAACGTCGGAATATACATCCTCTTTAAGAACTGGAAGGGGTATACACGAGGAGTTATCCGATATTCGTGGGATCCACAGAGGTAGTGAACAATCATGTGAGCTCCGCCGTCGTCTCGCATTTCAACACGTTCCGCCTGTCTCCCCCGATCTTTTAATGTTAACTCAGTTTAAAATTTATCTGCAGATTCTGGTTGTGTCGCAGCTGCGAAATCAAATATTTTGCTGATGAAACATGAGTGGGGTCCAGATATGCGGCGAAGCACGCACTGACGATTGAGTATGAATTATAGGGCGGAGTGAGCCACTGAAATGAGAGGGACGGGAATTCGTCGAGCGAATTAAGCCTACTGAAAAGGACGCGATTTATTGATTCAGAAAGCTAATAAAATTATCACGCCGAAAAGAATAATTAAAAGCACGAGGCACAGGAGGCCCTTATTAGGCGTGTAGTGACGGTGGCCAGCGAATAATGTATCCATTCCACCAAAACACTCTGCCTCTGTATTGATCTCAGGGGTAGAGGGATTCCGGATTGCGCAACCTCCCCACTTTGAACTGGCCATTTACAAAATTTTCCCACGGATACTCATTCGCTTTCGGAAGAGAAAGGCCTAACTTTTGCGATATACCTGACTCGCATTACGCGAAGGGATATACATTTATATGCACCCTGCAATTGAGACTGTGCTATATTCCGATGTAAATATCCACTGCAACGTCAAGCGTGTCGAAATATTAACTTCACAATGTAAATTGGCAATATATAATAATGTACTTGATTTTGCACTTTATCCTAATTTGTATCATATCCGATATCGCATGATATTGCAAATTGTATGACATCGCGAACTGCATGATATCACATTTTATCCCATACCGACGCGACGCATCGCATTGGCTACCGTTTCCATATCGCATTGAGATATTTATTGACAGTATATCGCAGTATAGGTCATCCCTGTCTGTAAGCCACCACAAGAATTCATGGTAGGGGGTGAATATACATTAACTATGCATTATCAACGTGCAAACAATCATATCGCGACTACATGCCGACCTTGCTGTAAAAACTGACCTATCGACCTATCGGAACATGGTGATTTCACCTGCTGTACAACCTATAATTCCAAATTAGCCTCATGCCGGAATGATTTGCAAAAATCTTTAAAATATCTCTATTCACATTCAAGGAGATTTTTAAAACAATTAAACTCCTACGTTTAGATGCATAGGATCATGAAACACTGCCTTTTCTAATTATCTCCCTGGTGACATAGGTTTATTATTAATTATTGTCCGTCATTGTCCAAAGGATGAGTGATTTTCCTCTCTGTGCTACCTTCAGTTCTCTAATTATACCTCTATGCTCTAATTTACTGCAGTATACTGAGGTTTTCAATATAGCATACCCTGAATTCAATGTGGAATGCACAGAAAGGATTCAGGATGTCACACCTTGAAGAATTGGGGAAGGAATGGAGTGATTTGCAATAGTTTTTTTTTCGAGTAGTTGGTGAGACAGGAAGTTGAGAAACATGTTATATATTTTCCAACGATTTTCTCATATAAGCTTTGGTGCGTGTTATCTTCATTGTTCCTTTCGGTGGTTGGAATGTAGGATGGAACACTGGAGACACGAGGAGAGAAAGTTGTGTACTTGGTAGCACAAGTTTGTTTCCCATTAATGTTGCACATCATTCCCTCTCACTGCTCGGATAGAGGTTTAAAGGAGACGGAGAGCATTATAAGAACGAGAGGGTATCACTTCCTCTTAGATCAATGTCATTTCCTCCACGTAGTGTGACTCCATCTCAAGGGATTGTAAAACAGCATGCCTCAGTCTTAGTTCTGCAACTCGTAATATTTCAGGGATGAATTTATTCTAGCTCATGTTCTCTTGGGGATGCTAGAGAACTATCGAGTGCAGATAGATGGCCTCGGAATATTTCCCTTGCGTGTTGATTCTGACGGGTAATGTATTCTTCTCCCCTGACGACTCTTCCAAATGGGCTGTTTTTTGCATTAGAGCAAATGAATTCCATCATTGCACGCCGTTGATAATTTTCTCACAATGTTCACAACTTGTTTCTCTTTTTCCATTACAGAAACGCAACTTGATACGCAGGTCCGTAATTCGCATTGATATGTGTTGATCAGAGTTGTGTCAGAAATTATACCGATAAATGTCAATCTATTCCATTTCATTTCCCTTCGATTAATTTGAAGAGTTTCCCAGTTTTGAAAAGTTATCGACTAACACATTTGCCGCTAAAATGCCCTGCGGCCTTGTATTTCACCATTTATTATTTATTTTCAAATTTTGTTAAAGGTTAGGAAATTTAGTCGAATATTTTGCGAGGTAGCACTTGAAGAGTAATTCAGGTCAGTACATTTCCTCAGGTGCAATGCTCCGCTTTAACACTGATCTTGAGAGAAAGAAATCTCACACGGCTTCTTAAAACATAGCAACCTATTGAGAAAGTAAGGAAGAAGAAGTAGGGAAGTGTCAAAGAAAATTATGCTGATCTGAAAATTTTTACAATCAATCTAGGGTAGAGATTAATCAAAGTATTCACAGTACTGAGTGCCGGGTATGACTCCAGTTCTGGTATAAATATGTGATATATTTGACTCATGCCCCTACTGAAGCAGCTGAAAGTGGAGACTCTTTCTTCTCTGGTTTTATTCTCTTGGTCACTCTATCCGTCCAACAATCATCTTCAAAGGAAAGAAGACAAAACTCGAAGGACTTAGTAAGTTGTCGTGTATTAGAGAATTCATGACAATTTCTTAAAATAGTGGCGGTAATGCTCAAAACCTGACTACCTTGCTCCAAACCCTGTGAATATTACCACAATACCTTCGACTATTGGTCCCTCAGCTGTGATATCTTGGGCCCTAATTAAATAACCACAACTCATTGTTTTCCGTTTCCGAAACATCCACTACACCCTTTTAATATTTACTTTCTTATGCGCTAAAATTTCTCTATATATGTTTAAAGTAGTCACCGATATCTGGCCTAACCAGGTGAAAAGCAGTCATATTTAGATTTGTGTAACTGTCTCCCTTTTACAATTCAATTATTTTCATTCTGTTCTCCAAGCATCTGCGGATGTCATATTCGCAACTCTTGTTTTAGTCTGAGAGCATGGCTTGCGTGAGGTAGTCTTGTCTTTGCCGAGCCAGACGTACTCTGTATCTCTCATCCTAAGTTGGACCTCCTTGGCTAATGTATTCCTTCCAGATGCGCTAGTTTCAAGTTTCTCAGAATTTGTTGCGGAAGTGTAGTCAGATTCTCCCTTTCTATTTACCCAAAAATAACTGTCTCAAATACATGTACAATAAACCCTACACTATGCTATCCATGCAGTTATTAGAGCAAGGAAAACTATCTTTTTAAAAACCCCTCTACATACACCCCCCGACCTAAAGATGCTTTTCGATTGCGTCCACAGTGACTGCCGCCTTGCAAGGACCTTTGCCACCCAGCCAACTCCTAGTATTAATCTTACAAGTCCAGTTGTACTAAAAAGATTACGCTCTCTAGTTCCGCCTCTGCTTCTTTCGTCCAATCCTTTCCCACCACATCTTCTTCCAACGTATTTCATTCATCCATTAGCCACTGTGGGAGCCTCAGAATACAGCGCTGGGATATCTGCCAACCCCATTCCCGCGCGTGTTGCAACCGACGTTGCCCAACGGATTCCAAATGCGTGAACCCTCGTGTCTCCGGCCACGCCTCCGCACGTGGCAATGTTTGATAACTGTCCCCGAGCATCCCGTTTCACCTCTCTTCCATTTCCCTCGCTCGGAATACAACTTAGAACATTTCAGTCACAGAACCCCTTCCCATTTATCCACTCTTGGCCTCATTGTTAACTGCAAGATTTGCTGCCACGTCTCCTCTCCGTTATTTATTTCGTAACCAAGGCACCTACCCTCATCTGCTCCCTCCACCTCATTTCTTCTACTCCTCCCTTTTCTGACTCCAGTGGTTACCTTCGATCGTCTCTCTCTCTCCGTCTGAAGAAAAGTGCTTGTCTACCCCCGGGAAATTTTAAGCGCGCGTTCCTTTTGTTCTTTGTTTTGTGCGAGGGAGTCTCACGAAAGAAGGCGGTTGGTCACCGGCGAAGCGTTTTCGGATATTTGTGAGTGTTGCAGTTTTAATCTTCATGTTTTAGTTGAACTGTACACTTTTTGCTCTCTCTTCTCAACAGAGAGATTATTCTATTGATGTTACTACCGCAAGGATTGATTAACGACAACTTAACTTTGATTGAAAATCAAAGCGACACTTGTAGGCATTTGGAGGCATGTAGAGTAGTCTTTACGACAATCTACCAAACGCTCAATTGCAAGTCCTGTCAAACGCTTTGCGTAAAGTTTGCCCATCACCGGCCACAGCGAATATTTTCAATATAAATCAACATATACTGAGCACTGTTTAAGCCACTTAGAGGATGAGTGTCAGGTGGTAAATCTTTATCACTATACGCAGGCACTAATAGATACGATACTACTTGGCGATCATTTTGTCACGCATGGTACTGAAAGATTCGATATTATGAGAGAAATGGTTTTTAAAATATTTACTCACGTGTTTGAATGCATTTTAAATTAGCGTGGGCATCATAGCGTGCACCTATCATTAATTAGTAAAAGAGAGCACTTTTTCACTACTTACATTACGCTTACCTATTTGGTCGTAGTTTTGCCTATAGCGATCCCTTATTATACGCGGGAAGAATGATTCTCTGAATTTATTAGCACGATGGCCCATCTTTACAGCCTTAATTTCCCGATCGATTAGCGCCTAATTCGTGGGTATTCTCAGTACATTTTCTGACACCATCATGAAACAGATCACCTAAAAAGTTACGTGGAGATGGACAGTTGTCTGAATTTCTCGCCTGATCTAAGCAGCAAGTAATTTATAGTACAAAGGAGTCCTATCATTATTGGGAGCACTTCTCGGTAACGCTAATAATACGAAGAAAAATATTACCATGGCCATGCCATAAAAGATATGATTTAAAATATAGCTAATTTAAAAATCAGTTAGTTGGACAATTATTCCATCAATACCCCTGTTTATTAGCAATTAATTGAATAACTAATAACCCAGATACGGTCGAATTCGAATTATTAAAGGCTTCACACTTTCATCATCATACTGCATAGCTCTTTTATTCTCATGATCCCCAATGTTGGCGAGGTCGGGCTGTTTTCATAGCTGGACTACTCACCTCTCACCCTTAGGGCCCGGATTCGAATCCCGGCAGTGTCAAATATTTGACTGATAAACCGGCCCCTACTTTAGCGCTTTGTGGAGAGATTCAATTTCATTACGCCGTCTGTTGGATGAGACGCTAAGCCGGGCCTTGTGGCTCCTTTCATTAAGAGCAAGCTGATGCCGGCACCGGGTTTTCCCCACCCACCTTCATTAATCTACCTCCTGGTCTGAAGCACCAAAGAAGGCCGAGCAGACTTGAAACCCAGATGAGCATTTCTTTATTACATCCCAAAAATATCTAACTTGCGTATCGTTGCAAGCAACTGGCATTTCGTTAGTGTCAATAGCTCGCTGTGATTTCCCATATTGCGTATCATACTATAATTACAGCCACACTTATGATTGTACACGCACGTTTAATTCATTTCTGTACGCATTTTTTGCACATGCGATCTCCTCACCTCACACCTAACAAATCTCACTTATGAGATCCTCATTTTATCTGTCATACACTGGTGGTCATTACGTTCACTAATAAAAGTGCGGTGCAGTATATTTGGAGGTGATTCCGACCGATAGCAAATGCGAGTGATGTTTCTGAGCCGCGAACTGCAGGAATAAAATAGATGAATCATGTCTACAATATAATTTCATAGAACCTTAAGGGACCATTTTGTATCAGTGAGGAAAAGACAACCCAGAATTGCTATTCCTTTTCCCCAGCTTCTCGTTTTTAATTCCAATTTCAAAATCGCCTTACTCTTTTTAACCTTTCCAAATGTATGAAGCACAAAATTCAAGTCAGAGTGCACATCTGTGGCTGAGGAAGTGCGCGAATCGCTGGCAGTATTCCCACACAGTGCCTCATTGCAATGTAACATAATTGATGTGCCACGTATTCTCAGCCGTTTCCCTGTGCTCTCGCTGCTGTCCGAGCCACTTTTTGCCGTCGTTTTAGCTGCTGCTATAGTTAAAGACGGCCGATTCCCCAACGGGATCATTCCTTGAAGCCGGAGAACCATACTCCTGAGCCTCGCACGTCGTTCCTTCCCTTCGTATAATTCTGTCCGACTCTCCCACATCCATATCCCTCCCCTCTCACCCCCTCTCCCCGTCACGCCCTTTCATACCCTTCCCCTCCTTCCCTCCCTCCCTCAGCCAACACCCTCTATCCTCTCGCCCCTTTCTCCCCGCCTCCCTCCTCTCACCACTCTTCTCCCACTTCTTTCCCTCCTTCCCCTCGCCCCTCCTCTTTTTTGCCCCGCATTTTCACCACTTCCCTCTCTTTCCATCTCCTCCCTCTCTGAACCACTCTCCTTTTCATCCTCCTTCCGACCTCTTGCTCCTCCTCTCATCCCCCCTTTCCCTCTCAACCTCTGCCACTCCCCTCTTCCATTCCTCACACGTTTCCCCCTCGCCTCTTCCTCTCCCTCCCGTCCTCTTGATTGCTCTCTTCCTTCACCATTCTCCTCTCTCCCCCTTCCCATATCCTCCATTCTCCCCTCTCCTCTTCCACCTCCGCTATACACCCCTCTCTCTCTCATTCTCTCTTTGTCCCCTTCTATTTATCCCTCTCATTCATGCTCTCCCTCCGCGTCTCTTCCCTCCCGAACAATGGATTATTTTAAAAAAGAACGTCGTGAGCGGTTAACCACGAGAGTTTATAAAATATAATAAAAAGTACTTTGAATGGCGTTATTCATCGGGGTTTTGGGTGATTTTCCTTCGCTCACCGTGAATTTTCTGGTAGGTCAGTCTCTCAAAAAGGGTTTTCCTGCGTTGGTTTAAAATACTGTGCCGATGGGGGAAGTTGTCGTGAGTGTTTATTCGAAACTTTAAGCTTGCATCAGACATGCATTGCTTGGATGACAGAAATGTGGGGTCGATTGCGTGAGAACGATATCCGCCATTCATTGGCGCATACCGAGGCGAAGTATGTGCCTTCGCGTAACATTCACTCTGCTCCGTCATTTTAGCTGGAAGCATTTTCATTGCGAAGAAACACATGACGGACTAATTAAAATAGTCATTAGTTGAAGCAATGAAGGTGCTGTGAGTCAGCGTAATATTATGAATTATTCCAATGAGATTAAATTGCTCCGCGTGAGTGATTACCTGAAGGGAGAGCAAAATGTCACTTTTGCTCTTACTCAATGGCTTTTAGCAAAAGATTAAATTATTATGTATTGAATCGACATGACATGGATTTATTCACAAGAGCACCTTATCAGACGAAGCCTTTATAAGCCTAGAGCAATAAAGCTCTATGTGATTATGATCAATCGGGTAGGTTCTACATAATGCCAGTCATTTAATAGGCCTGAAATCTCGGTTAGGATTTTCCGCCACTTTAAGATTCGTAGTAGTCGTAAATTTCAACTTTTAGGCACACAATCTGAGTATGTGATAATATTTCTTCTAACCTGAGCTTAAACTGAAGGCCAGAATAGCATCCAGATGAGATTTGAACCGCGACTCTTTACCAATATGGTTGCCGTGGTCGGTATTATCAGATTTTCTTTTAAAGGCAATACTGTAGCTTCATGCATTTTTTACGCGTGTGATCTTGGACTTTTTTCCTACATGTTAAGTTAAATTGTCAAATAAACCTACCTTGAAGGTATCCTATTAAAAGAAATGAATGCATCCTACAAGCAATTGCCTTTCTTGAAAACTCCCCTTCTGATCATAACTTTTGGGAATACTTGATGAATATTGTGTTCAATTTTCATTTCGTGTTGTATATGCATATGGTGTTTTACTATTTCTGTTTCACGTGATCTTGCTGCAGAATAACTGTGCGAGTAATGGGGTTGCTGTAGTTAAGTAACCGCAGTCAAAGTTTCTAGTTGAGTATATGTTATTACAGCATGAATACACGCTCTTCCCGAAGTATTGATAAATGATGTATGAAATATAATGGATACACCAGAATTTCCATTCCAAAAGACGGATTTTCCAGATTTGGCTCGAGCCTACTGATTTCCAAACCACCACGGTTATTACCCTAATCTAGAAAAATTATGAGTCGCCCTCAGGCACAAGCATCGATCCTTTAATGTGAAATATTCGTAAAGTCGAGTCAGCAGGTACAGCACAATATAAGAAGAATTCAAGAATGCATTTTTTACGTGTACGATCAGCAATGTATGCGTCCCACCGTTTACCTGGTTAAATTCTAAGTCTAATCTTAAGTAAAAACGCAAAATGCAAGATTCGAGCTAGGGGACCTTTGGATGCGTTAAGGCTGCAGCTTTGTTGGGTAGCAGTTGAATGTGATTTTTTGCACACTTTCATACAGTACCAACATTTCCCCATGGAACAAATGATCCATATTTTCCGGGATTCGAACCTGGAACCTTGAATTTCCGTGCATATCAACGGGTAACTTTGTCAAAGTTTTTCTTGGCTAATTCCTAATATTTGAATTTACTCCTGTCTTTTTCATGATCCTACCAACCTACGTTCGATTTATTTTATAATTATGTTGTGGACTATTTGTTGTGGAGCGGAATGGTTATTGGTGAAACGCTTGTGATATGCTGATGAGAAAAGTTACTGAAAATGATAAATTTAAAGTTTATAATTTTTTACTTAATGCTAAATAATAAATTATTATTGCGAATCAAGAACATTTATTAGCAATCATATATTGCAACCAATAAAATGACTTGTCATATTGATTTAAACATGGCTATGAAAGAAATTGGAATAGCGAAAATTCAAGGAATGCCACGCAAAAAATTCTGTCTGTACTCGGGGTATTATTGAAGATGAGTAATTCCCCAATGTATCGATGGAGAACCAAAGAATTCCTCAGTGCAAAAGTAACGGTTGAGCGCACACGGGTACGGACTGGAGTCTTTTCTCTCCGGAATGGTATATCGTGCGCCGCTCGTCAAATCGGTGATCTTAACGTTTCGGTGCGGCTCCCTGATCTACGATTCAAAAAAATTTCAATAAAATGAAATTCCATTCGACCCCTTTTATAAAAGGTTCACATCGGAAAATCCATATCGGCCATGTCCATTTGGGAGTCTTATCTGGGGCTGACTGCGACGTCACGCAACGGTCACCCCACCAACCCCGCCGCGCTATCGATGGAACGGTATGGAATGAAGGACATTTCCATTTGGGAAGGAAATACATATTTGTCTCGCTGAAATTTATCGAAGATTATGGTGAGATTAAGGCGCTCAGCTAATTCCTGTATAAGCATCCGCCTCCTCTTTAGTGTCAGAATATGTATTTGTTATGTTCATTCATTATTTTCATTTACTGAGTACGCGTCGGAAAATACCTCACCATTTGTACTAGACAATGATCAATTATCAAATTAATTTCTTCCACATTGCCATATTATTACGTACTTCTTATTCATCCGTATTCACTCCCCGGATTTCCAGACTTATGTACTTTTCCTTTTCTTCATTCCTTCTCTTACACAGTGTTAACCTCTTATACTCTCTATATTCCCTCGCTCTCCCTCTTTCTCACATTAATCTCGTCATTTAACAGTTGTTTTATGGATCTCATATCCAGCCCCTATTAATTCTACAATCAATGAAACATACTTCATTCCTTTTCCCTCAGAACAGAAGTATAAATTTCACATTCTTTCATGAGCCTCATCACCACTAGTCACCAATACTAAGATTGGTTTGAAGCAGCTCTCCACTCAATTCTTCTATCTTCAAACCTCTTTATGACAGCATAAATATTTTTTCCTTCCTTCGCTACTTGCTTCAAACGTCTCATTAGTCGTCTTCTTTTTACATTCATTCCATTCACTATTTCCTCAAAGATTGTCTTCATCAAACCTCTCAAGATTTTTCCCGATAAGCTATCCCGTCTTCTTTTTAACGTTTTCAGTAGACTTCTCTTTTCTCCCACTCTTATTAAAACTTCAATGTGCTAGTTACCCAATATGTGTGTGTAAATATATACATATATATAATGAAACTCAATCGGCCTATTTTTGATGCGGGGTGTGTAATTAGTGGTAGGGGATAGAATTTTCTTTTTTAGGAGAGTCTCTGGGTACCCACTCTTCTGCAGTGCGTGATGGAGGTTATCTATGGCTTGGTGTAGAGAGGGGGCATTGTTGCAGAGACGGTGAGCCCGGACGGAGAGAGAGTATGGGATGGATTGTTTGGTGGGGGGCGGGTGACAACTAGTATAATGCAGATATTGTTCGTGGTTGGTAGGCTTTTTGTGGATGGAGGTGATGAATTTGTTGTCTTCAAGGAGAATGCTGATATCCAGGAAGGTCACCCTCTTACGCTATTATTTATATGGGCCATCTAGAAACCTCATTTTTAAACTTTCAAGTTCTCAAACCCCTCCTGTGGGCCCGATATATTGATGAACTTTTTCCAGCTGTGGCCCCTTGGACGTGATTCACCCCTTTTATCTCTTCCCTCAACTCTTATTCCTCAGTTTCCTTCACCTCCTCCATCTCTGATTCCTCCGCCACCTTCCTGGACCACCACGCATTGTCGATTTCTCTCCACAACTCCAATGTATCGCCGTCAATTTCTACGGGATCTGTCCACTGGCCTCAGTTTTGCTTGCATGCATAACATCCATTCGTTTCACTTTGTATTTCGTTGCCAACTCTAGCATTCCCCGGTCACGCCTACTTCACAAGACAGCCTTTGTCCAGCCTGTATCGCCGTTTGCAATTTCTTTTTCTGTAGGTCAGCTGATTCCGAAATCCATCGTAGCTGGGTCTACTTTAGTAGTTATTTTGGGGTGGCAACCGCGAGCTAAGGTCATTTTCGCCATCTAGGATAGGTGAGTAACAAGATATGGGTAGGGATTTTCAGGGAAAGGACGACGGGTGGAGATAAATCCGGCGTCGGCGTTAGCTTACTCTGAACGCAAGGCGCCAAGGTCCCAAGGGGTCCACTGTTTATCAGACGGATGGAGTACTATACGGGGTTAGTCAGTTATTCAAGGGAGTTGACCGACAGCTGAGGTCATTTGCGCCATATAGAATAGGTGGGTAATGGAGTAACGGTAGGAACATTTCAGGAAATGGATGAAGGGTGGAGAGAAATCCGGCGTCGACATTAGCTTACTGTTAATGACAGGCGCCATGGGGACCACAGCCCCATTCGACGGTCTAAGTACTGAACCTGAAATGCCTTCCACTAGGTACTCAAGTAGGGACCGGTTTGCCACTGAAAAATCCGCTACTGCCTGAAATCGGACCCAGGCCCTCGGGATGGGAGGCCAGTATCTAGCCACCATACCAACCCGATCCCCATGCACTATAAGGTGCCCGCTACACAGCACTCAAGAGGGGACGTTTATGCCAATGAAAATCTCTGTCCCTTCCGAAATGCGAACCTGGTTCAGCACGATGGAAAGACAATGATTACCGTTGCTGCTATTGGAAGATGTGGTAATTTGGGCCGCGAGAGGTAATTTGGGCCCCTAGAAGTTAAGAGAGTGTTCTCGAAGAGATGGGAATTCTGAGAGAGCAGGAATAACTGCGGTGAGAAACCTAGCGTATACATTACTCTTCTTGTAACACAAGGCGCCAAGGGATCCAAGGGTTAACAAACATCCCTTCCGACGGAGGATGTACTTCTTTTGAAGTGCTTTAGGCATAGCGCCCTTGTATCGCCACCACTTAACGAATAAAAACCTCTGCCATTTCCGGGATTCGAATCATTCGGGGAGTGTGGCAGACAACTGCGTGTACTAGGATAGGTGAGTAATTGGGCATCGGCCGGATTTTTGGATCCAATCAATGTTAAAAGAATCTGGCGTCGGCATTAGCCTGCTCGTAGCGATAGACAATTTACGTTCGAGTACGGAAATAAACTTCTACATTGACATTTCAGAGAGTGCAGAGTGTTTAGCTGTAGTCTACTTTTAAGTGCCCCTAATTTGACGAGTTTGGTGATTTCCTTGTTATCACTACGGGAGGTTACTGAATGCAAAGGTCGTTTGCACTACTAAGGATATATAGTTGAGAATATGGAAAGAGAGGAGAGAGGTTTTTAGTGAATGGAGAAAGAGAGGAAAGTAACCTTGCGTCGGCATTAGCCTACTCTTCATCGAAAGGCGGCAAGGGTTCCACTGTTTAGCGTCCCATCTGACGGACGGAGTTGTGAACTGGAAGGTCTCTCCACACAGCACTGAAATAGGGCTCGGTATTCCTTTGGAAAATATACCCACTGTTGGGACTCAAACCCGGATCCACGAGAAAGGGGTGCCACCACATCAGTCCCTCATAAAATAAATCACGAAGAGAGAGCTGCTGTCATGGGAGTCTACAGACAATTGGCAATCCAAACAAAGTACGATCAATTGCAAGAATCCTCAAGAATCAACCCGTGGTTGTATTAGCAAATTGGGGACATAAGTTCTTATCAATTGAAGGTACGTAATGAAGCCATAGAGTTGAGAGACGCGGTAGGGGAGTCGGAAACGAAAGGATTTTAATGTTTATTACTGGCATGAAGAGTCACACTCAGACATTTTAAGGATTTTTCCTCAGCCATCTCGAAAATAATTATTACTAATTTCCAGAGTTGAAGTTTTTCCTATACCTAAAATTTAGACAGAGACCTTTGGCTTTCCTTTCAGCACATTTCGAAAAGGCAGCTAAACCTTTTTTCAACTCTTAATTTTCATCGTTGGAGATTTTCTGCGCAAAGATGAACTCATCTCCACGTGTCACAAGTTATTCCTCAGCCACTGACTTGCACCTTGGAATTTGCAAATACTAAGCTGACCCAAACAGACTAAGTTAGCGGTGTCCATTTAAGTTTTAAAGACGGGCTCCTACATAGTTGATGGTGATGACACTAAGGCCAGTTGTTACTTTGAGTAATGCATAAAAGGATCCAGTCCCTGTGTTCCTGAGCATTACATAATATCACAGTACCTAGTGAAGTAGAACGTGACAGCAATTATGAAGCTACTATCAGTAAATTAAAAATCCCTTCGCATCCGTTTACAATTAAAGATCACTAAGAGTTTAACTAGCATATATTTTAATACATTATTAACCGATATAATCCTTATAAATATATATTACTCTCTACACATAAATTTCATATATCCTTTTACGCAAAACTTTTACGCGATTTACTGTAAAATACCCTATTTAGCATGAACGCCGTGAATAAATATACCAATTAGGTACCAAAGATTCTATTCAAAGGAAAAATTTCATCTTTAGTTGTGTCCGAATCCATTTTCCATCACTTTAAACTCCGACTTTAATTATTTGTTGCCGTCAGATGGGTGAGCAACGGTTGCATTCTTTTTACGACGGGATATTTGATATGAGGTGAAAATTACAACCGTTTTTCATTTTCCTGTATTCATAATTGTAAATATCATATTATTCGGCCATCAAATTAAAATATTACGCAGTGTATTAGAAATAGGAAAACAAAATTCAACCTTATCTGCATGTGATCTGACAGTCTTTCTCATTGTCTTATGAATGATAAAATTCAGGTAGTTGCTACTAGTTTAATTACCCCGGTCATATGAGACTTTTTTAGTATTTTATAATGTCACATGAAAGGTGAGCAAGGCACCATGACTCTTCGTGTCTTTCAGTGCACAACGGGCTCTGAATTCGGTAGTTTCTATTTCATTATTCTTATTTTGAAGTTGAAGAAGTTGGTTATAAAATATCGCAGGTTTTCCCGGCGTACGCTGGAAGTGAAGGCTGTTCGAGTGCTCCACCGGGTAAAATCTTCCATCGCTGCCGACGTTTCGAGGAACGATTCGTTACTCGAAACGTCGGCAGCGATGGAGGATTTGACCCGGTGGAGCACCCTAACAGCCTTCACATCCAAGATGGTTATAAGTTGTGATAACTTTCATTAATACATTATTTCATTTCAATACTCTTAAAAATAATTAGATATAAATCGCCTGTATGTATGTGACCCACAATGCATAATGCGACCTGATGATTTTTCATTTAGCAGGTGTGTCGACCAGTTATTCTCAAGGCAAGAATATACAACCAATATTTCTATAATCAGTTTCCTCCTGCTCTTTTCCAGAGGGTAAAATCTTAGAATTATAATCGAATATCTTAAGTTTGGATAGAACTATATAAAGCCTGATGGAATTGGACACAACTCTAACCTCATGTCCACCAAGGATCAATATCCTCCTGCAGGTTGCACACCTCCACATCGCCCACAACTTTTACGGGCCTTGGGATAATTGCGCTCTTTCTCTCTTCTCTACAAGTCGTTGATTGAACCGGGTAAAGAGTAATCCCCGAGAGCCCGTCTGAATGACATCACTTCCTGGAAACATAAATTGGTGGCACCGTTTATAAGGCTTTGACTCTAGATTCTTCGTGATGTCAAAGATATTTTGGGTGAAAACCTGTAATCATACTTAGTATTATCAGCATTGCAGCCTGCAAGCCAACACGAGGTTGGTAGCAGGGCGGGGATTCACACAAGCCATATGTTAACAAAGAGAAATCAATTGCATAGTTCCTAACCATATAATCAATTTCACTGTTACGAACTAACGTAGCAAGGGGACCCGGCAACTTCAGATGCAATACAGCCTCTTACATAGGCTGACAACAGCCGTATTTTGCAAATATATTATAAATTTGTTCTGGTTAAATAGCAAGCATAGTGGTTAGAACTAAACAAAAAAGTGTGTAGCCTTTAACTACTGGAGAAAGAATAATTCACATGAGCGATCCTATAGTATCATTAAAATAAAAATAGTAAACGTTGAATCCGTATAGCAATTATATGTTACAATTAATAAGGATTTAATGTGCGGAAAATACTTCCGGGAAATATGCAGTCAAGCTGAAGGAAAACAAGGATTTATTAAAGGAGTATTAGAGGAATGTGATTATGAGAAGGAAAAATAGTGATGCTATTTTTCTTTTGTTAGGCCCCATACAGAATATGCAGTAAGTATATGGGATCTAAGGGGACACTATTGCAGAACTGAATTTTTGAATCATTATTTGATCGTATGTTTAAGTACAGGATAAAATATCCTTCAGAAATTTAAGGCAGAAAGGTTCTGTGAGGATATTACAATTAGATGAAACGCCAGTGCACTATAGCAGGTTAGATTTTGAAGATAAACTAGAGAGATATAAAGACAGAGAGGTTTAAAAATAAGATTGTTCGCGCACAATTGGGAACAGTAATAAATTACTGCGAAGATACCTGGGAGAAATTTGAATGTAGATTTTTATGTAGAAGAGTAGTGTGTAGTGACTGCATTTTTATCATGTTCATGCATTAGCATTACTTATTCATGCGCAATTTGGGAAATATATTGTAATTAATGTATGTAGATAATGACTTATAGTAATTATTGCTTTAATTTGTACATTTAGTTTTACTTGTTAGTCTATTTGCATGTATAACTAGTAATTTCGAATTCCTGCATGATAGCAAGCGCAAATTTCTCTTTTGATTTACAATGCATGCCTGGTGCCTGGTGGTATGTTGGCTCATCCCTTGCCATAAGCCCTTGTGGTGATATGCAGAGCATTATATATGAGTAGATGAACATTCAAGGGGGATTAAAAAACGATTACACTCATGCGCTGTACATTTAGAGGTTCATGCAGGCATCCCAAAAATGCTAAGCATTACCTACCCTGCTTATGTAACCCCCGGTTACTTAGATAACATTTACAGTTGTAATTTACTGTGCGAGGAGAGAATGTCATGTAAAGCTTTGCGTTACTATTTGTCCTTCTCGTTTAATCGTTATGATTTGAACGGCCATAGTTTTCGGCCAAGGTTTCAAATATATATTTCACATTTCCAGAGATGTTTATGCTTTTGAATTTTCGTGGTAATTTTAATCTGTATTTAAACTTGAAATTGGAATTCGATTCATGCAATCAATAAGAATTCAAGAATGCAAGGCAGGAAATAATATAAAGCTTTTTTGTGTAATTTCAAAGCTCGCCCGCTGTTACGCCTTCGCTAATTATGTTTTTTTTTATAAAAATAAATTCTTCGTTAAATGGTGTTATATAGGGTTAAAAGGTGGTGATAAGCTTGCATATTTTCGAAGTATGCTAACTTGGAGAAAGAAGCGGTGAGTGGGAAAACATACTTTCGTGGGAAAAAGACCGTATAGAGATAAATTTATGGGCGCAGAGGTACACTTCCTTACATTGGATCTGATATCATGTGAAAATGTGCACTTCGTTTAGCCAAAGAGAGAAAATTTCTTTACTTTTTAAGTCAGTTTTGCGTTGCGCCTCTTTCCCGTTTTTTCCCCAAGGGGTAGTGCATATCTCCGCGCGAGGCCTCAGTGGATCTTCGAAAGGTAGTGCTCCTCATCCCGCTTACTTGCCTCACGGTTGCTTTGGGATTCAGTCTATCGAGGCGAGAGTCACGCATCTCTTTTTTTCCATAAACGGTTTGAGGCAGAGAAAATCTCGTTTCCAAAGACCGAGCCAGCAGCCAAGAAAATGTCTTCATATTTTAGATATCCTTCGCGGTCGAGACATTTCATGGTACTGCTTTTGGGTTTTCTTGCACAATGATTTATTTCACACCGTTATAAGCCGATCATATGCGTAGTTTAAGTAACTTGAACCAAGTAATGCTAATTTGACAAAATTGCACGCAATACAGTTGATGTTCAAATGATGTAGAGTTTCAGTTCAAATGGCTTTCATATTTTTGATTTCATTTGAATTTCATTGTTGCGTTCTATTTTAATATTTTCATTTTAATGGAAATTCATTTCTACTTTAATCGTTGTGGTGTAATACGTTTTACACTAGAATAGTGTTATTCCAGAACGATATTTATCTCATCTTTAACTGGAACATCCGATGATCGGCATTCACGCATCACAAGTTCCTTTATGTCTGCTGTTTTCCTCGTGGAGGTAACATTGTGCCTCTCAATTGCTGTAAGCAGTGTATGCACGGAGTAGTATATTTTGCATGCTTGCAGGAGAGTATGCGTAACCTTATCTCTATGATTGGTTATGAATGCTTGGTAATGGCTTACCCCTGCCACACACCCTTGCGTTGGCTTGTAGGATATACGTAGATGTATTATGAAGATGTAGGTCAGGTAATATTGCATTAAGCTTAAATAATGCATGTGGTGCTGTCCATGATACTTATAAGGAGCGAATCGTGACGGATATTGTTTCGTACTCTAACGTTTCGGGTAGGTACTGCTATTTCAGCTAATTTTATTATTTTCCCTTCCCCTTTTTTCTTCCATCTCCGCTTCTTTTCACTGAATCTCCCATCAAATAAGCATTCATAGTCCTGCCGCCTCCTTTTCTCATTTCATGTCTGTCATTTTTTTAACATTTCCATCCTCAACGTACTCCGAGCATTACGCTTCCTAAATATAAAACTTCGGGCCAATTACAAATCTTCTCATCTCTTGTAATCGCTACCCTGAAAAGATTTCGCGAGGTGATGACTGTGAAACCCATAGCCTCTCCGCAGCTGAATCCTACACCTGTCCGAATTAGTTAGGATTGGATCCCGTAGTTGCTAGGATTTACATGTAAAAGTTCAATCCGAAAGTTTGTTTTTGATAGGTGAGGATAGAGTTTACCCCGTACTAAACCATTGGCGTGTTAAATTCACACATACAGGGCAAGGGGGCCAATTTCTTTCCCTGGACCACCAGCTATTTACTACCAAGTTTTGATACGCAGTTAATCGAATCGCGAGTATTTTAGGTGGGGTTCATAGAGGCTCTTGCCCAGGAGTTGAACCCGGAACCCTACGGTCAGAAGTAAGCGCTCTACCCATTAGGCCACCACGGCCCCATTTAAATGTAGGAAATTTATATTCATCATTGAAGTGTTGGTAAAAATAATTGGGGTAGCTTCCCGTTGCTTGCTTCGGTGGAGTATTCAACGTGACACCGTCAGTTAAATGGCCTTCCCAATGGGATCAGACGCCCTCTTGATCAGCCGCGTCGCCGAGGAACAGACACTGCGTGTGGACTGCCTTTTGTCCGGCCTCTAACCTCCATGGCATGGGTGACATCCCTACAAGGAGCAATATTTATCGCTCCCGCCTGTCTATCTCTCTGGGTCAGAGGAGCACGAAAGACTCTCCACCGCGTCAAGGTCGTGGGTCATAGGGAGGGAGGTGACGGGTAATTACCGTGAAGTGCATTGGGCTTCGCGCGACGCCCAGGATCGTTAGCATGAGCCTAATCTTTGGCCATGGTCATTGTGATGGCATCGTCTCTCTTTCGACGTGATGGTGATGACAGCGTGCTTCATCACCGGTCGCACCCGAGACTCAATCACGTCCACCCGTCCCCCATAGCGCCAGTAAAGTGACTTGTGTTCCCCATTTCCGACGCCCCTCGTCTACTCGGATATTTGGCCCACGCGGACACGCAACTTCAGAGCAGTGGCTGGGGTTGTGATCGGGCTGTGCGGCCCCCCGAACCCATGGGGAGCATTATAGCGGGACACAGCTCACCACTTACGACGGGGTCGATAAATCCCCGACGCCTTCATGACGAGTCTGCGAGCTCAATAATAGGGCCGGTTCCTTCATCAAAGAAAACAGAATTCATTAATTGCTATTCGTGCCCTTCCATAAATGTATTCGTTCTAGGCACAATGTTTGGATTGAGAAATCCTCGTTTACTAGAGAATTAAGTGTTGATTTTAAGACCATTTGAAAAAGCTCAGTAATGGCGGGATGCACTGCCTTCTTGCTGACGTAACAGGTAAGCTACCGCAATTATTTTTACCAAGACTTCAACGATGAATATAAATTACCTACATATAAATGAGACCGTGGTGGCCTAATGGGTCGAGCGCTGGGCTACTGACCGGAGGGTTACGGCTTCAAATCCTGGGCAAGGGCCTCTATGAACCCCACCTAAAATCCTCGCGATTCGATTAACTGCGTGTCAAAACTTCGTAGTAAATCGCAGGTGGCCCAGGGAAAGTAACTGGCCCCCTTACCCTGCATGTGTGAATTTAGTTTACGTTGCGAGGCATAGGAAATATTCGTCTCCTGAACTTACCATTGTATTTCAGAGCCTCTCAGCTCTAGTGAATATGTATTAATAACAGCCTGTGAAAACTATCAAAGTTTGAAATGTCTCCTCCGTTAAACATGGTATTAATAGTCGTTTTATAGGCTCCAGGGTATCCTGCTCGTGGAGTCCTCTGCTATTGCGAAGCATGGCGTGAAGTTCGGGTGGCGATGGGGGAACTTCACGGGATGCATAATAAAACGAATACGACTAAACGAAGCCTAAACGAAGAAATATACCATCGGAAAAATACTAAAATAAAATATTATCCTTTGAAAGATGAAGAAGGGAATGAAAATTTACAAGTTCATTCATTCTTAGTCTCCCTCTTTCATTTCACTTGAACTGCGTCCTCCGCTCGAGACCTATTTTTTGAGAATTTTTGAAAAATTGCTAATTTACATGAAGTACTGGCTCGTTAATATCCCCTCATTAGGATTTTAAGAGTGGAATAATATTTAGTGATTTACTCGTCCTTGTTGCAAAATGTGGTCCACTGGTAAGGTATGATTCTCGAAATATGCAATGTTATTGAATAGTTAGAAATACCCAGGGAGTTCGAGAAAAACATCATCATTCCTATTCCCAAAAAGAAGAGAGCAGAGAAATGCGAAAATTATAGGACTATAAGCCTGACGACACATGCATCGAAGATATTGACAAGGATCATCTACAGAAGAATAGAACGAAAAGCAGAGGAGTTCCTGGATGAAGATCAATTCGGATTCAGGAAAAGTAAGGGTACAAGGGAAGCAATATTGGCCCTTAGGCTGCTTATAGAGAAGAGAATGGAGAAGAACAAACCGACCTTCATTTCATTTGTGGATTTAGAGAAGGCTTTTGACAATGTGGATTGGAATTCAATGCTTGATATTCTAAAAGGAATTGGAGTTTCCTACAATGATCGAAGAATTATCCACAGTTTGTATAAAAACCAAGTAGCTGTGATTAAATCTGGACCCAGCTGTGAAGAAGCAAGAATAAGGAAAGGAGTGAGACAAGGCTGTGCACTGTCTCCCGTAATTTTTAATGTTTACGTTGAGAGAGCCATCAATAAAGCCAAGGAGAAGTGTTCTGGAGTGAACATCCACGGAGAAAGAATCAGCATGCTACGATTCGCTGATGACATAGCTCTCATAGCAGAGACAGAGAAGGAGCTGAATAAGATGCTAACAACCATGGAAAGGGCAATGACCAGACATCAGCTGAAGATCAATAAGAAGAAAACTAAGATATTGGTGTGCAGCAAAAGAGAAGAGGCCAAAACCAACGTTAAACTAGGAAAACAGAAACTGGAAGAGGTGAAAGAGTTCTGTTACCTGGGAAGCAGAGTAACCAGCGATGGACGAAGCAAAAAAGAAATAGTGAGTAGAATAGCCCAGGCAAAGAGGGCATTCTATCAAAAGAAGAATCTACTTACAGCTGGAAATACAAGCTTGGAAGTAAGGAAGCAATTCATCAAAACGTATATCTGGAGCATGTTCCTTTACGGCAGTGAGGCATGGACGATGACAGCAGCGGAGAAGAAAAGGGTGGAAGCATTCGAAATATGGTGCTATTGAAGAATGATGAAGATAAAATGGATCGATCGAGTGACAAATGAAGAAGTCCTAAGAAGAGTGGGAGAAAAGAGAAGTCTGCTGAAAACTATAAAAAGAAGACGGGACAACCTAATCGGCCATATCTTAGGACACGATGGCCTGATGAAGACAATCGTCGAGGGAAAAGTGAACGGGAAAAATGCAAGAGGCAGGCCTCTTATGAGTTACATGGAGCGGGTCGTAAAGGACGTGAAAGAGAGGAACTACGTTGGTATGAAGAGGTTGGCTGATAGAAGAATCGAGTGGAGGGCTGCGTCAAACCAATCCTAG
The DNA here is from genome assembly GCA_933228895.1 of Platycnemis pennipes. Classification (NCBI taxonomy): domain Eukaryota; kingdom Metazoa; phylum Arthropoda; class Insecta; order Odonata; family Platycnemididae; genus Platycnemis; species Platycnemis pennipes. Next base: position 52,158,963 of record OW121846.1, read on the forward strand.
GATTGTTGACCCTTGATGATGATTGAATAGTTGCTTCCTTCCGAAGCGTACAGCTAACCCCGCACTTGAAATACATCTCCTGCAACGGACATCCTCTTTGGTTCGAGAGTAACAAATATTTTAAATAACTCTCTTAAAGTTTTTCTTTTGAAACTTGTTTATTTGGGTTTTTTGACGCAGCTGAAAAAATCCGAAAAGCTTACATCGCCAAAAGTTTATTCAAGCAGGGGTAACCGCGTGGAATATTTGAATATCTTTAAAACCGAAGTCAAAATTCATTTGAAGAAAATGGCATTTCATGTGAATCTAGTCAGTCATTCTGCTAGTACATTGGGTGAGACATCGAATTGAAAAAAATATTACAATAATCTTCAAGATCAGAAAGTGTTTTATTACATTTCCAGGTACAAAACCTTTCTTACGAGGTAGAAACATTTTCCGAAAAGTTGGTTGGTTTACCCAGCAATGCCTTGATCACGTCGTGCAAGTCCCATGCATGATAATGTTTAAAGAGTTTCCACTCGATGCTTTCTGATCGGCATGGTATTCTTCTGGTCCTGAGTTTTTTTCTGTTTCCTCGACTGAAAATAGTGAAACAGTAAGTAATTAATAAATTTGCAACACAACTCTTATTGGCGTGTGCTCCTGGTGAGCACCATTGCCCTTCAACGTGTAAAATACCTTTGTTGATAATTTTGTCCTGAATAATATCAGGGAATTGAAAAATGTTGGATCAATGTATAAATCTGGATACTTTTTAAGAGATTTTTTTTGCCACAACCGCAAGTACATATGAGTGTATCAGAAATTTTCCTTCAAAATCACCGCAAGAAAGCGAATAAATGCAGCTTCAGCCAACATAAATGAAACATTTCATCATGCATATTTCAATACTATAAGAAATTAGGTAAAAATATGTCATAATTTAAATATGGTTGAAGAGAAGTCATGAATGAGGAATCACAGATTTTAGAAATTTTGTTTCCTGGAAATTATTTCCTAGAGCGTTATCCTGTTGCTTAGCTAAGCTTAAGAAATGTACGAATCAAAGAATATCTATGTATTTGAGAGGACATTTAGTGCTTACAGAAGCTTCTGACGGTTAATACATATCAAGGAAAACGATAGAAATGAATACGTACTAATAGTTTCCATAAAGATAATTAAATCATCCATGAAACTTTTTTAAATAGTTTTCTCATCTTCGTTATCTTCGGACGCGAGGACGGTGCCTGAAGTGGAAGAATGTGAGAAATTAGTTTCATTCATTCACTTCATAGTTCATAGTTGTACTTATTTGGGATGGTGACCGACAACTGAGGTCATTTGCGTCATTTAGGATAGGTGGGTAACTGGGTAATGGTAGGAGTTTTCAGGGAACAGAGGAAGGGTGGAGAGAAACCTGACATCGGCATTAGCCTATTCTTAACAACAGGTGCCAAGGGGACCCCTGTTTAACGTCCCATACGATGGACGGAGTACTGAGCTCGAAGTGATTTCCACATAGCACTGAAGTGGCGACCGGTATATCAGTGAAGAATCGGAAAAATCTTACTCTACCGGGACTCGAACCCGGACCCTTGGGATGGGAGGCCAGTACTTTAGCCACCATACCAGCCCCATTTCCTCTGTTTGGTCAATGCCTGCTTATGCGAAGCAATTCTTCTCCTAATATCATCACTACTTCGCCTACTTTCGTCCAATATGCTACCCAAATTACAACATTGTTCCTCCTCAATATAAAGTCTACGAAACAAGCATACAAATCCTGATTGCATTCCAAAGAGAAAAAATCATTCGCCTTCACCGGGACTCAAACCCGGACCCCCTAATTTCCGGCCAGGTGCTCTACCAGTTGAGCTACCAATACGTACTCTTTCTCTTTGGAAATCATAGATGATTTTAAGGAACAAGACTGTTCCTCCTGTTTTAGCAACGCCGTCATTACCTATTATTATATTTCGCCTTCTTTTTCCTTGAAAATTTTATAATTTTAGCTTTCTCGACATTTACTTCAATCCCAAATCCAAGCATCCAACAACGATTGTGGTCGATCAGCTGTCCCACTTGCAAACGCTTGGTTATGGGCAAACTTCGATTTAATTACCACTCGCCCCACTTTCTCGAGTTCCTCCCACGTATTGCTTGGTTTGATCAAAGAACTAGACAGTGTGCAGCGTAGAGCAGCTAGGTTTGTTAATAGGTGTTACGATAGGTTTAGTAGTGTATCCGAATTATTACATGAATTAGGGTGGGAATCATTATCAGAGCGTAGTTTAAAATTAAATCTCTTACAATAATTTAAATCGGATAGCTTTACTGAAGATGTTAGGCATACATTAAAAACACCAGCGTATTATGCTAGATTCGACCAGATAAATAATATTAGAGAGATAGATTGTCGTACTGATAGATTCAAAATGTCATTTTTCCCCCGTACTTTAAGAGAACAGAATAGGGAGCATATCAAAGGGATAGGTAGGGGAAATATTTTAGAGTAGTCTGTAGTGCATGATGCATGTGTTAACAAACAATCCCTTAATTATTACTGTGTAGGTACTAACAATCTAGTTGCCTGAGACCCTAAAGTAGCATATTTATAGTGCATGCTTGGTGATCTTCACCCCCTTCCACACACCCTCGCGGTGGCTTGCAGCGTATCGCGTAGATCTATCTTTAACCATTTCCTCTATATGCTTGGGAAAAAGGGTAAACCTGCCTAAACCCCCGTCTATTTCTTGCCCATCTAGATTCCCCATGTGCTTTCCTTGCCTGGGCGCATTACTCAATGTGTAGGTTTCTAAAGAGACGTCCTTTCCTTTGGTTTCTACTTAGATTCCTCATTCTTTTGCTCGTGTAAATCTACTCTATCAAACACCTTCCTAAAGTCTACGAAACAAGCATACCAATCCTGATTGTACTCAAATTTCATTACCACTGACGTCCTTATTAATGCCATAAAATCATGGGTTGATCTATCATTTTTAAAACCAAATGGATTTCTCCTAAGAACTCATTCGCCCTCATTTCCAGCCTCGTAGTTAGTTTTCTAAGAGTCTCTTATGCCGCGTGTTACAATATACAAATCTTCCTATAGTCCTCGCTAATATACGCTTTCTTCTTTTAAGGGAAAGGGACCTACACGTTTTATACGAGATCCTCTGACCAATTTCCTACTACACATATCCTCCGAATTAGTCCTACTTATCTTTGTCCTCTAGGTTTTCCTAGGCTATTTCACACTACCACTGAGATGCTATCTTTTCGTACAGATTTTCTCGTGGTCATTTCACCTAACGCTTTCTCAATCTCGCAGTATTATTGGCCCCACGTCATAATTCGTTTACGTCAACTTTGTCTCCTCTTTCCAGCCATTAAGGTCCATTAAATTCAGCATATATTTTCTCCTCATATTCGTTTCACCAAGCCTGCATATCATATCTTTTGGGTAAAGCAACAATTTTCCTGACTTATCCATTTTAACTTTTGTGTTCAGCGTGCCTGATTAGCCCTCTACATAATTTTCCATTTAATCGTATCATCCTTTCCACCACGCCTCCCTTATCTTCTTTGTCTCGCGACTGAAGTTATTATTCAAGTCTTTGTACCTCCCCCTTTGCTTCTTATTACCATTCCTCCGCTTTCTTCTCTCCTCACTTATCTTTATACAATTATTTACAGCTAGATAACAATAGACATTATATAATTATTTATAGATAGATATGTATAGACATTTCTTTAGATATCCGTAATCTCTTCATTTTCTTCATAAAGGCTTTGCCCATAGTTTTTACCAGCTTCTGCCGTTATCTTTCCTTGTTTTTAGATCTCCCCAGCTTTCTTTTACATCTTTACTTTTGGCTACCTTTTTCTGCTCCTTGTTTGTAACCTCAGTTAAGGCTATTTTATTCCATTTCCTGATCTTCCTTCCCCCCTTTATTATTTTGAAACAAACACTGCACATCACTATTACTAACTTGTGTTCGGAGTCTGCATTAGCACTTGGGAAATTGGGAATCGATGACGCTGTTTTCAAACCTGGATAACATTTCTCTGATCAAATTGATATAGTTCAATATTCAATGGCTTTTTTCATGTTTACTAACGTCTCTTTCAGTGATCAGACCAGGTTTTTCTGTGATTAATTTGTTTACCTCTAATTCTCCACTGATATTTCTCCGCCATAATTTCTCTTTCTGGCCAGCGCGCCTCTACCTCATTCCCATTCCTTCCTCTGCAATTATCGCATCCCAATTTTTATTGCTATAAAGTATTTTCAACTCCAAGCCTCACCTATTATTTTATCTAGTTCTTCATACCCGTCATTTATTTCTTCCTCCGGGCGATCATTCGACGGCATGTAAAGCTGTATCATGAAATAGTTGCTCGTGATCGGTCTTCACATGCGTCAGTTGTATTTTATCACTTCCATGGTCATTATCCACTACAACACAAGAATAAGAAAGTAATTTTTTTCTACCAACAATGTTCTCTCAGTAAAAAATATATTTCTGAGGTTCATTCTATTATAGTTCCAAAAGAGCAAAGTAAAAATTACTTTACAGAAATATTACGTAATCAGCTTTTTATATTAATTCTGACAATCTGTAGGCACTGAGAAGTAATTTTACGAACAAAGACGGTCTATAATAGCCAAAATCTCTAAATTCCTCCTGAAACTGAGTAAAAATCCTTTCATCTCCAGACTTTACGGGGTAACGCAATTGAAAATGCAATTTCTTTTATTTTTAATTGCCCTCTTTTTAATCTCTTACTCCTCGTACAAATTACCATCTTTTAAACGACTACGAAGAGACTCAGAATCTTACCTGACTTTACATTACACTCGAAGCCGCTGCAGCAGACAGAATCATTGCTTTGGTGAGTTTAAATGTTGGAAGATAGTCATCAACTGTTTCAATAGCTTTAACATCCTGATCTTCTTATTGATTATCAAATACATGGAAGAATTACTAGTGTGTGTGTGTTTCTTTCATGACCTAAATATTTATAATATTCTGGAACTATTGGGTGAAATGAATGACTAATCAGGCTCCAATTGCCATTACTCTTAGTCTAGGAATCAATTGTTACCACTGGAAACACACTGGGTATTCCTTAAAATTTTTTTTTTCACGAGGCGGGCATGAGACCAAGAGACGAACCGGAGTCTGATCCCATATGTCCTCTTGTCTTAGGGTAGCACTCGTATTGTGCATTCTATGAATTATGAGAAATATACCAACATGAAGGGAAAAATAGCACGGGGATGCAGCTGATAGATAAATGCAATGCAAAGAAGAGTGGGGAAAATCCATCATAACCTAATCTTACCGGTGAAAAAAACTTCAGCATAGATTGATTCAATACCTATAGTTGTATGTTGGAACTTTAATATGCTGATATCGAAATACCTATACTTTAAAATGTGGAATTGAAAACTTTAGCACTGAAATACCACCCAGCGGTACGCCGGAGTATCTGAAAGCCTCTCTATCTCCATTCTATTCGTTTTTAAGTCCCGAAAAACTGTTGACATGGTGGATGACCACTACACAACGAGAGTTATACTGGATCGCTTCAGCAAAGCTTTACTCTAAACAGACTTCTGAGTTTCAATTTTTTAGTATTCTGTTCCCGGATTACCGGCACTCAAGTCACTCAGGTCACGTTGCTCCGTTCCCCACATCTTTCACTGCGCGCTGATATAATGGGAGGTGTCAATGTGATTGACAATCTAATTAACCCGCACTCCTTTGATTGAATGACATAAGGTGATTGTGGAGATGTGAAATCCATAGATACTATGGGGATATATAACTGACTATACCCCTTGATTCTCATAGCTGAAATGATGCTATAATCCCGTGTTCACAATCATGATTGAGTTGAAAAAGTAGCCGTGCAATAGAAAAAGATTACCAGCTTGTGTTCGACATTAACAATGGAATATTACGACTTTGATGAAAGAATGAAAATGTGAAGAAACACTTTATTGGAACGCACTTGTGGAGTGTGCTCCTTTACGGCAGTCAGACTATATCAGCCATAGAAAAGGCGAAACTCAAGGCATTTGAAACCTAGTGTTACAGAACAATGATGGAGATAAAATGAATACACGGAATGAGAAACCGAGTTTTTATGAGGATTCTAAGGAGCAACTCGTGAAAATTCAGAGATGAAGGCCGTAAAACCTTATCCGACATATCTTGAGACTTGATTACCTCATGAAGGCAGACGTGATGACCTCGAGCGCGCAAAAGATGATCACGAAAAAGATGTACGGAGCAAGTAGTGAAGGATTAAAAAGAGAGGAATATTATCAGAAATACTTTAGCCAATAGACGATGCGTGTTGAGAGATTTTCCGGACCAAACTAAGTAGGTAAGGTTATGAATGCAGTTTTTGGGGTATATGGGCATTTTAGGGCGATTTGGGGCAATAGATAATCATTTGAAAAAAGTGGTTCAGGAAAAAATGAAAAGGGAGAGAAATAGACGGAGTATTCTGGCCTGAAAAGAGGATCCAGTATCTCCTGATTCAGAATTTTGACATCATATAGTGTAGGTCGTACTTAACTAGGCATCATGTTTCACGGATCGGGCCCGTAGGACACCCTATCATTCATGTAATTTCTGAGCGATTCGTCGACATTCCTATAACTTTGCGGTATCAAATATTTGTTCTATGTGGCCCAAGAATTGTGTAGGTCAAATAATTAAAAAATAATACTTGTATATGCACGCTCACAGAATTGAATGGCCGTCGGTGACCGTGTAGGGTGATTTTTATTCTGTGCTCCCACATTTCTTGATGCGTTACCTCTTTGAAAATAAATCCTTTTTAACCGTACTCCGTGTATATAATTCATAGAAAGTTATCTTAGGAGGGTATTTGGGACTGAAAAAATTTAGGTAAGAATTGGGAACCCATTTTACACATACTTTTCTTCGTGACCGTTTTGTGTGTCCCTTGAGTGAACAAATATTGTACACTTGATTTTTCAAGTTTCCAGGGCAGAGAATAATGTACACGCAAAGACTAAAGGAGTAGGGTGGAGGAGGAGGAGGGGGAGGAGGAGAACGAGGAGGAGAAGTAGGGTGGAAAGAGGTGATTTAAAATGCATCTTATGTCTTTCAAAGAAATATTGTACGTCACGCAATTCTTGGAAGTATGCCTCATCTATTGATCTCTCGCACGCGTCCAATATGGTTTTAGCACATAAAAATGTGGAATCGTGTTCTTCTAACCTGTTAGTTTTGGTGGGGTAAATTTCTTGGTGTACTTTTACAATAAATTCCATGATTTCGGTAGTCCTTCCCTATTGTCTTCCGAACAGATTATTCCCTCACTGCATTAGGTACTCATTACTTATATATTAGTCCATTCAATGGAATGAGTTTATTAATCGTTGTCCGTTGTCCAATCGTTATATACCGTTCAAGAATCGTACTTCAATGTATTACCTATTACTAAGGCAGTTAATGCAGGAAAACTTGATGAAAAGTTAGGGGGTGAGATAAGATGAAAGTTCATAATTATCATCGGTAATTACTTTATTTATTTCCAGAAATGAAGTAATTACACAAAGGTGCCAACTCTCCATGTTGGTCTCTGTCAATCAGTATACTGAGATTACAATACAGCATGGATTTTTAGCTACATCTAAGTTCACCCAGTTGCCTCACAAATATCAATAGAGTAATCTGCAAGCTAAGTCGGTGGAGGATGGCTGGGTGTGACTTATTGCAACTCTTGTTCCACGAACATACACAAATGGATGTATTAAGCGTATGAGAAACGTACTAACTATGCATGTACGAGGTACGTGCGTTATCAGTAAGTACGAGCTAATGTGAGTTTAGTATCTTATGCATTTCATTGCCTTTACTGAAGTATATTTGACATCAGTCATGAAATCGTACACTATACATGGGTTGGTAGATCAATGTATTTTCTTCAGAATAGCTACTTACTGGTCTACTTATACTGTCCATAACTACCTGGTTCTTTTCATAGCTATCTGCATATGATAAAAATTTTCCGTTTGCGGGAGGAAAGACAATTTCAGTACCCCTCGCCATTCCGCAAAACGCTGAAAATTATTCTGGCGACATCGGGTAATGAATGGGATTGAAATTCACTTGGGACATTGTCTAAATCTTAACGTGCATTATGATAGCGATTTCCATCCCAGGTCTTTTATAAAGGTTGACACAGTAGCTCCATCCTCATAACGATCTTTCACACACCCAGTCGATCTTCTCCTTGCACGACCTAATTCCATAATCAAACCTGCCTCGTGAAGATACCGTTCGCCAAAGAAGAACATCAAAATTGCTATCGCATACGTTATATCAAATCCTCCAATGCATGAAATATTTGTGTGACGGCAAGAGCATTATGAAACTAAGTCGAGTTTCGGAGAGGTATTTCTTTTTTGCAACGAATTTTGAAGACTTTATCCTCCGAGATATTGCCCGCTCAAGTGTGTAGCGTGCGGTTACAGCGATGAATCTGTTTTCGACGTTTTTTTTTAATATCCAAGCACCCCACGGTGGGAATGTTGGCTCCTCGGGTGATGAACGGTGATTTGTCGCACGGTCGTTCCAATCGAGAGCCCAAGGGAAGTGCAGTCGTTGCCGAGCGCATTGCAGCGCAGACGGCATGGAATCAAGATATATCCAGATGAAGAAACGAAGGAAATGACACAATCCATCAAGGGGAGGGCTGAGGAGAAAATCTCCGAGCGAGCTTGAATCAAAGCGAACGGAGCATGTCTCGCATACGGTAAGGAACGAGCCTGACGCTTCTTGAAGACGTGGAGGGTAGGTGGATAAAGATTAATGCCTAGATAGGCATCGATCCAGAATCGGATTGCTATAGACTAGTGTTTTTGGCGCTACTGCGACTAAAATTATATCCAGTGGATCCTTGTCTCTTTAATGCATCCCAATAATTATTTAGCATGCGTTTAGTTTAGGCTTTTTTTATGGTTACCGCGGCCGAAATTTGCACGTGTTTCCATCGTGATGGATTTGAAGTTGGAGTAATTCCTGGGAATTGCACTTATCCGGTACCCATCTATTTACTCCGCCAATATACGTCTGATGACGTGATGGTGGATAGAAAAAAATCCTCTCCCTGACGAATGACCTCGTAGTGGTAGTAGATTTAGGTGAATCAAGGGCAAGGGCCTAGCCACGTTGATACACCGGTCCCCGTCAGATTACCGAAGTTAAGCAACGTTGGGCCCGGACGGAGGTTGGATGGGTAGCCCCGCTCCATACCTCTACCGTGGTGCTCTTGTCTTCTGTCTGCAAGTGGCGGGAAGGTTCAATGTGGGTTGGCACAATGGATCTAAAAAGTTCTAAGTGTCAGGGGGGCTCCAGAAGGCTTAGGTAGTGTCGAACTATTCAAACTACGTTCTTAATCCTCACAGCAATGAAGTCACATCAATGCCATAGGCGGAATTCGAGCCCTCAAACTTAAATTCAAAGTCGGTCTCGGAATTCGGTCTTCGAGGAAAGAGCATGAAGGTGTAAAGTGTAAATGAGTTTCTTTACTGTAGGCTTTAAGAAAGATTCAGATAACTAGATGGAATGAGAGGAAATGGAATTAAATTATCTGGGAAAGGATGGAAAAGTGATGGACTGTTTTGGGAAATCAGAAGTAGACAGGCATAGCGGAGGGAGGGGTCGCTGATTATTAGGACTGTGTTTATTTTATATTCAAGGTCTATACATGTGTGGAGCAAATGTTTACACTCTTGAACATAATATTCCGCCTGGTTACACGTTACAACTGTCCTTCACAGTTTCAAGGCTCAATGGTTGCCGGTTCGAATCTCAACTCCGAAATGGATGGATGCCATGGTCTTAGGATTTATGGGTTAGGAGGCACGATGCAACCACAGCAGTTGGAACACCTAAAAAAAATTATTGTCAATACTTTTTTCATTTTCATGTATATTGATTGCTAGAGGACCAAAAAAATATCATCTCATTGCAAAGTTAAAATATGCGTATCTGGTTACTATTCATGTGGGAGCTAGCTAAGAAATTTACGTTAGCAATGTAATTTTTTTAAAGGAATGTCTCTGGGGTATATTGTATCGAACGCTGGCCTTTGCGTCAGCAGTTTGACGCACTAGGTTCACCCATAGCACAATAATCGATTAAGTGAGTCACAAATATCCTGCGCATAAGCTGTAATTGTAAAACTGCTTGTACTGTTTCGGTGATACATTGGCAGCGTAGTAAGCAACCTTTCCCATGCAAGTAGTGAAATAGAGATACGTCTAAAAAGTAAAATTGGGTAGTTTTCTTGGGATAATTTTCCGTTATCATCTCTCACTAATTCTCATTTATGTATCAACAAATTTGACCGAGCCAAGTAGAGGATTCAGAATGAATTTCATTTAAGGGTATTGGCGCTATTTGCGCTAAATATTTTCTAGTATTCCACCAAGAAAAAAAATCCTGATACTGGTCCTACAAAAATTGTATTAATACCTGTTTTGTATGTGGTTTTATTCCCGTCCCTCGGCAAGAATTCTACAGAAGTAATTTAGTTGTTGATTTTGCCTGAAACATTTTCCTTCTTTTTAGGTACGAATTGTAGTCATAAAATAAAAGAATCCACTTACACTTTCATAGGAGCTCTTTTTGAGGAACCTTTGTTGATAGCAATATTATCCTGGATTATTTCGCTTACTTTTTCCTGTCGTGACTTTGTTGATCGACCGATAAAATCAGAATTGAGATAATGATATGACGACCGCTGCTAGTTATGCCCGTTCTTAGCTGACCATCTTAGCTGATCCAGATACTGTATTATGGTTTATTTTACTCGTCGGCAATTGAAACTTTAAAGCTCTAAATTCGGTTGAATGTCGGATTGAAATAAAAGTGATTAGCACGCGAAATTTTTTTTTACCGGGACTTAAACGCGAAATGATAAGGACTTCTGCCTTATCTAGGAAATTTAGAGCTTTAAATGTAATTACAATTTTGGAGCTTATATTTTAGAGTTTGTATGAAACTTCTTCAAATTAAAATGATTGCATTCCAAAGTTTTAGTTTAGATCAGTTTTCTGTTTTCTCTGGTGTCTATTGGTGGTATAACATAATGATATTAAGGGAATATTGAAATAGTGCCTTAGATTCAAGAATGAACTCTAAAAAAACTTTACAATACCACTCACATATTAAGATATATTTATTTGATTGGGGAATCAGGAAAATTGAAAAATAATGCGTTGATAGCCCATGCTACATTGAGCTCCGTTGTAGAATTTATTTCCTAGGTGCTTAAACGTCTCGGATTACTTTGCACCATCTAACTTTTATTTTACCTAAAGAAAACGTTACATAAGAGTCCGAAGCGGTATTCGAAACCATAGCCTTTGGATTACCAGGCAGGTAAATTACTGCCCTGGCTGCCGCGGCCGGCTTATGCTCCGTGGTACCTCTCTTGGATGGAGATTGATAATTATTATTACCCAACTGAAAATAAGTATCTTAAACTCACTTGTTTATACATTCCTCTAGCTGTTTTCACTGTGAAATGCGGCGCACTTGAGGTACATCTTGAATCAGTTATCGTGGTAACCCCCCGATACAGGTATAGGTCATCTGGGGTACCTATATTCCATTAATTTGTAAAATTAGTCCAAGATAATATTGTAAAAGTATATATTATTATTATTAAATCATTAAATATATTATTATTAACTATAAATTTAAAGAAAAAAGGAACATATCGGAAAACTAGAAACCAATTAAGTAGTATTCTACCTCTATACATAAGATATCATGCAGTTTGTCCTACACCTAATCTCAATCGGTTTATTGCATTTTGTTGTAAAAAAATTAATCATAATTTAAGTGGGTATAGTAGGTTTTGAGGTGGTTTCTACCCTAATATAGGTTACTACAGTTACAAATTTATATATAACCATTTTATACAAGATAGTTACTCTAAGACAGAATTTGGATTCATTATCATCGGTCAACAATCCTAGGATTGGTTTGACGCAGCTTTCCACTCTATTCATCTATCGGGCAACCTCTTTATATTGGCGTACTTCTTCTCTTTTACATCCTTCACAACTTGATTCATGTATCCCATACGAGGCCTGCCTTTTCCAATCTTCCCGTTCACTTTTCCCCTGGTGCTTATAAAATCATATATAAACTAAATAAAGAAGAAATTTATAGCTGTTTTTTTAATCAGAACTATAATGGAGCTTTTGGATACAATGATGGAGCTCTCCGGATAAAGTGGCCCGAGTGAAATCAATCGGGTACTAGACCCTGAGTGTTTGGCCTAGGGGACTGAATCTCCACCCTCAGTGAAATTATTTTAAGGGGGCGAAATGTGTCCCGCGCTCGCTTTATCAGCGTCAGCAGTAACTCAGTCAAACCTAACTAATGCTAAAATAACGTGCCAGGGTTCCAAATTTCGGCTAAGATACGAGACTTTATGAATAATTATTCACTCTTGATGATAATTTTCGTGGAAGAAGTCCTGTATGAAATATCGTCGCTCAGATACTGCGCCTTCGTCCTTGTTTTGTATGTCCTCAGCGTTTTCCAATGTCTATTTAATTTCTTCCGAGTCCCAGTTCCACAACCTGCCAGTCTGGTTTATGTCCTCTTCGTTGTCAGGTGAACATCGTGTTAGCTAGAATATTCACCGGATACGGAGTAGCTATTCCTGTCATGTGAATCTAATAACAACAAGTGGTCAACAAAGGCAGAACTGTCAACTTTCTTCAATAAGCAAAATATTCCAATCGAAATAAAAGTATGCATCAATGACGGCCATCAATACAGTGTTTTACGGAAAAGAACCTCTGCGTTTGGCTTGATTTGTATTAAAACAATATTTTAATAATTTCATCCAGAGATTTCCTAACAATCGATTTGCGATACCATTAAGGTTTGGGATACGTTTATAGCCTATGCTACATTGAGTTCCGTTGTAGAATTTATTTTCTAGGCGCTTCAACGGCTCGGATTATTTTGCACCATCTAACTTTTCTTTTACCTCAGAAAAACATAATATAAGAGTCCGCAGTGGGATTCGAACCCATTTTGAATACAATGATGGAGCTTTCCGGATATAGTCGCTCGAGTGAAATCAATGGGGTTCTAGCCCCTGATGTTTGGCCAAGGGGACTGAGCCTTCATCCTCAGTGAAATAATTTTAAGCGAAGGCTTTGGGTTACCAGGCAAGTAAATTATAGACCTGGCTGCCGCGGCCGACTGTGGTACCTCTCTCGGTTGGAGATTGGATAATAATTACCCTACTGAAAATAAGTATCGTAAACTCACTTGTTTATGCCATTCCCCTTGCTGTTTTCACTGTACAGTGCGGCACACTTGAAGTACAAACATCGACCACTAAGCTCGAAAAATTCAATCATGTCCATCAAAGTAACGGGGGTACAATAAATTCAAATGTCGTTAAGGTAGGATAATGAAAAATTTCTCAGTTAAAATGGTTTTTGATATCTTGCTTCATTAATATTTGTCGCACTGATCCCTACTGCAAACACGTTGCCAGCTCTCCTTTTCATCAAAGACCATCCTAAACCGTCTTTGTGGTCTGGAAAGAATTAAATGAATAAAAGTTATCCAGTTCAATGGTAAAGGCATAAAAACTTCCCGGAGTGAGCCCTCTAAAGCCGAGAAGAGGAATATGAATGGGGGCGTCGGATGATTGGTCTCACAGCTCGACGCAATGACTAAGCTGCGGACGGAATCAGGGGGGAAAATATTCAGGTTCATTATCCTGGAAGTTATCCCACGCCGTTGTGAAAGGATCGTTTCATTGTTGCAAAGTTTTTGTTACCACGGATTCATTATGTTTCTTTGAACAGATACCTGTAGACGGTACATTGCTCTCCTTGTTCCCCGAGCCATTTTTATGGCCAGAAAAATAACGAAGAGAATTGTTATTACATCGGTGGTAAAGTCAACAGGCCTTAGCAACTGCTAGAGAGTGAAAAAATGTTGACCGTTGATGGTGAGCAGAGAACAGAACGAGAATGACGGTTTTTATGAACGTCAACTGAAGGCGGAAGAAAATATATGGGGGATGTTTTATTGTTAATGCTTTCTGGGACTGAATATAGCGGAAGGAACGAGATCAGTCCTATATCGTTATTATTAAAATTTTGTAGTTTCTTATTTATAAATTGGCATTTAAGAACGTTATATATGCAACATTAAATAACACAACTAGAAGCAGCATTTGTTCGTTGATATTGCGTAGATGAATGCGTGGAAATAAAACGGAGTACTCTGCTCAGTTAAAATGTCACAAAGAACAAATAATTCTAAAACAGGCTTACTACCACAGAATTGATTAGTGTTAGATTACATTAGATAATTCCTTTTTAATATTCAGTCATATTTTTCTTAAAAGAGATGACCTTTTGTAAAGTAAACTAGATTAGTAGGTACGACTAAAGACCATTAGTCTTAAGCATACTTTCTCACAAATATTCACACAAAACGATACGGAAAACACCATTTATTTTTGTTATCCGGGATCTGTTGATATGACCTGATTGGTGTATGCGAAGACCCGGTACTGGATTATCTGAGTGCCTACGGCTATGGAGTCCATGCATTTGCAAAGTTTTCCATGCACTTCGTCGCAACATTCGCTGCGTGTATATCGCGTATCAGACCGAAAGGTGGGAAGCATCATGCTGAATGGTCCTCATGGACTTGGCACACGGCCGCGGAAATATATATCAGTGGGAAGCTATGTAAGTATAAGGATTCGGTAGTGACATGTTATATGCTGAGGATATTCGGTTGGGACAGGTGATGATGTTATTACGATTTCGAACTTCGATTTAGGTGCTCAAACGGCTAAGGTTATATCGGACTCTTTACCTTAAATATAATCGTTAAACAAACACTACATCTATGCTTAAGGCAGGGTTCGAATCCAGATTAAGTGTACTGTAATGGAAAACGCGAAAGAGAAGTAACAGTTCTCTTCTCTTCCTTGAGAATGGTGTCGGCGGCAACAGAAATATCGGGAGTAGAATTCAAATGTATTCAATGCTTTGGGTTCAAACCCTCAAGAACCAAAATGCCATACATCAAGATATATAGGGCATACAATCATAACTTTTACACATTAGCAACACAAGAAGTTTTCCGAAATTACAGTATCATACAATGACCGAAGAGTTATCCACAGCTTGTATAAAACCCAGGTGGCCATAATCAAATCAGGACCCAGCAGTACAGAAGCAAGCATAAAGAAAGGAGTGAGGCAAGGATGTGCAGTCTCTACCGTATTATTCAATGCCTACATCGAGAAAGCCATCCATGAAGTCAAAGAAAAGTCTCCAGGAAAGAATATCCATAAATCAGCATGCTACGATTCGCCGATAACATAGCAGTCATGGCAGAAATAGAAGGAGATTTAAAGAAGACACTAGGAACTATGGAAAGAACCATGACCAGATATCATCTGAAGATCAAAAAAAGAAAACTAAAGTATTGGTATGCAGTAAGAGAAAGGAAGCCAGGACCAATGTTAAACTAGGAAAACAAAAAAATAGAGGAGGTGAAAGAGTTCTGTTACCTGGGAAGCCGAGTAACCAGCAATGGACGAAGTAAAAGAGAAATTACGAGTAGAATTGCCCAAGCGAAAAGGGCATTTTACCAGAAGAAGATTATGCTTACAGCTGCAAACACAAGCGTGGAGTGAGGAAACATTTAATTAGAATATACATCTGGAGCATTCCTGCTGTATGGCAGCAAAGCATCGACAAAAACAGCAGCACAACTTAATAGGCCACCTTTTAAGACGCGATGGCCTGATGAAGACAATCGTCGACGGAAAATTGAACGGGAAGAATGGAAAAGGAAGGCCTCGAATGAGACATATGGAGCAAGTTGTGAAGGATGTAAAAGAGAGGAGCTACGTCAACATGAAGAGGTTGGCCGACAGAAGAATCGAGTGGAGGGTTGCGTCTAACCAATCCGAGGATTGTTGACCGATGATGAAGAGTGTTAGTTCCCCGTTGCCACACACCCGTTGCGGTGGCTTGCAGGGTATTGTGGTACATTTAGACAAAACATTGTTTCCGACGGAAAGCCACTTAAGTTTGGAAAGGGGGAATGGATGGGAATATAGGATGGATTGTCTCTCGGGTCGGCGCTGAGGCTAAGCTGTGAATTGAATCAGGAAATGATACATTCAGACTAATCATTTGGAAAGTCGTCCTATGCCTTAATGAAAGGAGTGTCTCATTGTCCAAAACCTTCGTGTACTTTGTGAGCTTTGAGGTTCCGCAAGTAAATTTAATTAACTGCGAGTGGTTACGAAACAGAAAATCATCTTATGGAATAGCTTGAACATTTTAAACGTCATACTGGGTTAGCCGAAAAGGGTTGCATAGTGCTGAAGGAAAAGGAAAGAATCGGGATAATGTTTAAGACGTGAACTTTTGGGATATCGGTAAAGCAGTGTCCCTAGGATGTGGTGGGTGAATTAGTGAGCTGAGGAGCGAGTTGTTTCATGAGAGGTTAGAGAATAAACACTATGGACAGTACTGAGAATACTAATTCTATATGTCATTCATTGTTTCTTTCGGCAAATCTCCGTCCTCGCCATATTACTTTACGCGTTGGAGACCGGGTTGATGTGAGAGGAAACCTATCTTCCATCTAAGGATCTGGGTTCGAATCCCGATAGTAGTATATTTTAAAGTGGTATTCTAGTCCCTCCGGGGTTCAGTACTCTGTCCATCGGATGGGACATAAGAAATTGGACCCCTTTGCTGCCTTTCGTTTACAGAAAGCTAGTTCTCAGCTCCAGGTTCTTCTCAATCCTGTCTTCTCAAATACCCACGTGTATAAAATCCTGCAAATGACTTGAACTCTCGGTCACCTCCATTCCATATTGTATCTTATTCCATATTGTATTGTATGATTCTCTGTATCGTAACCACTCGCAGGCAATCCTCGCCGAGCTGAACGCAGTGATCAGGACGGTAACGTATCGGCCTCACGACCCAAAGATCGTGGGTTCAAATTCCGCATCGGGCATGGATGCTGTATTAGTCGTGGGATTAGGCTTGGAATTAAGTTAGATTTGGAGGTGCGATATATCCTTATCAGTGGGAGAACATTACTGCCGTACAAAACTACTCCATCACCTTCATGTCCAGTAAAAAAAAACGAAAAAAGATGCACAAGTCCATTCAAATGAAAAAGATGCTCCATGTTCCCACTAGTAGCTGTGGAAAGGTACATTAATTGTAATTTACATAAGGAGTCGGGAAGAACATGCTATGGAAAAGTACGGCTCTTGAGTCACGTGTGACTCTTTTACAGCTAAATTTTGGCTCGGAAGTAAATTGAAAGTGATGATAAAACTATACTGGTTTCATTTAAATATCACACGTTGGCATTTGCAAATGAAGCTAAAATAGCTTCAATTCTGATGCCGACCAGGAAACGTATTTAAAATAAAAAACACCATTCACAATCCGGATATTTGTTTTTTTTCAGGATATGCAAGCACTCTGCTCATACAAAACCAAAGAGGTATTTTGAGTGATTTTATTAATTTAAAGGAGATACAATTAATACAATTACCTGCTATGATATTACTTGAATTTTCATTACTTTAAAAAGTATACCATGGCGGAAAAATTTAAAAATATTCTTTGGAGGAAAAATTTAAGTTACCGTAAGGGCCAGGTTTGGGTCATCCGGCGCAAAAGTTTGCCGGTCCCTGGGGTAGAAAACAGGCGGTGATGGGTGTATCACTAAGAAGGAAGGATAGTGTCTATGGACAACATGCGAAAGGAGAGGGGATGAGAGTATTCGGGTTCATCATCCTGAACGTTTTTCCCAACGCAAGGGTTATTGGGTAAAAAAAGAGCTATTGGAGCTGGTCTGACCATCTGCGCATTGTCCGACTGGGGCCGACACTCAGCGCCTCTCAGCAAGTCGCATTGAAGAAGCTCTTCCAGCCGGCCTGCCCCTCCTCCCGCACATCCACCGCCCCCCACATTGCCACACTGCCGTGAGACACCTGCAATTCTCCCTACCCCTTCTCCGCCTCTCGGCCCACATTCGCACATCGGCCCATTGCGGGCTCTGGGCACTGGGGTCCCGGGTCGCCTTTCGCCTCTCTCCGATTCCCGCATTGCATTGCTTCCACTGGTAGTTGTCAGTTGGAGGCGATCCACATTCAAGGTCGTCGGAGCCATTGACGATAGGTGGGGAATTAGGTAGTGGTCGGAAATACTCATGGGACGGGGTTAAACCCGGCAGCGGTCTTCACGAAAAACGCCAAGGAGTCGAAGATTTAACATCCTATCCGACGGACGGTGTACTGAATTACGGTGCCTTCCACATAGAACTCAGGTAGGGATGGATATTCCGCTGAAAATTTCTTCCCATTCTCGGGACTCGAATCCGAATTGGGTGCCCGACATTTGACCAAATTAGCCAATAAAAAATCAAGCTACCAGCCCAACCCGATCCTAATTTTTTTGTTACCAGTTCGAAAATTCTCCTGTTGCGAATCAAAAGGGCGCTCACTTTACTCAGGTCCTTTTTTGGGCCTAAAGTATTGGAAAAGTAGAAGGTAAACTGTGTTCTTGGCGTTGCTACCGACCTAGGAGAACGAAACTTGGCTCCCATAGCCCCACGAGTTGTGGATACACGCGTTGGTGACTGAGTGCGTTACTCCATACAGTGGGTGACGGCGTATGGTGAAGACTTCTTCAGGGAAAGGAAAGGTTGAGATAAACCCAGCGTTAGAAATGGCTAGCCTGGACAAAAAGTTCCAAGGGATCCTACTGATTCCCATCCGACGCACTAGCTGGTAGACTCCATGTTCTCAAAAGTGGGCTACTGTAAAGTCTCTACCACATCCGGGGCTCGAACTCTGGCCGTCCGGTTGTGAATAAAGTACTGTAGCTTCCCCATCCAATTAAATTACCCCCATCCCCGATTAAACACCCTTGATTTTGGGGGGAGGTGTGAGGTCTGCAGAGCCTTAAACCCCTTATTATTCAAGTCGCGGACAGAGGGTCCGGGGGCGGACGGCCTAGAGAGGCGTACAGATGTGTGCGGGGTTGGCAGGGTTTAAGGTCCAGATGCCTAAACATTCAAGGATTCCAACGTCATCTGTGGTTCCATTTATGCCTCTCAAACCGGGTTAGGTTGGAAGGCAAAAAGAGACCTAAATTGGCTTGATTTACTTTTCATGAAAAACGCCAAGGGGTCAAAGGCTAACGTCCCATCCAACGGTAGGAGTAATGAACTTGAGGTGCGCAAGGAATTGAAATGTGGGCAGCATCTGAAGTTCACATTCAATTCAATTTCCCGTTACCGGATTTCGAACCTGGTTAGGCATTCGGATGGAGTTGTAAGGCAAAAAGAGACATCCTACGTCGGCATTAATTTGTTCTCTATGAAAAACGCCAAAGGGTCAAAGGTTAACGTTCCATCCAACGGAAGGAGTAATGTACTTGAGGTGCGCAAGGAATTGAACTGTGGGGAGCATCTCAAGTTCACATTCACTTCAATATTCTGATGCCGGATTTAGGACCTTATGGCCTTAGGGCCTTAGTAATGAGAATTCGGTGGATGGAAAGAATGACCTAAAAAGTTTCTCGGGAAACAAGTGGGTGTTGGGTGTTTCCGGTGAGAGGGCCACGCGAGCCGGCCAGCGTGCTCTTATCAACCGTCGTGCCGGAGCAGCCGCTTAATGGTCACGTCCCCTGCCTCCCTGGGACGTCGAAGCGCTCCGAATCGCACTCAGCGCGCGGCGCCGACGTCCGCTGGGGAGCGGGAGGCGCCACGGGCGCCAACCCCTCCCCCTCCCCCCTCTGCCTCCTCTCGCCGCCGCTTCCCCGCAAGCGGCGCTGCCGCTCGCCTCGGACTCGCCATTGATTTTGAACTGCGGGAGTTTAGCGCGAAGGGGTGTCCTCATGTGTGAGGGGCGGCGGGGGGGGGGGAGGAGGCGGAGGGAGGGAGGGTGGGGAGGGGGCGTTCGCTGTGTGCCAGAGGAGAGTCGGTCGCGAGCCCGCACCACACAGTGCGTCTGCGACGTGCAGCCGAGCGAGCGGAGAGAGCATAATACCGTGCCCGCTTGCCGCTCGGCGAGGACGCGACGGTGCCGCCGCCTGGACGGAACCTGGGGGCGGCCGACGACGGCACCGCGACGCAGCCGTTCTCGCGAAAGGCTCAGGGAATGGCCACTGGCTGTCTGCTCCCACCGACCTACTCGACTGCTTCTCGTCCGGCGAGCTTCTAGTCTCCGCGAGGCTACACCATCCAAGGCTCCTCGGCTCACTGTGCTTGAGGTATTTTTGTTTGTGACGCCACTCCGGTCGTATTCTCTCGGACTCGTGCCCGCTTACACATCGGTCTCGTCTCCCATCGGATGTGGGACGGGGCCCAGAGTCCGTTGGCCTGTGATACGTTGGACGAAAAATTCCCCGCGATGTCCATCGACAGTGTGAGCCGGCGTTTCCCGCCTAGGAAAAGGGTTCGATTTGCTCGAGAGATAGATCTGTCACCTCCCGAACAGGCGTGTTAGATTCCGTACACCGTGTCTGTGCTGTTGGGTCAATAGGTTACAATTAAGTCACATCTGTGATACACGTTGGTCGAGGTTGCTTGCTCCGTTTTCGTAGAGGGAAAATATTCGTCTGAAGGTGACTAATTGGGTGCACGCCACCTTATGACACTTGTCACTCACTATTCATGTAATTCTCTCTCCTGCATTTAGCGTCCCATTTAGTTTCCCATTCTGGCGATTTTATTTGTTCGATTAAAACGACTTGCTTGGCCCATAGATCCTTGTTTCCTTTCGCGCCGGCGGTTATCGGCACAAAAATCGACCGATATTGAGAAGACCCGCAGAATTTTCAACGCTTTTCATTCCAAATGCGCTCACTTTCTAATGCCCCGTGCCGTTTCCCCATGATTGGATTACTTTCACCGCGCATGAAACCTGACATGTATCGGGGTATTTGTAATGGCGTTAAGGTTGTTTTTAATCGCGGCCCGTCTACAATTCCCATCCTCAAATCATCCACATCACTTTTTAAATGCCGATGCGGCCTCTCTCAGGGTATGACGTCGCTGGGACAACCCCCCTGTCCCTTATCGCCTTTCTAATCCTCCCCCTTGCGGCCCCTGCCACTCTCATCCGCCGCCCCCCTTGTGGCCCCCACACAATGCTGTCCCCCCTTCGGCTCCTTCCGCTCCAGTTCCTCGACACCCCCGGCGCTCTGCACCCGCCTCCCCCGTACACGCTCCCTGAAAGTGACTCCGCCGACCGACTCCCGACGTCCTGAGGAGCGGTCTTGCAGTCGCGGATCGCTAGGTTTCAGGTAGACGAAGGCGAGGGCTGAGCGTCGACACTCGAGTCATGAATGAATTTCGACTCACCACGCTTCCCCGAAGAAGGCTTTAAAGCTCCCGTCTCAGGATCCGATGCTCTACTCTCTGTCTCAACAAAGAGAGTCCCCTTGGTCTAATCTCTCTGCCTAGGACAATACCGCGCGCATTCCCAGCGAGGCCTAATTAAATCACCAGTCTTTCTTATCGTCTGAAGTCACAGAGTTACGGCTAGATCGGCCTCTTCGATTCCTCAGCTCGATGCTGACCGGAATAAATGCTTGAGGATGTGGGGACGATAGTGACGTTTCCGCGGCCGATTAGCGAGGCCGGTGGTCATCTTCCGGTCGGCCGGGGCGAATGGCTTGGCAGCCGATCGGGGTCATGTTGGTCTCTTGTGGGGGGGCCGTTTTTTGGCGACCCTGAGTGTCCCCCTGGGGATGGGGGCGTGCTGGTCCTCCCCCACCGCAACCCCCGGCGCTTGATTTGCGGGGGATGGGGGCGGGGGAAAGCGCGCACGCCCCCGCCGCCGCCGATAGGTTAACTGCCACTCCGATTGTGGTTACGTAAGAGGGCGGAGGTGGGCGCGGGGGGAGAAGGCGGTTGGGAGAGGGTGGGGGCGGAGGGGCTAAATGGGGCAGGAGGAGGGAGGGGCGAGGGTCGATCGATGGGGCGGGCGGGGGTGGGCGTGGGGGCAGGTGGCCTTGCACCGCCCCATTGCTGCCCCCTTGTCGCCGCCGGAGGAGGCAGCTTCGTCCTGGGGCTGTCCGCCCCCGGCGACATCCGATGAGGCCCCCCACTGCTTCCGCCGCCCCCGTTGGGGGCCGAAATGTCGGCGGGAATGTGGGCTTCAGGCGCAATCATTGCCCCGAAGCCGTGCTTCGGTGTGCTCGCCCATCACGTCCTGTCACGTGACGACAGGAGCGTGTTTCTTCAGGCACACGGTTACTGTCTGATCTGCCGCCCATCCTGACGTTTCACGCTCTGTCACATTCGCTACCCTTTTTTTGCGAATTCTTCGCTCATCAGGTTCGATTTCTTTTGCTACACAGGGTCTTTTAAAAGCGATAGTCTCAAGGTGGTGAATGCCCTATATATGGTATGGGCTCCAGAGGGGAGAAGATCGTTTCTCTCGTTGCTAGCATCAATGATCTCACGCCTTCCTCACATATTTATCTGTTACGTAGTCGGGAGCCAGTTAAAACAATGTAGTAAGCATGGTTTCATGTATCAAAGGCATGAGAATTACTTCAAACGCGTCTACGTGCTGTGTCAATAATTGGATCGATCCCCGATTGGCAATTACACTAATCCTGGAAGTCAAGTAATCCTTAGAGCCTAAGGGAAACAAAGACCACATCGAAAATCGATGTGCTCAACTCTCTGAGATTCTGGATCGGTGCGTTTAAAAGCTGAAATGGTACTGAATTGTTTTGCAGCTGTTTGGGACACAATAAATCTATTTTTAAGGAATATTTTTAGACATTATTTTAACTATTATTATTAAGTAATTTGATCGGAAAACGGTATAATTTTCACGTATTGTACATTTGGAATTAATCTGTTAGAAAATGGCATTACCTTCTATAGGTATTAGTAATTTATTTTTAATAGTATCTATCTCTTCTAAATATGTTCAAAATGATATAGTATGCACTAAAAATTACATTGAATAGAAATCTGTTTAAAAACGCTCATTATTTTTAACCTGATCATTCCATCTTTGTCATTTGTCAACTGTTTTACGTCTTCCTAAGTAAATATTAATGGTAGTAATAATAAAAAGTAGCTGTTTTAAAATAATGCTTCCAGTTAATCTTATTCTTTTTCAACAAGTTAGAAAAGCTTATATAAACTGTCGTAACAGTAATAAAGGCCAATTAGCCATAAGTGTGACTCAGAGTTGGATATGTTAAAAACCCCCTAAAGTAGAGAAGCACAGAAATATATTGAAAGCGGCACATTAAGTGCGCCAAGTCACGTAGAACGTAAGGACCATGAGTAGATATTGTCGAAAATGACCGTAAATGATTAGGTGGTAAGTTGTAGCTGGAAACTAATATTTGTTTCCCTGGAAAATTATCGGTATGAAAATTATCCATTGAAGGCCTAGAATAGAATACACTGTTATCATCGTGGCTGGCATCACCACAATTAGACTGAGAATGAAAATTAACACCTTAAAAATGGACTGGGCGGCTAGGTGGCAACGATGATGGAACGATTGGGGAGAAGAAACCCCGTACTTTAGTAGCAAAATAAAGTTGTTTGTTAAAGTGCTTTGAGCATATTTGGCAACAGCGCTAAAGTTATCATGTGGTGAACCAATGGTTGAGAGTATGTAGGAAGAGCCTTTTAAGTGTCGTGATGCCATTGAATGAATGTTCAGTCTAGTGCCGTTAGATGGTGATAATTCCCAAAGAATGAAAAATAAGGAAAATATTGAATCCAAACATTTTTGTCAAACTTTTGTGACAACTGGAAGTAAATGTTTCTTCAAGCGTCAAGAAGGAGCACAGTATTCAGAAGGGATATTTGTAAATAATTATGTTATAAATGAATAAACCTCTGCAGGTAATGTTGTGGGTATAATTTTATTTCTCATGAAGCTTTTCTCTTGCCCAAAGGTATGGCGTCAAAATACAGAAACGACGACTTGTATCCGTGGATTCACTTTCAAGTAGTTTTCTGGTAGGTTAATGTATAATTCAAAATGCAAATTTGAAAGTTGAGCTCCAAAAGTCGGTTTCATTGATTTAAGAGCGTTATTTTCACAGATATAATGGAGAAATACGAGTGAACCTATGTGTATTTGATATTGATTTCCAATTCGTTTGCCTGTTATTCTCCTATATGGCTAAGGGGTTTCAATTACAACTATGATACGGAAATCGGAATATCTTTAGAGCTTTATTTTCTCTTTTACTTTTACAAAATGCACGGATGGAGCCAAAATTTATTACGATGTTGCATTGAGACTCTAACAAATGTGTTCAACCCTTATTATTGAAATGAGGAATTTCCTAAGGAATTATCCATTGAGTGCATGTGACCGTACGTATTTTTACCGATATCTCTACGCATGGATTAGAATTACTATTTGATCATCAAAGTATTTCTTCCACAAAGTTATGCTCGGTAAAAGAGAAGGGTGATCTGCGGAGAGACAAGACTTTAGCAACGAACAAATTTCCGTATCTATGTCTACCCTGCGACGCATGTCACGGCCTGATTGTCATTCATGTGCTTGAGAGAAGTGAATGTATATGAGATGTAATTCAGTTCAGTGGAAATAGGCGGATTTGCAAAATATTCCTTGGGGAAGCGCATAAAACAGTAGGTTTTTGTTTCATGAAACGTAATGGGAATGGACTTTTCTGCTATTTTATTAAAGATATAATAACATTATTAATTATGAATTTTATATATGAAAAGAAAGAGTCAATTATTGCATTGTATTAACCTTTGGGGTATGAAGCAAATGGAATGCTGCATGATTTCGCTCATAGGTCGTATTTTGCAACTCAATGGCCGAAAGTGAAAACGTTTAAAACGTTAGTGAAGGAGTAGGAAATACATTGGTGTGGGGTACTTCAGAAAGGGGAAATATCTGTTTTCCCCATTCCGAAAAAGAGACCGCAGAAGGGTTAGGAACTATGGAAAGGAGTTAGGGACATACCTTATGAGACGGGGGAAATAAATGTCGGAGGTAGCGAGGTGTTGGAAGGTTCCGTAAATAAGGGGCTTATTGGCGGAGGGAAGTGGTTGGGAAACTCTGGAGATATTGGGCAGTAACACGAACAGTGAAGTTATAAGTTGCTGAAGGAATCGATTGTCACTTTAGAGCGATGCATCCGCTGTTTTCAGCACAGTGGTGAAGCCCTGAATTACATGTATTTAAGGGGTCATTGACAGCCTACCTCTAAGCAAGGTTTGGTGTGCTGGAATGGAAATGTTAACGGCTCTGGGGTCGTTCTAGAGGAAAGACTGTTATTTCTGATTGTAACCAGTAACTCTCCAGGAATTTTCAGTAGAGATTATATTTACCCACGAGATTTACAATGCACTACGCTTTATTGTTGAATTATAATAGTTGAAAAATCGTTTTCATGGGCAATTTATTTTTTTTCCGTCCGGTGATGAAAGCGATTGGGTGAAATGTGGTCGGCGCATCGAACAAGCCTCTGTTAATTTTGGCACGACTTCTCAGTAGTTTTTGGGAAATAATAAGCATCAAATACAGTACTGTTTTAGCTACAGTAAAAAGAATCATGCACAAAGACTCCATGACTTATGTCAAATCGATCCTGCTAATGGCGGGGTTTTCTTCCACTGTTATCGTTATGTAATTTAGAGTTATCTACAAGAACTTTGCAATTTTTTGTAGCACTCTGCGGTTAGTGAAGGTTAGTTTTTGCAATAATGACTAAGGTTTTGATTATAAACTCATTCTACCCTTGGTAAAGTGCTTTTTTGGTTATTTGGAAGTATATTTTGTGAGGAACTAATGAATTTCCTGTTTCGTCGGACCAGGCCTTGATGAATACTATACTTTTAATATGCCAACACAGTTGTTAATACTGACCTTGGGTTTGGTAAATTGTTTTCTTCAAAATGTCACTCATTTGCCTAAATCATGATCGGAATTCCATAGAAGTGTGGACATGTTACAAACTGTGGTAATCGTTAGTACTTATTTTCTTCCCCTAAATTTGAAGGCAGCCGTTGCTTCACAAGAAAAGAAAAACAAAATTTGTATTCTTTCTCTTGTATGATGAACTCATGTATACTCAGTTCTTCATGCGATATTGTGTGTAACGATAGAGGTTTTACTGGTGTGCTTTAAGCATACAATATATGAATATTAACTTCTGTCGAAAAATTTGAACCAAGTACGCGCTGTAGCATTGTTAATCTAATGGACAGTTAATATTATCCAAAAGTAATGCAGTATCAGAAATATGATATTTTAATGCTACCATCACTATTTGAATGCTACCACCATTAATTGAAAGGAAAAGAAACATCCTTGCTAATGTTGGACAGTTTCGGGAACATGGTCGGCTTGAAAGATGTTGAGTGTGGAATTTTATTTTTCCCTCGGTTTGTTAGGGCTTTCTTTTTCCTTCACATGAATACAATTAGCACTATGTACTATTGTCGTACTAATTGTTTATTTTATTTTCAATGCGTCTGGCAGCATACTTTTTCGCTCATTTGACATTTGTTTGCATCTTTTCAAACTAATCTGCAAGTAATCAACCCCTGTCTCACCTAAATTTCGTTGGATATGAGTAATACCATCCTAATATTTGGTAATATTTTTGTATCACCACTTGAGTTCTTTTAATCTCTATGAATTTCTTAGTTTTTGCTTGTACCGATGACGCAGGACCCCAAAGTTCTCACCACTTGGTTCTGCTACATTTCGTGAGTTTCTCAGTTTTGCAATGTTATTTTTTGTTGCTGCTTTCATACATAGCCTCTCTGCATCGAAGCATCACTCTATTTTTCTCATATAGGATTTTTCCCCGTGCCTTGCTCTTGGCATATTAAGCGAATATCTTGGATTGCAGATTACTGGCTGACTAAAGGACTAACCTCAACTGAGTAAAAGAAATTACTGGTAAACTGATAAGTAAACAGATAAACCTGCGTCCGGCATGGGTTTTTAAATTATATTGCGGAAATAATCCCATAAATATTGGTATGAATTAAAATTAAATGTTTCGCAGTAACCGCAAAAGGGAGAGAAAAATCCAGGATAGTTTAAATCCCGAAGGTAGCAAACCCATTCAAATGCAGCCATCTTTTATACAATGTATTGAGAAATGCAGATTTTCCATGATTTATTTTTACTAATTTTTAAGTGTAAACATAATTATATTGACGAAGAAAGGAATTATTAACGCGTTTGTGAATTTTTAGCTTTTTCATTGCATGTAAATTTTTAGCATTTTCATGCACTCCCATTTTCAATCGTGATTTTCATACTGCCTGCATTAATTGCTGTTTTCGAATCCTTGAGGGATGGTTACCAAATAATAATCATTTACAGATCTCAGCCTTTTTTCGACGCATTCTAAAAACGGGTCTTATTTGAAGCATTCTTACGAATTAATACATTGGATGCGATGGCATTTCCGCGTTTTTATGTTGGGCTTCAAAGTAGATAAACATTGCCCAGCATCGCCGGCATAATTCATTTATTTATTTTTCACTTTTGTGGTTTTAAAACATCAAGCAATTTTGAAATTATTCCCAAAGGACCACCTTTGTGGGGTAAATTACATCAGGTTCATTTTGTATTGCTAGCTATCTGGAAACGGAAATACAATTGTGCTGCTACGGAACAGAATCGAAGAGTTTATTTTCCGACTTCAAAACTACCAGAAGAGCAGTTAAATTTACTTTTGACGAAATATTATTTGATGCCATTAATCAGTGAAACATCTGTAGAATTCATTTTCCGTCTTATAAGGTCGATGTTATTATATTCTCGTCTACATGAGCACATAACGTTCCATGAGTTGTTCATTATTATCATGCTCATTCCGTATGGTGAGTAACGACGAGTTCTTATTTTAAATTATTGGAAAATGAGATTAAAATATATTGCATCGGTGGAAGATTTTTAGTTTATGCTAAGATAAAAATATTAGCCCATGTTCTCGATGATCTACGGAATTGATCGCGTAAAATTTATCTCACTCTGGTATAGCGTTCTTGAATTGATAGTCTGTATGTTTTGCACCGATTTTTTCTGTTAAAATATGCAGATATATCTAGTGACCAGGCATCAATCATACCTAGGACTCTTCCCGTTATGCTTTCACTGTTACATTCTGCTTGTATGGAGTGCTAAACATTTTTAATATTTGAAAACAATAAGCAATAAAGCATTTCATTCTAAACGAACGGGAGTTAGCGCACAGTTATAATTATACCGTCTTTTATAGTTCACGCAAGCTTATTTTTCGGGGCCTATTATTTTAAAAAGTAGGTAGACATTAATTCAATCAAAAGTAATTATTAGGCCTATGATAGGATACCATTTATTTATACCTATGCACCTGAATTAAATTCTGTCTTCTTAAAGTACTTCAGGTAACAACATAGTGTGTTGGGCTATGCATATTTCAGGATGGGGTTTGCATTTCGGCAATGAAATATTGCATGCATAGGATAACGATTTTCTAAATACATGGTGAGTGTGACGCTCGTTGAATACCTCGTTATAATTCTTTCTTTACCGAGTTCATTGACATATTGGAGTATAACAAATCAATATTTGCTTGGTGCGTAATTCATGCAGCTAGTTTAACCAAGTGAATGGCCCCTATTGCCCAGTGATTCATTGATGTCTACAGTTCTACGCTACTCCAGAAAGTATTTCTCTTATTTTAAATTTTGCTTTCATCGGTGAATTGTATTGTGTATGGATCACATACGTAGCGTAATTTTTACGTTCCATTTTACGACCAGTGGAGATTTAGACTTAGTGGGCCTACCATACTTAATGAGCATGATTGGAATTAACAGTTTTGATTTTTGCTCATGTACACGCATACTTAATGGTTAAAGATATTTAAATTTCAATCCACCTCATGGTTGATGATAGGAAACGGGTGCATAACACATGCCCTGATAAATTTATACGTAAAATGTTTTTCTGTTTTGTGTTAATAACTTTATCGTATGTTATTTTCCTTTATTACTTTCTGGAAAACATTGAGTGTAAACGTTGTTTTCGCACAGATGGTTTAAATGATTCAGTTGCATGGTTCTGATTCAATGAGCAATGCTGTAGACAAGCGTTGTCAATGTTTTTCAATGGTGTAATAGACGATATAAGCCTTTAATGATCCCTCACAAATACTTTCAAGAAATTATTATTTAACCGTGTTTAGAAAAGCATTCCTAAAGCTCAGTTTGTGGTGCTGATACATTTGTTTTATTTTTTTATTTGTCCGCGAGATCACTAAACGAGTAAAATAGGAAACACAGAACGGCGTATTCCAGGTGTCCGAAAAAAATCGTTTTGAGGGTATTCACAATGTTAAGGGCTTCGAAGGTCGAAGTTACATTGTCACTTTGTTTTTTTTCTGGCGTGTTTCTCCTTTTTCCGTGTCGGTTTGTCGGGCTAAAGTCGGGTCTCAAACTTCGGGACTAGCCGTCACTCTCTTTTGACACTTGCAAGGTTTCCACCTCTCTTTCAGATCCTTTCCGGCACGGTATCGAACTTTATCGAGAAACTGCTCTCTCTCTCCCTCTATCGGGCAATTAAGTCAACCAGCATAAGGGTCGCGTAGGTATCGTTGCCAAAGGACATGAGCATTTACAGTTCTGGTCAGCGTTTATCGTAATTGGCCAGTGGAAGTCCGTGGTATTTACTTCATAAAACTGGAATATGCGAAGTGGAATTGGGCTGACGAGATAAATGGCGATTGAGAAAATAACTCGTCCCCCCCTTGTACGTCTTAGAATCAGTTCACTTATTTTCAACGGGGTAATTCTGAGGAAGATCAATGCAATAGATAAATATTGTTGCAACGATTAAGGTTTTGATGGGCATGAAATATTTCCCATGCATTACGATACGACTACCTTTCACATGACTTTCTTCTTCATATTCCTATGCTTTCTACCTCTCATCTTTCATCTACCTTGTACGTCTTAGAATCAGTTCACTTATTTTCAACGGGGTAATTCTGAGGAAGATCAATGCAATAGATAAATATTGTTGCAACGATTAAGGTTTTGATGGGCATGAAATATTTCCCATGCATTACGATACGACTACCTTTCACATGACTTTCTTCTTCATATTCCTATGCTTTCTACCTCTCATCTTTCATCTACATCTACGCGATACCCCGCAAGCCACCACGAGGGTGTTTGGTGGGGGTTGAAGATCTCCAAATATGTACTATTGACATGAAGAAATTTAATACCGTACTACATGGAAACATGCTACATAATAGGGTCACTTGCAGCTAGGTGGTTAGAATCTACATAGTAATAAAGAGATTGGTTGTAAATACATAAATCATGCACTACAAGTAACTCTACAATATTTCACCTTCCTATCCCTTTACTATGCTGCATATTATATTCTCTTATAGTACGGGGGAAAATGACATTTTGAATCTATCAGTAAGACAATCTATCTTTCTAATCATATTTATTTGGTCGAATATAGTATAATACGCTGGCGTTTTTCAAATGCATATATCTAACATCTTCAGTAAAGCTATCCGTTTTAAATTTCTGTAATAGATTTAATCTGTATTTTAACCTACGATCTAATAATGATTCCCAACCGAATTATTCTATTAATTCTGATACACTACTAAGCCTATCGTAACACCTTTTAACAAACCCAGCTGCTCTACGGTGAACACTTTCTAGCTGTCTGATCAATACTAATTCAATAGGATCCCGTACACTAGCTACATACTCAAGGTGGGGCCTAACTAGTGAAAATTGATCTTTCTATCCATACGGCCCTCTTTTCTCCCCCCTCTTCCCCGCTTCCAAGAACGCTCCCCTACAAGACGCCCTTCAAAACACTTTCGACACCTATCACCTGCTCCAACCACTCACCCTTCCTTCTCTTAGTTTCCTCAATCAAATTCCTCTCCTACCCTATCTCTCCCAGAACTTCCTATTCTTCCTCTCCACCTTAACTTCTCCATCTCCCTCCACAACTACATCTCGAAGGCCGGTCTTGCCAGTCTATTTCAATTCCCTTTCCCTGAACTCCAAGTTCGCATGCCAGACAATGGCTTCACTTCATATCAGTCTCTTCGCCAGCCTTTTCCTAACTTTCCTACCCAGATCCCCATTAGTCATTAGTTCTCTCCCTCAGGTAATGGACTCGCAATGGCCTCCTGCATTTTTCTCCAGCAAATTGCTCAAGTAACTGAATTGTTCCACCTGCTCCACCTTGAGTCTTCATATTTTGAACTTGAAAGTTTAATGACGGAAAGTCTTTTAATTTTCTTTCAAACTGAAACATCTGGTACATTTTCAGGAAAAGTTGCTTTGCGCTGGACTTGTTCGGATTGGGAAGCGAGGTAGGCACTCGAAGAGTTCGTTGATTTTTTTGTAAGGCAGGTGTTAGAACAGAGATGAAACCATTTCTGTTTCGTTATAAATATTTGGATACCGTTGTGAATATCCTCATTTCTGTTGGTGCACTCTGTAAGAGGTTTAAGATATGAAGACATTAGCTATTAGAAGTTTTAGTGATGACTTGATGTTAAGATTGTATTTTTTCATTTTGACGCAGATTCGATTCACATATCATATACGAATCATATAATGATATACAATTCCTTCAGTATTTAAAGGAATGAAGATTTTTTTAACGCACTAAGGAATGCTCATAGCATGCCCATAGTATGTACCTGTAGCTAATTGGCAATTTATTTCCTTCAAAAACGCGACAGGCGAAATAATAATTATATTCGGAGATCAGGTTGGTATTGTGGCTAGAGTGCTGGTTTCCCATCCCGATGGTCCGGGTTTGAATCTCGACTGAGGCTTTTCATTGGTGAGCCGGTCCTTACTTGAGTGCTAAGTGGTGAGCGCTTCGAGTTCAGTACTCATTCTGTCGAATAGGGCGTTAAACTTTGGGATCCTCTGGCACCGTTCGCCTGCTGTCAACGCCAGATATCTCTCCGCCTTTACTCCGTTCCCTAAAAAATTCTTAACTGCTATCACCAAAGCTAAATGTCCATGTAGCTACATTTTTCCCATGCTCCACCATATTGAGTCTTCGTAGTTTCAAATCTAAAGTTAAATATTGGAAATGACCTTAGCTGTCGGTAGCCTTCCCCGAATAACAGCAAATTAGTTGCATGTCTAACTAACTACTGTTTTGGATTCAATGTGCCATGTTTCTTATATGCGCATGCGCAATCTCATTCCCTGCCACAAACCGTCTTGAACGATACTCAGTGGACGTAGACGAGAGTCGACCATGTCAAACGAAGCTTGCCTCAGATCCACGGCCCTCGCCTCGGGCCTCAAGCAAATTGCGGGAGCAGAGAAGGCCCAACGAGATGCACTGAAGTCGCCGTCAAAATATGTTACGGAGACAATAACTTTAAATCGATCACCTCAGGCAGAGGTGCCCAAATCACGGCCCTTGGGCAGGTGAAATGTGACCCATTTATACATTATCACTTACAAATTGAGTTTATTTCTGTCGAGTGCAAACATACACATATTTCAACTAAATTAATCAACTAATTTTTTTATTTTGTCCAAAACTATTTCAAATAAGAACTTGAACATATGAAAAAAATCTGTCCTGCATTCTGGGGTAGTATTCAATCATGCCAGCAGGTTAAAGCGTTTCGGAACCACTAATCTAAGCTAACTCTTTCGGTCTTCAACCTGGAAACGTATCGGAGTCGAATCACTTTCGTTGGGCACGGATATTTCAGGCAAAGAGGCAATTAGAGTAGCATACCATTGCTCATTGTTAGCTTCACTTTGACTACGAAATTTCCGCCAAAAAAATACTTCTTTTGTCTTGCGTTATCCTTTATTTCCAATAGTCCAAATCCCCATGAATCAGCAAGTTGTTGATTTTTATTTTTCATTGAGGCCTGCCCAGAGCTGGGCAGGCCTCAATACCTTATCATTTCTGAACCGTTTTTCGAGTAAAATTGTGTAATTTCCGACAAGAGGAATAAGAAATTTAGCCGGCCTGAGTAACCTGTTTTACGTTTTCTGAGAGTGACTTATCTTATCATTAACCTAGTACGCGCAGACCCGACGGGTCTGGAAAAGGATTGGAAGGGCGAGTGTTGGGTTTTTCTTTCGAATTTGGTTCTTCGGTCTTGTTCTGCGCTAAATCTGTCCATTAAGGTGTACTAAGCAAGCATCTTATACTCACAATATATGTTATCTCATTATTAATTGACGGTAACGGTGGTTGCTCAAGTACTTAATCAAGGCTTCGGCTGATGGCTCCGGTCTTTACCCAAAAAATAACAAAGAAAAGTAACCTCTTCAAAATGGGAGAAAAGGAGTCTTACCTACGGGTTTATAATTGCTCGAGCCAATTCGCTCGTTCGCACTCTCGAATATTTCTATTCATTAACGAAAGCTAGTCTTGTTCTACATCATAGCTGATAAGCATGTCACTATATTGAAACCAAACACGCAAGTAGATCCTGGGACACATTTTTCCAACATTTTTCTTTATTCTCCCATAGTGTTAGTCAGCGTATATTTGACTGTTTCGTGTCCATTTATTGAAGACTGAGGGATTAAATTGCTATTTATCCTTTTGCATGATATTATATTAATTTCACTTTTGTAGTATACACCATCAGGATTAAAATTTGAAATAATTATATCCAATCGGCGGCATAGCACCATTTGTATTAGGAAGGAATTTAAGTTTTCAACATTAGTGTAGGAAAAGTTACTTCTTAGATGAGATATTTTATGTGCTCTTTTCCTTATCTATTTTATTCTCAGTACTTTTCTTACTTTAATCTAAGTCATTCTAAGTCATTTGCTCCTAAAACGGCTAAAAATTGCGCAAGGAGAGTTAGGGAGATTTTTTGATCATCTTTTTAAATCGATAATACTAAATCTTCTAAATACTATGACTTCCAAATCAAAATTGAAAAGATAATCTCTTTTGATTAGATGATTCGCGCAATTTTGGCGTTAAACCAACGCTGTGCATGGAACCAATAGACGGTAAAACTCCTGAGTAACCCACCACGCATAGCCAATGTACCTACATCAGTGCCAAGAGCTTGTAGCATGTAAAACACAACGAAAATTCCGTTAACCACTTGAAGACATCCATTGCTGATAAATGATTCATAAAATTGCACTCATTTCATCGCAAAGCGAGATATCTCTCTGATTCATCGTACTTTTCGATTTTTTGTCTAATAAGTCTCTCTTTTTTTAGCTCAAAATCTGGCGAACTCGCGTTTCCGACTAACGTGCTGAAGTAATTTTTTTCCATAACCCGAAAAAATTGCCTTCTGGTAAAAAATGAAATCGTTTCACGTTTACAATAGGCTGCTCGTATGAGCTGGTTCTTGGGAAATGATCAATTTGGCGAAAATGCAAGGATTTCGAAAAATTTTCTCCACAAAAGCAGTGTATTCCAAGGAGTGCCAGTCTTATCAACGGATGGGGACAAGGAAAAAGTAATGGATTGGATGAGAGGAGAGGGAAACTTTGGAACTGAGATAGTACTGCCTTCACGGGAAATAGGAATGCTTCTTCGCCACAACTTTATTTTTAGGTTTATGGACAGTTTACAAAATGAGAATTTCAGCTTTTACCATAATTTACATAAGTCATTATTTTCTCATACTATTGAGACTACAATTTATTTGCTATGGACCAATAATCAAACAATTGCGGAAGAAATTAGAGGCCAAAGCAATAAAATGCAGGCATTTAATTGTGTACGTAAGTAGGTATGTGATGCACTTATCCCCCGATTGATGCCCAAAAATGATAATGTCCTGGATGAAGCCACTTTATCGATGTTTGACAATTTCTGAATTCTAAGTCTCGTTCATGGTTCACGCCCCTCTTTTCCTATTCTGTTTGATTTTGCTTTTATTGATATGCATGTTTAGTGTACAGTCAGAATTTTCAGAATGATACTCTGGTAATCAAGAATTTTTTTTCTATTTTCCTATAAATCTTTTGAAGATGATAATATTTAGCACGCTCTAATAAAAATAATAATATATAATCTATTGTTCACAGATTTACATCCGATTTGAGCAAATAACAACCACATTACAACTCAGAATCCAGTTCAGAATCTCAGAGTCCAAAGAAAAAAATTGAACATAGAGCACCAATTTCTGGACAAACTTACAATTGAGCGAACAGGAGCACAACAGGCCATTTGAATCAAATAAACATTAAGAACAAAGAAAAAAACAAGAGAAGCAAAAAACAAAAGAAACTGTGGAATACAGAAAGCAATTTTACACATTAAATTACATATTAACACCTCTAAACATATAGTAAAATAATTTTAACGTAAATAACAATGGAAAATTACAACAATAGCACAACCCATACATGAATTCAAGCATTGATATGAAATTAATACGGATTATGAGGGGCAGGATGCATATAATTTCCTTTTGAATTGGAGCAGCAGTGAGGAGTCTTTAATTGATTTAGCTAGGTTGTTCCAGGTTTGAGAGGCGGCAACAGTGAATGATTTTTTAAATGTAGAGGATCGAAAGTGTGAGACAGTAGATAGTTAGGGTTGGCTCTAGACTATGTTTTGCAACATGGTTCTCTTGGGGTAGAAGTCAATTCTGTACTCTGGGTCATCGTGTTTGAGTAGGGAATACATGAAGCAGGCTAATTTGAATGTTATTCTTGTTTTGATGTCCATCCAGGAGAGCTTGTGTAAATACGGGGTTATATGCTCATCTTTCCATAAGTCATAAATGAATCTAACAGAGAGAAAGAGACATACTTGAACATCCGTTTTACGAGCATTATTGCAATCACGCCTTCGTCTACCGAAAATTGGTGGATCTATAGCTTGGAAATCCTGAGAATGGTACACAGAGAAAAGACGTGAGCGTCATTTTTTTATAGCCGGCTCACCGTGCCAAATATTTGTCTCGAAATCAGACGCTGCCTTGGCGTGTCCTGATTCTGCATGTTTT
Organism: Platycnemis pennipes; assembly: GCA_933228895.1. Lineage (NCBI taxonomy): Eukaryota > Metazoa > Arthropoda > Insecta > Odonata > Platycnemididae > Platycnemis > Platycnemis pennipes. The sequence continues at coordinate 52,195,066 of OW121846.1, forward strand.
GAACCTTCGCATGTGGCGCTCCGCACAGCTTTCTGTCGAGGGTAATCGAAACTCTTCCTTTTCTCGGGTACAAACAAGCGCCAACTTCCCCCGAGGGTCGGAGATCCTTCTCTCCCCCAAGCCCCGCCGACTCCTCGCCAGTATTGAATGGGCTCCGCGGCGCCCGCAAGAGCAACGATCGCGTTCAGACGCGATTCACCTTGCTTTCGGATTCGAGAATCTCAAGAAGCTGCCCTTTTTGAGCAGTGGAGTGTGTCTGTCTTTCTGCTGTGGGAAGAACTATAGGTGGCGGAAGGTGAAGAGGGAGCTCAACTGGTCGGCATGATAAATGATCCGATCAACGTGGCGAATCCGTAATTCTCGTTACGAAATAGATTTATTAATCTGTTTATGTTTTTACGGAATGTAGTCCAACATATCCAGCGAAGTTATATGAATAGATTGAATCGCAGTTATAATGGGGACAATTAGTGTACATAGTGTAGATTATAGTCTCTTTTGGCAATTGTATTTGGCCTCTAAATACACAACGCACGAGTATAATTGTTTTAGATATTTCCTCACATGTTAGCTCATAAACAGTGATATTAATTTTCGATCTGTGATGTTTCAGATTCTTATTTGTCCTGCATGATGTATTTTTGGGGTAAAATTCTGTATTGCGAGTGAATTTGCCGAGTTGTCACCGATGAAATCGGTTGCGTGTTTATTGGAAATATGATAGTTTACTCATCGTAAATGATTTCCATAATTTGAATTCCCTGCAATTTACCATTGGCGTGATTTTAGGGTGCAATTTAGATATCAATGGATTCGCTCTTACTCAAACTTGTTCTTTCGAGGCTAAAATTGCGGATGAATATGAGGTGTACAATCTCGAATCTCGTGAGTGGCGACACACTCCTGCCTCCGTGTATACATGCCCAAGCACTAGTCATGCGACATGCTTGATGATGACATGAACCATGACATTTTCTGGGTCCATTCCGCTCAATTTGCGCATCTCGCGTATTTTCGGCGCCATCCTCGCTCTTGAATTCCTGTCGTCGACACGGTGATCCGCCGGCACTTGTTCGCAGGACCGGAGGGACGCGGTGACTGACGACGAGCAAAAGGCTTCCCGCTGCTCCTGTTCATTTGCATCGCCGCGCACGGCGATTTGCTTTGTGGCCTGGCGAATTTGGGTGCGTCTCTGTTGAGCGGCGGGAAGGTACGGGTACGGTCGTCAGCGCGCCGGGGGCTCTGATCACCGTGAATCGCGGCGTACCGCGCGTTGAATGGACCATGCCGCTGATCGTTCCTTTTCACACGTCCCCATTTTGTTTTCGCTTGGGGGCATTAAACGTTTGCGTTCGCTGTGCCGGCTCAGCGATCCACCCATCGCTTTGGCAAATTCAAAGATAAATCTCATTCTATTGTAACTAATCTTGTAGTTGCTCCAAAGTTAGGCTATATGGTACTTTTACTGCTAGGAAAATGTGGCACCACTGTCAAAAAATTAAAACGTAATTTTCTCTTCATTTCATCGGGCTATAGTCGTCATGCATGAAAATGAGGCATGGTGTTGTCTGGCTGATAGAAATTTGTGCATTACCTAATTTATGCAGCCCCGTTTTTTCAGTTCAAGATCGAAGCTACGACTGTCTGGTCATTTTCGGGGGTATCATAAGTGGTCATAAATTCCTTGGATAGGAGACTGCTTGGGTTGAACATGGGTTAGAGTTCCACCTTCGGCATAGTTATCATATTTGCTCTAGTATTCATCTTGGGTAATGTAATACAACCTCCACAGTTGAAGCATCCCAAAATCCATTTCTACCAACTTCTTTAACTTTTCATGTTGCTGTAGAGAGCTGGGCATAGGATTTTCGCTAATAAATTCAAGGATTGGAAACCAGCTGCGTAAAACCTTATGGAGTTAACCTCCGATAGTCTCAATAGGAAATCCATATTCACTAATGCTTTCGGGAACTATTTTCGTGCATTTTGTGCTGATCTATCGAAACACAAGGTGAAAATCGAAGAAAAAAGAGCTACAGCGAAGCTGAAGATATCGATAAAAGGCTTTGCCGTTTAAGAGAGAAAATCGTATGAGGAAGTGATCTCGCAGTGAGCCTGTCTCGTTAGCGGAAGCTTCATCTCTTACTTTTCTTATAGGTTAAATATGATTTCCTCTCAAATGAATAAGTGGCATTGAATACACAATGCGCACTCAGTGAGACGAATCTCGAACGGAAAATATCCTGAGAGTGCACATGTCTAGGCAAATACGCATTGCTAGATGTAGTAAATTTAGTTAGATAAATGAGAAAAATATGATGTGGACGAAATGTATTCTGTGCATTATGGAAGATTTCCATCGGATCGGGAATAATATGGTGGCCATTGTTGTCGGATCTTTATCCCGCTCGACGATCTATTCCTCGAGCTGACGGCCATGAGGTGAGAAATCTGGCAACAACGGCCACCATTTCATTCGATACGTATCAATCGATACGTGTCGTAATAGACACCCTATATTGATGGTTGTTTTGGCATCACTTTTGAAGGGTAAAATTGTAATAACTCTTGCGGTCGGGTGGCGTAAAAACAATATCTTACACTGCTGTGATTGCGAATCTGGAATTACAGGAGTATCCAATAATCGTAAAGTTAGTCTAAAAGTATGGATAGTGATTCTTAGTATCAATACAAATTCATTCAGTGTAACCCTCAATGATATGTGGGTCCAAACCCGAGGCATGTATAGCTCTGCTCCATCTCCTAATTTAGACGTGTCTATCAAAATTCAGTTATATTCATTACCTCAACCAGTATTGAAAATTGAATGCGAATATAATATTTCTGTTCTAATATTTCCATACACTCTGCTAACTATTATGCATGTCAGCAGGTATACTGTAATAATGGTGTTTTATCCATATAATCCATTGCTTCCTTTATAGGGCGTGGTAGACAAGAAGTAGGACATATGGATGATGACCAAAGAGTTTGAGGTCCAAGTCTTTTCCGCAATAGAGCTTTTCCTCTTTAACTTATCCCTACTTGCGTGTATTCGTCTCAAATTTCTAGGAAACTGTCCATGACGTAGGGACAATGGAGTGGCACCATAAATGCATTACCGCCACACACCATTTTGCTTAGCGCCACGTGAGCTCCTCCCATGGGCTCCAAAATCAGTCTCCGTGGTGTGGTAATTTTGCTGATATCTATTTTGAAAGCTATTTACAAATTTATTTACATTACTTGATTCAATTGGATTCTATCGATGTGAATAAATTGGTATTTTAAGGGTAGGTGCTAATTCCAATCGCTTTGTCGGTATGTAATTTTATTTTCCGCAGTAATTTAAATGCCTTCTGGGTTTTCTGCTGCAAATGTTTTCGGCGTCGTGGTAGAATTATTTTCTTCCAACCCCCTTCGACTCACACGCATCGGAAAATCTCATTTGTGTGTTTCCCAGCCCCGGGATGGGCGATCTTTCCTGCACAATCTCCACCACCGCTGAAAATACTGACCTGTTCTGCTGACTTCCTCAGACATACCCAAAACTTATTATTTTCAGCATTGGGAGCACATCGGTAACAAATTGAACAGCTGATAACTGTGCATTTGGAGTGTACCATTATGCTTCTATTTCAAATAAAACTCCTATCTTATGTTGTAACTGTTTATGAATGTTTAGGTTTCAGTATCCCACGAGTGAAAGTTGGTCCTCAACTGTAAATAGCCTTGTCGTTAATTATGATTCACGCTTACTTAGTTGAATGTTAGTGAAGGACTGATTTGAGGATTGATCCAATCGGTAGAGCGTATTTTTTCTTGATTTTTTTTACTTACACGTGATGGTAGCTTGTATTGTTTCCTCAAGTCAGTGAGATCAGTAATAGGCATATTTTGGGCAAAAGTACCAAAGAGGCGATAGTGCATGTAACTTGGGCAGTATTTTCTCTAGCGAAGTAAATTTTGATCCGTATCTTTACGTAATGGCATCCTATATATTTGCTTTGAATTTCCTTGAGTCATTTTTGACTATCAAATGAACTCTTATTTTCTCCGAGTGCTTTTAATTTGAAGCTCACATTTGCTTGAATTTACAGACTACATTATTTTAACCAAAGTTTTAACATGTTTCAAATGGAAGTAGGAATCTTCCTACATCGGCTGTCAAGTCATGGCGATTGAGTGTAGTCTTTCGTACTGTTCCTTATGGTATTGTATTTGATCATTCATGGCTCCATAGCGCCTCATACGACTTTCTGTTTAGGAGATTTTATACTACGTGTCAGAAGACTCTTAGCTCTACGATAACGAAAGCCTTCTCAGTATACACAATACTTGTTATCGCATTTTCTCTCACATTGAGGAACCGTCACTTACTTTGTTTTACTTATTAATGCCGAAATGGGGAGGAATGGAACAAATCAGGTATACGGAACGAGAATACCTGCCATGTATGTTCTTCATACGTACCCTGGATTACTTCAAGTGCTGCGGAGAACACATAGCCCGGCGAGATTCCTCATGTTTTTCCCGAGATTTCGAAATTTATGGCGGATATGTCGAAGTAGAACTCGGACGAAAGTGAATAGCTCGGCGAGCTGTGGACGTAGGGGTGGCGATGGAGAATCAATATCCTTCGTGTTCTTTCGTCTTGGCTTTGTGACCGCAAGGGAACGGGATAACTCAAGGTCTGCAGTCAAACCTCCCTCGGATAAAATGTGTACTTTAGCCCGAGGGAGACTGTCTGCGGTCCCCTGGAGATGTTGCTTGTGAACTGGGAGTGGCCTTCCGAGGGCCCCAATCCCGACGGGGTCCCCGCTCTAAATTGACTTCTGAGCACGGAGGCCCCGTCCCACCCTCTCCGTTGGCCGGGCTCATTTCGCGGGGAGGGAGAGAGAAGAGGGCCTGGAATTAGGGCCAGGGGCGCGGGAGAACATGGTTCGAGACATAGGTGGGAATATTTTAGCGTTCCTCTGCGGGAGAAAGGAGCACGCAATGCTGTCCTACTTGTATGAAGGCTGCTATTGATCCTACCATTTCCGCTACACATCTCCACACATACCCTTTCCCAAGATTAGAGCGCTAAGGAGGTGGCAATTCATTGGGAAACGTTTCGAGCTCCACTACCGCTATTCTCGCCAGTGAATTTTCAAGTTTTCATTTCATTTCCTTCTCTTCATACAAGTTTCAGTGTTGCAAAAGCCTGAGGGAAGGTTATCCTACGGTACAGCTGGTGCTCAATTGATAATCACAGGGGTGAAATGGACCTATGTGTGTGTTTCTGGATGTGGGGCTGCTTCAATTTCCAAAAAGCCGAAAAGTATGCCAGGATATCCACCGACGATCCAGCCGCGAGAAAATTCCGCATTCAGGTTGCATTCTTTTGCTTTGAATCTTCCCCTCTCAAATCCATTCCCTATTTCCTCCGCATTGCGCTGTATGCAGGGGAAGAGTTCGCCGGAATACCTCCGGTGAACAATCGGAATGTATGCCAGCCATGAGTGTACTTCAAAACATATATATGCACACACGCATATAAGTTGGAGGTCCGTGGTTCAAATCCCGATTCAGTCGAACTTTTTCCATGGTGATTCGATTTCATTCCATCTTCTCCGCCAATTGTGTGTTCATCCTTTTTATGTGTTCCTATTTCTTCCCATTCCTATCCCAAGTATATATGTATGCATGTAATAAACTCTTGTACATTTGTGACTAATGGTTTCAGGCTTAACTATGTGAAAACTTTCCATATCGGAAATTTAAAAAAAACAACAGTTTGTACAGTCCATTAGAGAGATTAATTGAGCACCACCCGGGTTTCGTTACATAATGACTTCATCAGGTCATCATCATAATATTATGATGGTGACCTGATGATAATCAATAAACTCTCTAGCGGACCGTACAAAGTGTACTTTTTAAAATTTTTGCTCTTTTATATTTAATAGTTGGCATATTTTGGATAACTTAATGTGTTAAAATGGAAATTTCCGACGGAAATTATTTGGACCTGCCTTCCAGCATAATTTTACCAATGAATTGTTGAGATTATACATTTATACAATGAATTTAATAACGTTTGATTTGAAGGTTCCTTCACGGTTTTGATTCCATGAAGATTTAGCTCTCTTTTTTGTACATTTAAAAAATTTATATTTCACCCTTCAGGTACTTTGACTCCAGTATCTGAATAAATTCTACTTGATTCATGGTATGCTATGCTATTACGTTAGCATTAGGAGCGTCAATTTTACCTCAGTAATAAATAACAATTGAAACATTTCCTTTGAAGTTTACGGTAAGGTGAAAATTTCTTGAATACTAAAACAGGCTTTTATGTAATTCCTTCACAAATAACTCGTTGGAGCTGTAGTTACGCCTAGTTCCCTTTTTGAGTCCTTGCTTTTGTGAAAATTCAAGCTGCTGCCGGGTAAAATTCATCTGGCTCCATGAATGCAATGGAATACGTGAGTTTTTGGATGATCCAAATATCTTGTTCCATAGAATATTCGCAGCATTAAAATCTTACGAAAACGTTCATATCCGTCACTGTTGGGTATCAAAGACATTCACTGTAAACCTGTGGTATTATTTTGCTCACGTTTAAATTTTCGCTTTGCATTTTTTCTTATATTAATTTAAAATTCACAGATTAATGAGTTCATGAATGATATTTCCCTTGAACATTACTGCCACACGGGAAATCTGTAGCTGTTGGCTTTTTTAGTTAAACTGTTAAATTTTCTTCCTGGATTGAGGATGGTATGGAAAGTTGGGAATTGAAACATCAGAAACTGTAGAATGTGTACCCTGCACGCGTTCTGAAAAAAATTACTGTCATCCGTTTCACACGCGGAGCGGATGCCAGATCCTACTTCTGGAATTCTTGAGTTTTTGTACGTTAAGCATGTCGCATTAATCCCATCTCTAAAACTAGTTAATGAATGCATAACTTCTGTTCAACTTGAGCCACACACCGGACCTCTGATCCCTGTCCTCGACTCTTTCTACTCTCGGGGTTCGTGTTATAAGTAGACTTTCTCAATTTCTCGATATTTTGTATCCAACGTTGTGAAACTAAATGCTTGATATTTATGAGACAACTCTTCACATCAAAACACCCCAGTGTCGTCAATGATATAGATAAAAGTACTTAGCTTCTTCTTTGGATTCCAGTGGCGAATTTTGTTTTTAATTGTAAGAGGCACGTTCTTTATGAGCCTCAGTTTCTATATTTCCCTTCGAATAATTTTTTGTGCGCTTGAATGATTCGTAAACTCGTTGTATTCAAGTGGGGAATTTTTCATGTTACATGAGAATTGAATTTCAGTAGAAGTTTTTAAGCGCTTGCGCTTTCATAAAAATTTGATAATTAATAAGAAATGGGGGACAAGGTTTAACCTAGTTCAAGTAACAAATTTCCCTTTTTGGATAGATATAACCGCTCTCTTATATTTCATGGACCTTTTGACACCATGGAAAAAGCTTTAAATGAAGAGACTGGAGTGACTTGTTACTTTTCCATTTACATTGCTGCTGTTTGTCACTTCATTTAATTTTTTCCATCCCTCGTCAAGTCAAAGTTTTTTACAATTACGGGCGACGTTATGTCCCTACTAGAATTTCAGGGTTAGGACGACGACACCTGCAATTTTCCTGGGTGCTTTCCTTTGATGAGTCATGCCCAGCGTAATTTCCTGATTGTCAGGAAAAGTTTTTATCCGTCATCTATGTAATCAGTTTTGATGCCATTCCTGGAGATATATATTCCGCAGCTTTGTATCCCGTGCTTCAGGGTCATCATGTTCCTTACGCTGTTGGCCGTATTGTTTTACTTTGAGATCCGTAAAATTTCGTCATGTATCGGCGGCTGACAATTTTCGGTCGGAAATTTAGGTTGTTATTTCAAATTCTCAAGTTGAAGGGAAGAATAATTCTCATACCCTGCATTATTGATCATCAAGAAAGGCAGGTCTTTCCAGCTAGCCTAGCCTCCTACCCCGAGGGCCCAGATTGAATTCTGGAGGTAGCAGATTTTCCACCGGTTCCGCTTGTGTTCTGTGTGCATGAAATTTTGAGTTCGAATTTCAGATTCTTCGTCCGTCAGATGGGACGGTAAACTGTAGACAGTTTTTTTGACTCTCTTAAAGACTGGGTGAATTCGAGTTTTTCTTCAGTTGTTTCCCTCTCTTCACTCCTGAAAACGTCCAACTCCTTCCAAATACCTACCGTCATATAGGTCAACACCAAAGGTCATGTCACAAATAACCGTAATGTCTGTTGTCCCCAAATAGTGGCAACAATATGGATGTCATAATTGTCTTAAGATTAAAATATTTGGTAGGGCGAAGGGGTATGACTTAAGCCATCGTAGTACTTACACTTCCAATAATGCACTTGGGTTTTAATTGGTGTACTTGATGCTTCGCCAGATATTATTATTTGTGTAAATGCAGTCACGTTGGTCGCATTCGAAAGATGAAAAACTGTTCGACTAATACAAATAATACATAGACACGTACATTTAAGAAGGTATATTTATCAAAGCTCCCTCTTGATGGTTGAAGTATAACTTGGAGTGGGCTTAAGTTTGTTTTACGTGGTATTAGATTGAAATTACTCAATTTGGAAGTCCACATTTAAATTTCTTTTGTGCGTCAGCCAGTAAATTCTTTGAATTATTCACCAAGGACTGCTAGCGCATGAGTAAGTTTACGCTCTCGTCATAAAAATTTACTGTGCATCATAAAATTATGTCTTTGTATGTTATCGTCCCGGAAAAAATATGGGACTCTCTAACGTTACGCGTACACTTCTAGAAGTAACCCATGGCATTTTATTTGGCGCACAAATAAGAATCATGAACATCCCGCGTAACTTTTACAAATGAAAAAGACTTGACTAAATTTTTATAATTGAAGAAACTTCAATATTGCGAGACAAGGGGTATTTTAGGAGTAGGGTATAATTAAGGTATTCAAAGAATCAAGGTATTCAAATTCCTTGCGATCACAAACGGCCGTGTTGTTTGCACTGATTTGACTGTCGAAATAAGTCGCGGTTGAATATGGCTCATACACAGAAGAATATTGCAACCGAATAGTTCGGGGTTCTTTTTAAAATAAGTAGGAAAGAAATCTGTCGCGTATGCCAAATGTATGGCATTAAAACTGCATGTCAGACAATTGCTTGGATACGTAAATAATTGTAATGAAATTAACTCCAAATATAATTTCTAAATGGCTCTAGGTATTGGAAAGATCTGATATCTGTACCCCTATGATATTTGAGTAACTCACAAGCTCCAATAAGCTACGATAGTGGTTAGTCGAAAGCGGAAGCTTGAAAGAACCTGAGGTATTTAAAAAAATAATACCCATTGAGAGAGCTCTAATACCTATTCCATTGCATCAGATTATTTAAAAACCTAAAATGTTTGAAGGCACTGGGAAAGCTATGATATTCGATAGTGATTATTTGAGCTACGGTTATCGTAGCTAAATATTCGAATTGTTCGGATGCTAATGAAACTCGGGCATTTGGATTTAGATTCTCGTGTTATCCGAGAGCTTGACTATTAGAAATTCCAGGAACTCGAATAGTTCACGAGCTTCTTTGAGCAAAAATGTTTTTTCTCAAAGTAATTGATTGTTTGTAATTTGGAAATGGACGATCTAGGTTATTCACTAACCTAAAATAATCTCATAAGTTCAATGCGAAAACACCGTTATGCGTGCAAAACCTTCTATTATTTGAATAGTTTGTGTTTTCAAAGTCCCATGCGCAAGTGTTTGAATATCTCGTGCACCCTCATAATGGATTTCATTGCCTGTAATTACAGCAATTTCTTCTTCCTCCCATTAATTTTCTCCGCCATCTTTGTTTTCTTCACTTTAATCCAAACGATTTCTCTTTGTCATTCTCTTTGCTATCACTTTCTCCATCCATTTCTAAACCCTCCTCTCTCTAACATATATTGTATTTCCACCTTCCTTCCTTATCAAACTCATTCCATGCAACAGTAGCATCAAAAGTTTCTGCATCTCTACTTTTATTTTAAATGATGCCTTCTTTCATCTTTGCTTATGATGTGTGCCAAGAGGGGTAAGGGATCGGTTGGTGTGGTAGCTAGAGTCCTGGTTTTCATCCCGAGGAACTGGGTACGAGCCTGGGGTAGATTTTTTATTCGTATGTTGGTCACCACTGGGGTGCTGTGTGGAGAGCACTTCAAGTCCTGTACTTTGTCCTATGGATGTGCTGTTAAACCGTTGTTCTCCTGGCGTTTTCGTTAAGGAGAATGTCGAAAACGTGTTAAAAATTCCTTCCCTCTCACTATCTTTAATGGCGCCTTGGATCATAGCCTTCGGTCTTTTCCCACTATACAATATCTGCTATTTACTGCTACTCTAGAGTGGTATCTTGTTAATTACTGCTTCTTACACTATCCTTGCCTTATGCTTATCACTGCATTCATTTGTTCCCCAAAATATCGCTCGTATGATAAGTACAGTTTCACGCTTATCCTCATTCGTACTGTCCTATCTTATCGCAGCTATATCGAAATATTGCATGAACACCACCTGGAAGTTAAATGGAGCTATTCATTCTAAATATCTCTTATCGAAGTTAACAGATTAGCCTTCATCATTGATGAGTTATTCTTTTTCTACTTTTCGACAGCGGGCTTACTTTATTATTCCCGGCCTCGCGTCCAGCACCATGTAGAGAGCACGTTGGGTTCAGTACTCCGTCCGTTGGATGGGACGTTTGGCCATTTGATGAATTAAATAAAGTAGGCTAATGCCGACGCCGCAATTCTTTCCTCTTTGAAATCTTCATCCTTGCCCCAACAAAATTCCTACCTGTACCAAAGGATATAACCACTTGTTTTTGCCTAAGATTTTGTTGTCCTCTGCTATTAACAATAAAAAATAATAGTTAATCCTCATTTTGGTAAATTGGAAATGCTTGGGAAATTAAATCGCATCATTAGCATATTATGCGAGCAAACTCGCATTTGAAGCCTAAGTATCCTCACGTTCAGGATAAATGTTGAGCAGAGGCTATGGGCTGCATATATTCACCAAATACAAGATTAAGGTAAAATATTACATGAACACCATCTTGCAGCTAAATGGAGCTTTTCAGTCCAAATTTCACATCTATACAACGCTATCTAGGATATGACCATTTGTCAATTGTCATGTCAACATTGCCATTGACAATTGCCAACATGTCAATTGTCTTATTTTTGCCATAATTAAATGGCATTACACTTTCCCAAAGTTGTGTATCTCTCAGAAATGTCCTGCATTCGTGTAAAATTCACTCAAATTCTAGAAAGACCAGTAAGATGCATTTTAGGCTTTAGACTGCAATCCATAGTCATATTATAATTTCCAGATTAGCAGGTTTACTGTGTAATCCATGAAAACACTGTCCTACTGCTGAATGCGGAATAATCCCATACCCGGGATAACTGAGGCACCACAATATCTACTCATTTCTAAAACCATCGTTTTCTAAATACATCTCAACGATCTATAAGCTGTCACTGCAGATATATTTATGTCCCTGATTGCATTAGCGGGCCAGGTAGATTCGACAAATTAAAGAGACGGTCTATTAGTCTTAGATTGAGGAACTATCGGACCGAAATATACAAGTATTCAATATTTCCACTCACAAGATACGGCTGCACCACGAACCAAGCTTTATTCTTTAAAAAAAATATGACTCACATCAAAGTTATTTTCAATAGTTTCCTTTCATTCCTTTCTTTTTCTTGCGAAGTGTTATTATAACGGCTAGTGGACTACAACCACTACACGCGCTTATGGAGAATTATTGGGTGATGTTCAGATGGTGGAAATATGTGGCATAGTCATACAAGAGCACGTATGCATCGGTACAAATTTGTTCGACAGGCAGGATAAACTTTGCAACAAAGTCGTTTACCATGTTTTTTATTGCCGAATCTGATAGTTTGTAAAATGAAAAGACCACTATTTTTCCGTTTTTTGATCCGTCAATTATTTCTCGAGTTATAAGCGGTGAAAAACTGGTGTTTTTAACACTCGGAAAAGTGGGCGTGGTGCAACCTTTGACGTGCTCGACTTCGTCCAATCACAACTGAGCCCGCGAAGCTACTTCGCCTTATCGCAATGGGGGAGGCACAGCTGACTCTGCCAATGGAATCTGTTGCGACAGGATCTGTGCGAGTAGACCTTCCGAGAACCCCCCTCCACTCCCTTCCCTTCCCCTAAAAGCAGTCAAGGACGGGAGGAAAATGACGTCAATTGTATCAAAGCAGGTTCTTCGGTGGGGGTCACCTTTTGCTTATTTTAATTTTTGATTTGTGAGTGAATGGCTCGGGTTAGAAAAATAATTTTTTCACTAAAATTTAATTTTCGTTTCCATCTAACGATTTAGTGTACAAAATTGCGATTTGAATTCCGAGTAAACGCCCCCATTAACTTAGGAAATGGCAAGTAATAGATTTAAAAACCGCATTTCTTTAAAAATATTACCTGCTATGACTTTGTTAAATTTTCACCTCCACGACAGTGTGAAACTAGGGGGTTATTCAAACGGTAATTCGAGTTTGTAAACGTATGTTATGTGGCCTGTGACGGTATTCCATATGATGGTAAAATAAATTACCACGAGGTTTGTAAGTTATTTCGAGTAAATCGCCCACAACTGTATGGAGCCACAAAATACGATATATCTACAGCCAAAATGCTTTAAAGTTCATGAACCACAGTACAGTTTCGGGCATAAGTATGTGCCATGCGAGAAGTGGGACATTTTAATGTGATAAAATGTCATAACGCTTTAAAATGTTTATATTTGTAGGAGCTTTCCCAAGCGCATCGTGAGATCAATGAATTCCATAAGCATATCACGAAGTAAACAAAAGACTTCCTACGAATATATAAGCAGCATGAGCTTGCCATTTCCAGCATTAAATGCTCCTGGAAGAAACTGCAAATTAAAAAAAAATACTTTTCGCAAATTTTTATTTCTCACAGGACTCGCCAACATAGAGAGGTATTTAAATTTTACGGCAATTTACAAATACTGGTCTTCGCTTTCCTGAATTATTCTACGTCAAAGAAAGCGCTATGTTAAAATTATTATGAACAGTAAAGTAAGTAATCTTAGTAAAATATAAATTATATCAAAACTGACCATTTTCAATTCACCGTAGCACCTCGCAGTCGTTAAGTGCCAGAGTCCAAAAAAAAATAGGAATGTTGGTTGGTATCAATAATATGGCATTTTAATTCGTGAGATCTTTTTTCCATATATCCACGTGTGGCTGTTAGAATTTGATAATATTCAACATTAACTAATTCACAAACTTTATTTAAACAAAGGGAAATTCTTAACCGGGCTGCTTATCCACCTTCCTTAAGCATTCACAGTATCAATGGAACTGTCTGTAAAGCAGTGATAGATTGTGCGGATATCATACATAAACGTCCTCGGGTAAGTGCGAACCACGAATTCATCCAAGATTTATTTTAAGGCTGGCAGCTCTTCATAATTTATTTATGTGACGCAGGGAAATCCTCAGTAATCAGGGCTCACTGCTGAAATATCTAGGGAAAGCGCTAATGAGTAAGAATTTTGGTCCCCCGTAACGAATGAAAGCCGTCCGCACGAAATAAAACTTGACTGGTGATAAACTAGGGCAAACTAGCCCAATTAATCACTTCAAAAAGAATACTTAGGATGCTTATAATTGGTAAACATTCTGGTGGACGACAACTAGTTAACCAAGGCTCATCGCTGGAATTTTACATGAGCACCACCTTGTCATTAATTCAAAGCGATCCTCCAATAACGTAGGATATCTTCGACAGATGGCAGTTACCCGTTCTAAATCCAAATTTGTTAAGTGGTAATCCTGCGTAACGAAGACTGTCCAGGCTAATTTGACGGGAATCCTAACCTTTTGTGAAAACAATCATGCATAAATACCCGGGATAAATTTTGCGGCTGGCCACCCTTCATATTACACCGCTACCAAATTGATATATGCCGATTCATCAATTCTCATCATTGAAATTCGACGTCAGCTAGTCCTTCCTCACCGCTGAATTCCAAGCGCCACAAAAATTGCTGGAAAATTAAGCGAAAGGGGATGCGTATATCAATATTCACTCGAAATATATAATTGTATATGCATTCACTCGAATAATACGCAGATCAATGTCCTCATTGAATTTTGTTTCCGCTGGAGGCTTCTTTTCATAGAGAGTTCTGTGTGATGATATTTCCTCGGAACAAGTTGTTCTCTTTTCATTGAGCCATAAGTCGGGCACAATGTCTACAATGCCTAAATTCCACGAAGTAAACTTGCCAACTATCGATTTTATTCACTTCGCACAAGTTTAAGGACCCATTTTTCTCGGAATCATTTATCTCACTACCTTTTGAATATTTTTTTAACATCATTATTTCTTTCAACTTGTTACCTCGATTGGAATATCGCAATCGGTTAGCGCTGGGCTTTCTTTGAAAATGTACATTGGTATGATTTAAAAATCCTTCTTTACTCAAATTTAAAAAAGTTTGTCCTGTGTATTATGTTTTTTTTCTAACTTGGTTATTTCTTTCAACGCATTACTTCGAATATTGCAATTGGATAGCGTTAAACATGCTAGCCTTTCTTTGAAAATGTTTTGTAAAATGGTTTTAAAAACATTCCTCATGAAAATTAACAAGTTTTCACTGTATATTAAAGCACCTTAAATAAATTTATAGTCATCGTAGTTAAACTTTAGCCCAATAGTTGTTAACAAAAAATAAAGAAAACACTGCCAAATAAGTTGATAAATGTAACATGATAGACATACAGTGATACGTAAAAGTGGCCGCTTTTATCGGTGGTACTATATTGCACTAAAACACTTGTTCTATCAACTACTTCATTAGTTACTTCCTTACTTTAGTAGAATTAGAACAATTAAAAAACTTAATACTTTTAACAAGTAGTTTAATCATATTACAATCCCGTTTCATTGCCCATAGTGATTCCATGATAATGTCATGTTTGCTCATTAACTATTTATTAGAAAATTCGTTGGGTTCAGATTAAAATTACTTATGGCTATGAGTAATTTAACGTGAATATTGCTGAAGCAAATGAGATTTTACAAAGTTCATGCCGAGTATATTGGATTCGTTAGGTATTCAGGGGGAGGCGATCGACAGCTGAAACCATTTGCGCCATTTACGATAGGTGGGTAATTGGGTAATGGTAAGAACATCTCAGGTAATCGAGGAAGGGTGGAGAGAAACTCGGCATCGGCATTAGCCTACTCTTAACGACAGGCACCAAGGGGTCAACGGCTTAAAGTCACATCCGATGGATGGAGTACTGAACCTGAAATATCCTCCACTAAGCACTCAAGTAGGGACCGGTTTGCCAGTGGAAAGTCAGCCACCGCCGGGAATCGAACTCGGTCCCTCGGGATGGGAGGCCAATACTCTAGCCACAATATCATAGCCAATGTTTATCAAGTTCTAACGGTTAAAACTTGGTAGGAAGATCCTAACCTGGCCCTTAAGCTAATATTTTCAAAATCATCCTCAGATGATTTTGCAACATCCGGGCCCGAAGAGGGCTTAGAATCTGTGACCTTATGGTGTCCAGGCGGGCTGGTTACCGAAATGAAAACCGCAGCCGGTATCTAAATTTGTACACACTTTTTACCATCCAGTGCTGACTGCACATAGATTGTTCACATTGACTGTACGTTTCCCTTACCTTAGGGTTTTTGAATGGCGGGCAAATATGATATCTTTTTCTCGTCACTATTCTTGTCTTGTCCGAATCAGAAGCACGTGATGATCCACAGAGACTCCACGGAATACCTACGTATTTTGCAGATACGTTAGTCTCATGCAATTTCATAGAAGGAGTTTCCCTAATTCGTAGCCTGAATCATTTTAGGGACAGATTCTAGGAATATATTTAGTGGAAAAAGTTCACCAGCATTTCACTATGGATGACACATCATAAAAACAAGTACTCAAAGCCTCTCAGAATTTAAAACAATCACAGGGTAACTTCTTTTTCTCAGCAAATAATTTACTCTAAATTTGTGATTATTCAAAAAAACTATAATTCGTGATAAATAGTTGTAGCTAGGGCAGATAACCGACAACTACGGTCATGTGCGACATTAATGATAAGTTGATATATCGATGGAACAAATAATTTTATGGAAGAGTGCTGGGAAACGTAGGGTCGGTTCTGCTATGTTATTCAGGGGAGGCGACCTGAGGTCACTTGCGCCAGATAGAAAATGTGGGTAATTGGGTAATGGTACGAGTTTTCCGGGAACGAAGGAAGGGTGGAGAAAAACCTGGCGTCGGCATGAGCCTACTCTTTACGACAGGCGCCAAGGGGACCACGGCTTAACGTCCCATCCAACGGACGGAGTACTGAACCTGAAATGCACTCCACTGGGCACTCAATTAGGGACCGGTTAGCCACTGAATAATATGCCACTGGCGAGAATCAAACCCGGGCCCTCGGGGTGGGAGGCTAGTTCCCTAGCCACCACACCAACCCGATTCCCACGTAACGTCGGTGTTATCTTGCTCTTATTGAAAGTCACCGTGGACGGTGCTAAATTCCATCCGACAGACGGAATATTACACTCGATGTTCCCTCCCAGAAGTCAGCCGGTAAACTACTGAAAAGTCTCTTCTCCCTGGGATTTGAACCCGGACACTCAGGATGGGGGACCTATTTTCTAACCTCCAACAACTCGTTCCCCTAAATCTTGAAATGTCTGTTGTCAATTACACGAAGCATGCTCGAAAAATTCCGCTTTATGTGGCTATTTATGCGATGTTCGGATGTAGGCAAAACTTTAAAATAATAATTTTAGCAGCATTTTTCTGCTGGATTAAAAAAAATTCATTTGTGCCGTGATGGAAAAATCGTAGGAGGCAACATTCTCGTGGCAGAGGAGACCATAATGGGGTCGTTTACCATATTTTTTTATTGCCGAATCTGATAGAGTTTGTAAAATAAAAGGACCCGTATTTTTCCGTTTTCTGATACGACAATTATTTCCCGAGTTATAACCGGCGAAAAACTGATGTTTTTAACCCTTTCGGAAAAGAGGGTGTGGTGCAACCTCTGACGTATATCGACTTCGTCCAATCACAACTGAGCGCGCGAAGCTACTTCGCCTTATCGCAAAGGGGGCGACACATCTGACTCGGCCAATGGGAGCGATTTCAACAGCATCTGTGCGAGCAGACCTTCCGAGAACCCCCCTCCACTCCCTTCCCCCTCCCCTGAAAGCAGTCAAGGACGGGAGGAAAATGACGTCAATGTTATCACAGCAGCATTTTCGGTGGGCGTCACCTTTTGCTTATTTTAATTTTTGATTTACGAGTGAATGGTTGTGGTTAGAAGATTAATTTTTTCACTAAAATTCGTTTTTCTTTTCCATCTAACGATTTCGTGTACAAAATTGCGATTTCGGTTCCGAGTAAACGCCCCCATTGTAACGATTAGCTTGGATTCACCGTCTCTTGCTCTAAAAATAAACGATAAACCTAAAAGAAGTTTTAATCCTAATGGCAGCAAGTAAACACACTGTCTTTATTTTAACTGATGCTTATACAACTCTTAAAAATTCTCTTATGAATGACATCTTAAAGTTTCAATATTAGAAACAACCTTTAAAATCGGTTAAATCTTTAAAATATTAACTCTTGTGTTTAAAATTTTTTGCCAGCCTTACACTTGAACGAGGCTTTTAAAATTTTAAGCATCTATATTGGGAATATTTCAGCAAATTTATTTTTTCTAGTAGTCAATTTGACATTTAGTTTTTTATAAAACAATGTTTTAGGGGTAACAATCATTCTATTGAGTTGATACAATGGCACCCTGAGTGTAAAAGGGTTAAAATCTAATTCGACGGACGAAGTACTGCAGTGGAAGTGCACTCTATACATTAATCAAGTAGCGATCGGTATAGCGTTAAATAATGTGTGCCAATTCCGAAATTCAAGTTTTGGCCCTCGGGATGGGAAGCGGGCACTTAATGCCACCACAGCAACCCGTTCCCATGCTCCTTCAACCGGAGCTCTCTTCCCTCGTACACACACTCCACCTTCAACCTCACGCATTCACAAAGCGCCCCCGTTCCCCACTTGCACAAATGCCTGCGTGCTTGTAGCCTTACGCCGGTCCAATTTCCGTGCGCAATTTTTAGAGTGCTGATTGAAGTATGCCGACTATGAGATGGCGCAAAGCCAGTAATAGGACCCTCCGCTCCATCAAAGGGCATGCGAGGGAAAGGGGACAAATGGAATCGGATCAATCCCTTTCGTTACAAGCCGTAGGGGACGCTACTGATTGGACTATGAGATTAACTTTTTGTGAATTAGTTATTGTGTTCTTTCTATACATTTGGTTCTTTCTAGGGAAACAAGCTCCTCACATCGTCTCCTCCTTATAAGATTCTGTTCCTTGTCTTAAGGTACTTTTCAAATGTATGAGGACAGTATACGAGCAACCCGCGTTCTTCTACGTAAGGTTACAAAAAGCTGTAAGCCAATAAGACTTAATTTCATTTGAATTATTGATTTTAATGATACTCTACCCGCAGATTAGCAATTTCCAAAACTCGGTAGTAGGTTTTTATCCTGTAAGCAGCATGTGTCAGTATTTACAGCCACCATTGCTTGTTGGTGTTTCCCCAGTTTCATTCCCGTTCTAAATTTCTAAAAGACTGTTAGAACCCTATCCAATTTTTGCTTCCCTTCTAATCCTTTCATTTTATCCACTTGGAAAACAAAAACCTGGGTGGTAACCTGAAAACGGTAGTAGGATCGATGGCGCACCAGCCTGATGATCGGAAGGACCCAGGTTCAAATTCCACCTAGAGTATTGCTTTAAGTTTAGCTTCGGGTACAGCTTAGTGTAGATGACATGACAAAACATTTGCAATTTGATCGCCAATTCTGATTCTGTTGATGTAGTACAAGTATGGAATTGAAAAATGCGCTACATACCTAGTAGTTTTGCTATGCATAAGTAAGCAGTGTTCAAGCCTAATATCTTGCTTAACATTATGGAAAACTTTGTATTATTATTTAACTTTGATGGTTCATTTATTAAATACTGAAGACTTTAAATGCAATACTATAAATTGATCTCTTGAGTACCCAGAAGTAATAATCATAATGACTGAAGTCTCTACACACATGCACACAGGACATTAAATATATTGAAATAAGACCATAATTGGTGAAAAGTAGTAAATGTCCAAAGTAAGATCAAGAACTGTCAAAGTATGACCAAAGTCTGATCAAGAACTCAAAAGAATATACATGTTATGCAGATCTTTGTTATTTAATCCCATGAGGTCTTAAGAATGAATACATTCTTTCTCTTTTGTAGCCATTCGAAGTAATCGAGTACCCTATAAGGATCGAGTCTTGCAGTGTTTCCGTCTTGTAGCCACACTTTATTCCCAAGCTGTAAAAACTTAATTAATTAACTCTGAGAGGCAAGGCAAGGTATTGCGTACTTTCGTTCGTGCAGAAGAAAATTACAGTTTCTGTTGAAAAGATATTCCTCAGCAGAGTGAGAATTCTGTTAAATTCTCTGTAAAAATCATGATTCTGCATAAAAGTGGTAAAAGTAAATACGTATGGAATATGTATTTGAAAGTGTAACTCTGCATCTTGTTTATTTCCTATGTGCTGTAAATATTTGAACGAAGGAAAAGGAAATATTTGGTTCATTTGAAGTCGTTTAAAAGTACTCTTTAATATTGTAATGCCAAAGCGGTTCCCTTCTTTATTTATTTCATTAGCTAGGGATACTAAATAAATTAACATTAAGCACAATAAATAGTTCAGTTTAGTGCCGTTAAGTCTGTTTGTACATTCGTAGAAGCACTTGACTTAAAACCAATGCTGCAAATTGCTGTATGTAACTCCCTTTATTTTGGAACATCATCCACAAATGTCAAGGTTTTATGGAAATATTTGATTTGGGATAATGAACGTAAATAGATTCTAAATTTTCACCAATACGCCCAATTAATATTTAATAGCTTATTAATTAGCGATATGGATTTATTTTTTTTTCAAGAGTTCAAATTTATGAAAATTAGACGAATTATAAATTCATAGTTTACGTACGCCAAGTGTATAAAGTGAAACGGCCATAGTAGAAATAAATTCATTGTTTCCTGCAAAATGATATGACCACGTGTTTGCTCCTTTGATTGGGGTGAATGTATCTCTACATTCCTAGGTATGAAAGGTGCTACATTCTTGTAGCACCTTTCCTGTGCAGGATATACCCAATAATATACTGATTAAGCCTGAGGTGACTTTAATGGCGTCAATGCGAATCACCTGAGCGTTTTTTATGAGTCTTTGGCAAGAAATATGTTCCGCGGGAATGTTTGCAGTATCCAGTATTAGGCAAGTGAATGATGTGGAATAGCATGAATGGAAAAAATGAAGAAAACCTATGGAAAATGTTGTTAGTTGATTGAAGTCACCGAATAATATTTCTAGAATGAGTTATTAACTCTTCTTAATCCATAGAACAGAATACTCCTGTTAAGTGGGGTAATTGGGACAATGCCAAACAATTGCTGTAAAGAAGTATAATGGCATTGTGCGAGTAAGGTGAGGTATTGCAGATATCAGTTTTTATTTTATATACACCGACAACGCTTTTCTAACTTGGAGACAATTTTCATGCATAGATAGGTCTAGGTATTAAAGAGAAAGCCTGAACGGAAATCAAGCCTAAAAAAAGTTCTCTCTTCTCAGGAACTATCCATAAGATATAGCAACCGACCTTTTGAGAAAATTTAAGGAAATCCTAACTAGAATCCATCTGACGAAATTTTCTATTAATTTCACTTTCAACAAACTCAGACGCGTTTGTATTAATGTATTTGAGGATTAAAAATGCCTTTTCATAAGGATCTCTTCATTCTTCATCCAAAAACCCATGATCTATCCCAAGTTATCTTTTTCATATGGTTTACGAAAGCAACTATGCATACAATTGCGTTGTGTTTTTTTAATGACCCTTTAGATTTCATGTACCGCTTCATCGAGAAAGTTTCAAATACCTCATCTTCTTTTGATCTTTGATGTATGGATAATTCGATATCTTAGGTCCACTCTGTTAATACCTACCTTCTTATTACAACAGCATTGTACACGTTTCTATGCACCACAATTACGAACATGTCTCTCCCCCTCGATGTCAATAAAACGCCTTAAATTCAACTTCCTACCCCAAGTTTCCTTCTAAACCTACCCAGTTTGGTTTTGAAACAAATATTCCGCTACAAGTACCTTCGTCCTAGAAACAACCGAAGTAGACTCTCCGGTACTCCACACATTAATGTGCTCGCACTTTGGCCTTGATAATGACGTAAAATACTCCATGACTAAAAAATTATAATGAGTATTCTATGACTTGAAATTATTGTGGAGAATGGAAAATAGTCATGAAATGAACGTTTATTGCTTGATTAGAAATCTTCCAAAGCTCTTCTTTCGCTCCCCTTTAATGAGAGACATCGCATTTTTTATCTTTGAGAACCCTCTCCATAATTGTATGGTAAAAAATGTGTACACTCGGTATGGAGCAAAGTTTTTATCCCGAAGGACAACTTCCCATGTTAGGAATCTGTAGTGTTAGAGCTTGTATTCAAATTTCGGGAAATTACCCCGCACGTTTTAATGGTTACAACAATTTCCCTTTTGAGCTTGAAATTCACAGGAAGGAGGACCTCTTGGTAGCTTAACTGATTAAAACACCTGGTCAGAAATCAGGGGAATTTGGGTTCGTATCCCGGTCAGAGTGGACCTTTTTTTCTTTCATATCATTGAGTACCTTACTCAATGATAAGTTTTTTGATGGTTTGGTTTGTGAAATTGATTCCAATGGTTTGGTAAGTAAGGCTCCGTTAAGGTTTTTTGCGACTAGTTTTCAATCCTAGAATTGGCTATAATTATCCTAGGACCGCCGTTGGAGGCTTTTATTAAGTCCTAATAGTCGGTGCAACAAAATTAGCATTTATTAATAGGAGAAGTTGATGAGCGTTTGCTCTCCCTGTATAAATCGCGAAATCTCCTGAAGAAATACAACCCGCTAGGGAAATAATATGAGCTTGGGTAATAATCAGTATTTGTTTGGAATAATGGGAATTTGATTTAAAAATTTCAACGGCTGGATTACCGGATTTTCCGTTTTCATTTTTGTTCCTGTGAAATGAGAAATCACTCACAAATATTCTTTCCGGAATTGAATTCAATGATAAAATGCGTGGATGAGTAAGTGATTGGAAAACAATGGCAGCTCAAACGGGAGCATCAATTCGATGAAACTTGGGCATTCATCCAAGCAACCAGACTCGCGAGTTTATGTCTCGAGCGTGAAATTCGGAAACATCCAGCAAGTAGCAGCCCTCCGAATGAAATTCAAATTAAACTCAATATGTCAACGGATGATAACCATTATTGGAGGGACCTTGTGCACAAAGAGAATGCAAGAACAACCAATTTACGGTGAAATACCTCCGAATAAAAATTTCACATTAATCTCTCATTGACATTTAATGCGAAAACTCGTTAAAACACGCGGGGATTTGCGAACCGCAGTGCCCTTTCACGCTTAGACGAAATTCTGAAAGGAAAAAATACGATGAGAAAATTCTGGGCATGTTGGGCCCAGCGACCTAAAAATACACCAATTTAATCAAGAAATAGGAAACGTGTACTTTATCGCCTGAAACCCCATGATTTTGTAATGATCTTTTTGAATTTCTTATGCTAGAATACGTAACAGATAGTTATTAACTCAGCTCTGAGCTCTCGCTTTTCTTTCCTATCAATGGCGTTGTGAGGTAGGGAATCTTTTTGAATCAGAAGACAAAAAGTAATTTCAGAGAGATTCCATCATGGCGGGCTCTGCATTATGGGTCACGTACAAGCCAATGCTTTATTTAGCCCATTTTAGGTATGTTTTTGGTGTTTGAATACCTTTCCACTGGTTCAATAAAAAGTTAGTGAAAAAGACGTCTACCGATCTCACTGCTTTATAGGCTCTAATGACATGTAGCACTACTTCTGTACTAACCATGTGCCATGTGTGACGACACACATAAAGGATACAAACGTGTGAACTACAGGACTGTAGGTTAACCATTGTAGTCTTTGGACATTATTAATGCTGATAACTTGTTGGCTGCTCCCGTAATAATTTACCATTAAGCAATGTTTAAGGCCTTGCTTGTCAATCTGTGTATTCAAATTTCGGAAATTACATTACAACGTTGAGTATCGGCCATGAAGTAACTGATATTTTAGAAAAGTATTTGGATATCATGTAAGTTTTATGTCGTTAATAGCGATGAATTTTAACTGTCCTTTCAAAATGCCTAAAAATGAGTCTCATCCAGATACTGAGGGATCCCAGATCGTGATTGTTTTCATAAATTCGGTGATTCTGGGAGTGCTTTCAAAGTACATGTATGTGCATAAATAGCAATATTTAAAAGGATAGCTCAAGTTTTAACCATGTTTGGGATAAAACGTGCATTCAAAGTGTAGCAAATAGCTTACAAAGTTACGCAGCAGCTAAGTACTTTTTAACTGGTATTTTTAATACTAGTACATGATAACCGTTAGTCTGCTTGAAAAAAAGCGAAAGAGTCGATAATTCTATTGTCTTCACATTCTGCAGCTGCTTCTAAGTCTAAAATGGATATCACCAAATTTGTTTGTTACTGCAGCAGTGAAGATCACGAGTGCATGCCTCCATTTTTCTTGAGGAATATAAAATCTGAAACTAACGGCCTTAGGAAATATTTTAGCGGTTGTTTCCCTGCGGGCTTAGGCAAAGAATCTAGGAACCAATCGCCCATAATAACATATCATTTGTTACTATGGACGTGGCATGGTTTATCCCTACAATCTTGCATTTGTATGCAGCTTGCTTATAATCGTAGTAATATTTTGGCTCGGCTGGATTAATGTTATGGAGTACGACATTCTTCTGCTCAATAGTATTGTAGCGTAAGCGAGAAAAAATGCGAAAATGTGCATGCCTTATCGGAAAAGTCTGAAACGCTCAGAAAAAAATTATTTATATGCCGAAGAGTGTTCAGCGTTTACGGAAAAGTCGTTGTGGAATGGCGCCGTTTTTATTCTTGGAGACTGTATGTGTTAAACCAGTAAGTGCTAAATTCTCATTCTCTCAAAGTACGTGTTAAATTTTCATGACCATTTTCCAAAAGGATGTGAAAATAGTCAATCAATTGTGTGGGCGCAGTTCATTCTCGTCTCCATATTCCTCCGAGAGTCACATCAAGAGTGTATGGAAGTATTTGCCGGGTCACCAGCCACAAAATTTAGAATAGGAGACAGGGAAGATAGAAGGAAAATAGGTGTAATCGTGGCCTATTTTGCCTAATTATCTAATGACCCTCTCTGTTCTCACAGTTAACGTTGCTTTACTAATGCAAAATACTGGGCACATCTTTTTCAATGCCTTTTCAATTTCGCCGCCTTTGTCTTAGCTGTGGATACCGTTCAAGTATAAAGTAGTCATCTTAGACAGTCTTTAAGTCGTGCTATTTGAAATCTAGGTTTTAAACTTAGTCCTTCCAGTACCTGTTAAGGGATTTCTTCTCGTTCACGATTTCTTTGTGAATCACTCTCAAACTTGCCATCCTTCGCATTTAATCTCTGTTCTCGGCTGAATTCATTCTTTTTCGGATCGGAAAAGCACATGCTTTACTTGAGATAAGGATTCCTTAGATTGGAAAAAATGTTACGAACTTATTTATTGGCTGGAACATTCACGGGAATTGAGTTACAAATCCCAGTCTCTTAAATTCAGTACCATGGAACTTGGAGTGATTTCTCCATAAGCAATATAAAGTATAAATGGCGCTCAGGAATTGTACATACTTCATCCGCCACCCTTATGGTATGTACGACTCCATTGATAGGATTGTTTTGGCCCGAATATTGCCTTTCTTTTTCAATTCAATATCCAGGCCTTACTTATGTCTGTTCTGCATATGACAGCTACTCCGGGAAAGCCTCAAAGGAGGCAGTTGCATCATGCTATTTTACAAAATGTATTCGATCCCTCGAAGAAAGGCATTTACCTTCTTTGTTCTTATAGTTTGATAAGTATCAGATATCAAAGGAATGTAACGCTCGAAAGTACCAGGAGGTATAGCTTGCTACAAGATGCGCGCAACGGAAAGCGGGAATTTTTCTGTAGCTAATGGCCCCAAAAAGTTAAGACCTTTATTACTTTGGATAAGATTTAAGAGACAAAATACCATAAACTCCATTGCAATATCATGCCATGATGCTAATTATAATTATGCAACAGATGTCCTTTAATATTGTTCATGAGTGAATAGTGAATATTCCGGTGAATGAAAAGCGTGGTAACTTAACCACGATTTAATGTTTATCTGTACTACGATTTAATTTTTATCTGTATTCTGAACTTTCTCCGAAAACTTAGCTTTTTTATTAATAATTGCATTACTGTATTACGAGAGTTACTTCTAGTCTCTCTACAGATCTGGCGAAATTTTCCATGGGCTTTTAATCTAGTAATGACATAAGCTCATTCCTCCCTGCGTGGGTAACGATCACTAAATTCTAGTTATAATGATTGAGTAGAACCATCATGAATTATCATGCCCTATGCATTTTCAAATGGTACAACAAGCGTCTTTCTTAATGACTGTATGTTTTTTGAAGTATTACTAACAAGATCAAGAAAATTGGATGACTATTGATCCAAGCAATTATCAAAGGAATTAATTTTATAGCTTTGTCGTTAGCCGAAAAAGTTTAAGTTTGACTTTCAGTAACGGCTACCCTCATGAAATGCTCTCGTAATTGTTGTGGTGTCAATTCCGTATCCATTACATGACTACCTGGTTAAAGGCTACATGGTCAGTAGTTCTGGGATTGTGCCATACATTTCGGTGAATGCTAATATTGCAGGAAGTAAAGAAAATGATCTTTAGGCTTGTTGCGCATTGTTTTCAACCTTCGCTTAGAAAAAATGGCCATAATACTGATCATTGCAAGGTCCTCAAGGTTAAGGAATAATGTATGACATTATCAATACGTAATCCGTAAAATACACGCGCAATAGGCTTTAATAAAATTTTTAAATTAATGAAAAAATTGAGGAAAATTTAAACCATTACGCACAATTATGTGCAGATTTTCTTTTCGAGTAATTCCAAGTGATATATTTTGCACTACCAATTAGATATTGAGCATGGTGAGAGAGGAAAGAATATTTCTGGCGGAAATTAGAAAGCAGAGGAGGTGAATCAATTAGGTTCGATTATAAGATTATATTATGACGACATTATATTGACAACAATATATTATGACTTAATTAGAATTTTAAGGTTCAGTCGATAACGTGGTCGATTGGTATTGTGGAGTTTGCAACATTCTATTGCATAGACATGATAGAACGTATAAATCAGTCTGTACAACACTACTGAATACTTCCTGAAAATCGTGTTCGTTTTACTGAAGAACAGAAAAGTTCTATTTTAAAATAAGACCCTTCCATTCATCGCTGAATAGTTTCACCAAAACTATTCAGTACAACTACTCAAGCACAGAGGAGTTTTATGTGCTCAAGCAGGCAATTGGTATTCAAAAATATACTAAACTCTGAGATAAATTAATCCTATACTGGAAAAAATATTACACTTTTCCTTTCCAAAAATTTTGGCCGGGAAGAAAAAAATGAGTGTTTTTGTATTATGTAGCCGCTATATCTTTTATTTGCAAGTTAATTTACGTAGCTGTTTAAGGCTTTCTTGGGAATACATAAATTAGATTTTGAATTCCGAGAATTTATAAAATACTAGATGAAAATTGATGCGCATCCATTTCTATCCTATGCGTTGGAAAGTGATTGGCTATCACAAGCCTACCAAAACTTCCATTTAATTTCCGGTAATTTATGAATATTTTGTGCATTGATAACGATTGCGGTGTTCAGACCGTTAACAAATTAGCCTGGTAACCCAGGTTCAGGGTTCAAGTCCCACCTAAGTCATGGGTATTGTGCTTGCCTTAAGATTTGACTTAGGATTATGCAACATGATGCGAAATACCTTAGTATGTACCGACTCTTTCGCACGTTCATGTCAATTTCCATTTGCCTCTAAGCCTTAACCAATCATAGACCCACCAATGAAATGGTCGAATGATGGTGATGGGATTAAATGCCGTGTCCTTCTCTCCCTGGGCAGGTGCCACTGGCGATCGCCGTTGTCGGGTCAAGTGTCCACGTGCCGGGGTCGCCGCCGCCTCGTGCTTGAGGCGCGTGGTGGGTCGGGGCGGGGGCCATGATTGACCCTAGCTCGTCCGAGGAGGAGAGCGAGGAGGAGCAGCAAGGTGGGGGCGAGGATCACCGCCACCACCGCCGACGACACCACCACCATGCGGACGCGGCCTCCGGAGGTGGCGGTGGCGGCGGCGGTGGGGGCGGCGGGGGCGGAGGGGCCGGTGGCGCTGCGGGCGGCGCGGGCGCCGCGGCCTCCGGGGGCAGCCTCGAGGTCCCCGGTGGCGGCGGAGGCGCTGGCGGTGGAGGGGGAGCCGGGGGCAGCCTCCCAAGGTGAGTACTGTACCCATCTGTTCTCCCTTCACGTCTCTTCGGCGACGGCATCGCGTGCCGTCAACGATCTTACGAAAGCTCGAGCTCTCGCTGCTATCTTCATTTTTAATTAATTAATCAATTGGAGGGGAGGGTGGGGGCATTCCGGAGCCCCCCTCGCCTCAGGGCCTCTTTAGAACCATTGTGCCAACCTGTATTTAACCTGTCCGCCACCTGCAAACGGGACAAGAGCACCACGGTAGAAATATGGAGGAGGGTCACCACTCAACCTGTCTGGGCCCTACGTTGCTTAACTTCGGTGATCTCCCGGGAACCAGTGTTCCAACGTGGCTAGGCTCCTGTCCTCGTTATTTTCAATGTTGCAGTCTTACTACTCTGGTGAGTGGACCGAAATATGGCAAAACATGAAAGATAAGTTTGCGACATCAACCATGACAACAAGGCACATTTTACCATGCCACGCGTTGTATTTGACACCAATTGATTTCAAAGGTATAAAACGACACCTTGGCAATGACGTTATAAGCCTTAGAAATCGATTTGTCCCAATGGTTAAGGAACGAAGGATAAGGTATTTGTGGCATTTAGGATAGGTGGGTAATAGGTGTGATTTTTAGGTTCGGAGGAAATACGAAGAGAAACTTGACGCTGGTATTTGTCCGCTCGTAAAAGACGCGAATCAGGTGAGGTCTCTCAATTGATCTGCAATGGCAACGGAGGCCACAAGCGCTCTTTATAACATAATTAGCTGTAGAAACTAAAATATAATTCTACGATGATCCTTTGGACCATTAAGGGTAGTTGCATAGTTGAGAAAAATTTTCAGGGAGCGGGGGAAAGGAATATAGAAACTGGTCGTTGGATTTACACTGCTAAAGGTGCACAAGGATTTCATGCTTTTCCGCCTCATCCTTAAGATGGAATGTTGCAATTTAAGATCTCTCCACACCGTACTCAAGTGGGTATGCTAAATAAATATCCTGCCGTAACCGGGATCTGAACCTTGCTCATCAGGATGGGAGAACAGTATCAATTTTACCACGCCATATCTCTCCCCTTTTTATCCACTCGCAGGAACGAAAAAATCTGATCGCCGTTCTCATTATTGCGGCAAGTGATTCAGATTATCAATATCCAGTGGTAGAGCAAGTTGCTGGAATAGTTCCTCACAGCGGTGCCCTTATAGTGTTCTCGTTACTGAGAGTGATACCGACAATGAGAAAGGAGGATCCATGATCCTATCCTAGATGAAGTGGCACCCTATGAATGTTTTAGGCGGAAAGAAATAGCCAAAAAATTAGTAAACGGTGCCCCCTATACCTACATCATCGATTCATGATGGTAAAATGTAATGCACGAATCTGAAAACTATTTATTTATTAAAGCCAATTAGTTATCGAAAGAACTAAACATGCTCGTTGAGAAAAAGGTAGAGTGGTGAGTGTTATAGCGGGAGTAAATTGTTATAAGAAAGAGTGTGACATCCGTATTTAAGAGCGATATTATGCTGTTATTCAACAAACGGATAAGTTCTACGTCATCTACGATGGCAGTAACGAAATTTTTAATATCTTGGTTGGTGGTTAAACAACGAAAGTTTAAACTTTGTGGTTAAATTCGAGCCTGAAAAAATTTGGCACGGCGCAAGATCGCTCTCTATCGTTTATAGGAACATTTTGCCTTCTATTTGTTTCTTTAAGGCATTTTTTAGTCCTAACAAGGTCCTTTGATATTGAAACGTATTAAATCTCTTCGTAGATCGGATTTTCAATCTGTTTTTATCTCGTGAGTATACGACGTATTTTAGGGTCTCATCAGTTGATAATGTCGAAAATATGATGGTTTCATCTGAATGGCCACTAGTGACTTCTAGCGGGCTTAAAACCCGTATTCAGAAGTATTTAAGTAGAAATAAATCCAGCTAAGCATTTTATGTTTCCAAGTCTTTTTTTGATAAGAGACATGTCCTTACGGCATACTTTGAAAGAAGTTGACTGACATCCAACACGTCTTCCGGGAGTAGTTATTGGAGTCTCATCACCATTGATGATGGGTGATCCTATCTTTCGAAATTTTAATGGCCTCCACTCTTTCGGTCTGCTAGGATCAGCTTTTCATGAAATAAAAGTACAAGTCATTGGCTGCAAAATATTTTTCGATGCCTCAAGATGCTTTCATCTTTCGAAAATCCCCGACGATGAAAAATGGAAGATAAAAATGTTTTTCAAAGCTTAAGGGATTATTTCTGGGAAAACAACCTTTCCAAAAATAATGTTGTGGGATTCGTCCCCCGCAGTTCCCGTCAAGCATATTTATAGCAGCAATAAAGTCGAAATTCCAGTGGTGTCCTACTCCCCATTTCCTCATTTATTTCTGCGCCGTGATAAACTTGTCTTATTTCGTAAGTTTTTAATCGTGCATCATTATATATTTTGTTTAGTTGTATCATTTACCAGAGTTTATCAGTAAAGAAACTGAATTTTGTGTCCGCTGCCTTATGCTTTCTGTTGAAATATTGGTCGCCGATTACTTTCCATCCTCGGTCGTTAAGTTGGCTAAGTGCTGCCTGGCATCCCTAAGGCTGTGGTTTCTAATCCCTGCTCATGAATGGATTTATGTCTAATGGACCTATACAACGCGAGTGTCTGGTCACCCAGCTTATTTGCGTATTCCAATTCCACCTTTGGCATGCGTTTAGTGCCTTTATTAGGCTAAAGAGATTACTTTTGTCGTTGCGGTACAACCTCATTCATTGAAGTACGTCTTCGGTAAGTCTTCAGCAATTGAATCGTACGGTCATCGGTCGGACATGTGTACACATGTCATTGCCTTCAAAATACGTACAGACCGTCACCTATAATTAGTAATATCAAGGCAATAGCTTTACAATTTGAGTTTCACATTCTCTTTCTTATAAGTTTAAATCGTAAATTCAATTAAATTGTTAATACTTGGGAAATATGGATAAAAACTTCTTATTTATTTCACCGGGGAGAATTTCCAGCCTATTGGAGTGTTTTCCATTCGAAAAATGTTGTTTTCTAATGAGATGAATTATATTTCCTTGCTCTAGATTGCCTAAATGAGCTGTCATCAAAACTTCTTTTGCGTGTGCAAATGGATTCCCACTTCGTGGAATATTGAGGACAGAATGTTAATCATTACAGAGAGAAACAACTCGGAAGGAAAGCAATGAGATGGATCAACATATAGAACTTAGTTCTATAATAGCGTCGTTTGTCTCTGCATTTTGAAAGGAAATGACAAGGCTAAGTTGAAACCTAACCTTAGAACTATTGTAATAACGCTCTATCAGAAATGAATTCTGGCAAAAACTCCTGCGGCCTAGCTTAGATAAAATTTAATAAAATTCTGTTGGTAATTATTTGATCAAAATATATCATTAAGTCAAAATTATGTTGTCGGAAGTCTTTGACAGAAATATGATGCAGTTTAAAATTCTTATTTCATTCTTTATAACATTCATATGATTATTAATAACTTCAGTGATTACTCATTAGTATATTTTCAAAGCAGTCTGGGCATATCTTTTCATGTAATTTTAATCAGTCGGCTCCCCTGTCTGCTAATAGCCCTAATCGCAGGTATTCACGGCAGGCAACCGACTGATGAGTCCATTCGCGCAACTGGGGATAGGTAGGTAATTGAGTGGAAGTGAGAATTTTTCAGGGAGGAGGCGTGGATAGAAAATTCTCCGTCGGTATTTTCAAGCTCTTGAAATATTCCAGCAGGTCTATTGTTTAACGCCCTATTCAAAGGTGGAGCGCTGAACTTCAAGTGCTCTCCATGAAGCTCTCAGGAAGTTTCATCGTGACTACAGGAGTCAAAGCAAATGAGAAATTTATCCATTTTATGTAACCCGTTTAAAAAACACTGCTAGCGGTAATAACATGCCCAGGTCTGCGAGAAAGAAAACTTATGTTCTTAATGTGCATGGAAGTTCAAGGGCACATTTTTTGTGATTACTTTTCCCAGCCAAAATAACCAAATGCAGTGCGATTTTTCTAGAACTAAAGCATTTTCCCAGCAAAAATTGAAGTTTTCCGTGAGCGAATTGAGAGCTGAGACGGATTGGCCTCATTTTTTAAACCATTATATGTTCTTGAAAGATTGGAATGATGCAAGACATATTTTTAGTTTTTCGCTTAAATAAATTGTTTCCGCAGTTGAAAACCTCTTCTTTCCTGCGGTATATCTATAATACACCCTAAACTTCAGTAATTTCAAATGTAACATTTTGAATGTTTGTGAGGAAAAATGTTATTTTATAGATCAAGTAGTTATTTTATATGGTTACTGATAAGCATCAAAAGTATGAAAAAATGTGGATCAGGTTGGTGTGGTGGCTACAGTACTTGACTCCCATGACGAAGGCCCGGGTTTGAATCCCGGCACTCGCAGATGTTTCAACGATAAACCGGTCCCTACTTGAGTGCCTTGTGGAGTACACTTCAAATCCATTGTCCGCGTCGGATGGATTTTGTTAGGCGCAGGCTAATGCCGACGCCGGGTTTCTCCCCACCCTTACTCCGTTCCCTGAAAACTCCTACCTCTACCCAGTACCCACCTATCCTCTCTGGCAACCTCAGTTTTTGGTCACCTCCCACAAATAACAATAAATGTGAAAAACCAAGTAACCTAATTGTACGGCGAAACAATCAGTGGAAGCCACAGTTGGAATCACCGGTCAGTGTCAAAGGAAGGAGTTGTTGGGTCGTATTGAATTACACTTGCCAGTACTAATATGTCAATTCACCCTCGACCAAAAAAAACCCAATCCTTAGACTATTAACTATAGTTTTTACGTAGAAATATCTGCCCTAATAAAATTGATTTTATGGGTAGGTAATGTTCAAGCTCGATGATGTGGTGGTTTGAAACACAACTTTTATTATCGATAGCAAGTAAAATTAAGGCTCAGTAAAGCAGGTATACAAAATTAGCGTGATGCACATCTAATGTATGTTTAGTTAACAGCATGCTTTTTTTGCTCGAGGCTACTGCATCCAAATTATTATCATCTCCTAATAAATTATTAAAAATACTTGAATGATTGTGAGATGTTGATTCTCCGGTTGTCAATGACGCCGCGATTCCCTACGTAATATTTTTCCGTTACTGTTAGAACGAAGGTTTCCGCGGTGATGGTTTGATCTCTGTATTTTTTCTCGGGTTTTCCTTCGCGTCAGTTGGCTCGTACACAACAGTTTTGCTGGCTCTCCTGCCACCTTCGATCTGAAGACGCTGGCAGGAGAGACAGCGATACTGTTGTCTACAAGCCAACTGTCGCGGAGGAAAACCTGAGAAGAAATGCTGAGACTTTTCCGTTTCTGCTCACTGAGTGAGTGCGAACCCAATGCCCGGCTGTGTTCTTACCGTATCTAATTATGTTAGTGGCGATTATTCAATTAGCCTAGAAAAATGTTTTTATCAACGGTCAACTCCAAAAGGAAGGAGTTGTTGGTCGTATTGAGAGTTTCCATCGTATCAACTCCAAAAGGAAGGAGCTGTTGGGTCGTATTGAGAGTTTCCACCGTAAGAGGCATTTCTTTCTCTTAGAATTTCTCGTGTCAGCACTTATATGCCAACCCTTAAACTAATCCTCTTGCACGGCTATAGTACCCACTCCTGAAGACCCTTTATACCCAGCTCTATAAAGGCAATGACGAGGACAATCGGATTTCTTGGGCTACTTGGACTTGGGCTCGGACAATTGGATTATAAGGGCGAGGACGGGACCGATCTCATTTCCTAAGGTCTTTCTCTCTCTTTTACCCGCCGTCATTTCTGGTGACCTTATATTCTCTGACATTGGCTCTCACTAAAGATAAGAAGGCATTTTGTAAAACTAGCTTCATTCCTCGGTCGTCTTAAATATTTAGATTGGTTGAATTCTTAATTGAAGATTCGAAAAACAATATTTTTACCTTTTAGCCAGTTTTAAAATCAATTTGATAATGAATATTTTTCATTGCAGAAATAAAATTCAAATTGTTCGCATTTTTACGCCACCCATTCATGATATTAATATGGAAAGGGCATTCTTGAAAACTAAAGTGGTTTCCAATCTGTGGGATATGTGTAGCATGATATTCCTGTATTTAAACGACAATATTGTACAGGTGATCAGCATGTGACTAAAGAAATTCATATTGCCTTACCTTACCCCTGTCTCCACATGTGTTGAATGGGCTTCTGTTAATGTCTCCCTCGTTGTTCAAACGTGAATGAAGTTGTCAGGCAGTAAAAGTTGTCCTTTCAGCATTTTTGTCGCCTAATTTCGCAAATTTTGTGAGCAGTTGGCAAACTTTTTGAAACGCTAACAGTTTGTTGGTATCACTACCTAAATTTAGCTCTTTTAAACAACAGCCATTTTAAAAGCAGATATTTTACTGTATTCTGGTCTAATACTCTTCGCAGAAGCTGGATATATATGTATATAGGGTCTCGAGAACGTCTCTTATTAAAATCCCACTAGGGTTAGAAATTTATTATAAATATAATGGAAATGATTAGGAATAATATGCTTATTATTTATATGAAATACCGTTAAACAGACAGATTATAAGTAAAAAAAATGATGGGTTGTATTGGTATACTAGCTATCTATTTCCTTAGAATATCTATTTCCCTATCTATCCCCTATTGTCTTATCTGAATTAGAAACCAAATTTTCATACTGTCAAATTCATGCAAATGGAAATTTCAACGACCATAAATGCATCTGAATAACGTTTTAGTAAATTTTAAAGGTGAATCAGGAACAAAACAATAGAAATAGCAATCCTGGCAGGCAGCGGTCATTCACCAACAACTTGTCAGCCTTGAAGGTTATGTGACCATGTAACCACAAAAGTTGTGATAAGCTGTCTGACGATTAGGATGTCATGGGAAGTGGCGCGAACGACTAGAAATGGGGTCACTCCAAACTAGGCATACACTGACGATGAGTGAACAGTCATAATGTCAATAACGGCAGAACTGATTTGAATATTGAAACCTAATCATCCAAGAGATCACGGTGAATTTACATGTATCACAGCCTCCCAACTTCTACTTACATCATGTCGTAAAGATTTGTCGAAGCATTTTATTCAACCATTTCTGTTTACGTACCAAGCAAGTAAGGATACGTCTAAAGCAGTCATGCTCATGCGCTGTAATTTATACCCAGTTTTAGAATGTGCCGGAATAGAACCGGAAGCTAAAATGAGATCAGAGGGAGTTCAAGAGTTAGATTCTCTGAGCGTGACCAGTGGCAGGAAAACAACATCTCTGATGTGTCGAAAGTTTTCCATTTTAAAGTATTGCCGTAATTTTATCAATTTTCTTGGTTAGTTTATAGTCGCCAGTAATAGCGTGTACGATTTCGCACTAAAAATAGGATTATATTTAAATTGTGTTTATGTAACATTATTATGTTGCTCACTACCATTATATGGGCTGAAAAATATATTCATGAAACTAACATATTAGGGAATTAATCATATGATTGTCAATCATAAAATATTAACACCACCAATGATATGTGTCTTAAATCCAGAGTGCGTTATGGGCTTGAAAGACATTTATATCTACGTAATACCCTAAAGATTCTGAAAGAAATTACAGTATCATACAATGACCGAAGAGTTATCCACAGCTTGTCTAAAACCCAGGTGGCCATAATCAAATCAAGACCCAGCAGTACAGAAGCAAGCATAAAGAAAGGAGTGAGGTAAGGATGTGCACTGTCTCCCGTATTATTCAATGTCTACATCGAGAAAGCCATCCAAGAAGTCGAAGAAAAGTCTCCGGGAGAGAACATCCACGGGGAGAAAGTCAGCGTTCTACTATTCGCTAATGACATAGTAGTCATTGCAGAAACAGAAGGAGATTTAAAGAAGACACTAGGAAATATGGAATTAACAATGACCAGACGTCATTGGAAGATCAATAAAAAGAAAACTAAGGTATGTAGTAGGAGAAAGGAAGCCAGGACCAATGTCAAACTAGGGAAACAAAAAATCAAGGAGGTGGAAGAATTCTGTTACCTGAGAAGCTGCGTAACCAACGATGGACAAAGTATGAAAGACATAGCCAGCAGAATAGCTCAAGCAAAGAGGGCATTCTATCAAAAGAAGATTCTGCTTATAGCTGCAAATACAAGCGTGGAGTGAGGAAATATTTCATAAGAATATACATCTGGAGCATTCTATTATATGGCAGCAAAGCATGGACAGTAACAGCAACAGAGAAGCCTAGGCTGGAAGCATTTGAAATGTGGTGTTACCGAAGAATGATGAAGATAAAATGGATCGATCGAGTGACAAACGGAGAAGTCTTAAGAAGAGTGGGACAGAAGAGATGTCTACTGAAAACCTTAAAAAGGAGACGGGACAACTTAATAGGCCACACTTAAGACACGATGGCCTGATGAAGACAATCTTCGAGGGAAAAGTGAACGGGAAGAATGGAAAAGGCAGGAATGAGGTATATGGAGTAAGTTTTGAAGGTTGTGAAAGAGAGGAGCTACGTCAATATGAAGAGGTTGGCCGATAGAAGAATCGATTGGAGGGCTGCGTCAAACCTATCCTAGGATTGTTGACCGATGATGATGAATTCCCTGAAAGCCACTTCAAGGTTATGTGGAAGGGAGTGAGCCATCACCAGGCCTGCATTACAAATAAGATAGAATACGTTTACCCTTATCACCATGAAGCTTTGCAAAAAATACAACTCCGAGCATACACTAACTACAGTAAATACAACAGTAGTGAAGAGCCCTCCACTAAATTTCGTGCTTCTAAATTGCCTTCGAGACTTAGATAAACGTTTTTAAAAAGTTG
Source organism: Platycnemis pennipes (assembly GCA_933228895.1). Taxonomy (NCBI): domain Eukaryota; kingdom Metazoa; phylum Arthropoda; class Insecta; order Odonata; family Platycnemididae; genus Platycnemis; species Platycnemis pennipes. The sequence continues at coordinate 52,231,630 of OW121846.1, forward strand.
CGAGTATTTAAATTCTTAACTGGTAGATTATTGTCATTATTTTTTACATTTCCTAAACTATGATCAACACAGGTTTCATCATATATTTCATTAATACCATCCTAGCTTTGATGAACAGTGTTTTAATTATCAAATTATTTTTTTAATCAGTTAAAGTATTAATTTAGTTATAAGATATTGTATGTATGTGTGGATTACAATTAAAATATTATCCAGCCAGTTGGAGTCTGTTTTATCCAGTTCGTGCTTTGTCTTTTGATTGGAAAGTATTTCCTCTACTACCTTCATGTCAAATCTTACCTACCCAATTAATCTGATTTTCAAATTCAAATAAATATTTTCTTATGATATATAAAATAACCTACTCATAACTAAACATTATTCTCCAGTGAAATTCCGCGGAAAGCTATATTTCACTCCAGAATTAAGAATACGTGTCATTTGATGGTGAAACTCGAGAGTTAATAACATTCGTGGACTTACCCATGTAGACTGAATATATATTCAGTGCAGAGTAGGACAGGAAGTGCAGTAGAAATGCAAGTTTCGTATGAAAGATATTACACTGAGAAAAGCGGTTGTTTGAACATTTGAAATGCTACTTTTCATAATGTCAGTGAGGGAAAATAACTGTGGAGGTCGATTTGAATGTTTATCACATGTCACTGTGCAAACACTTGGGGAAGCTGTTTTCTCGGAGAAGTAACGAGAGGACTTGAAGAACATCGTCGCGACAGCTTCATGCCGTACGTGATGTTTTCATTATTCATTCATCTTTCGCAATGGACCGAGGACTAAATTGGAGGCTGACGGGAGTTGGAGCTTCTTCCCCACCCTTCCTTCCTCTCAGCGGGAGGGAAGAGTGGGGGTCGAGGGTGCGCAGTTGCGGTGCGCAGTGCCCCAATCGAAGCAGTGCACCATATTGCCCCCAGTGACGACGGGGGCATCGTGCACATGTCAACCCATTAGTGAGATATATCCCACAACGTATTTTATTATATGTTCAGCCAGTCCGATCTGACTAGTAAGGGTGAAGTGTAGCTGGGCCGTATTTCAATATTTTGTTTTTCAGTTAAATATTATTAAATATTTAAATTTCTATATCAGCGCACTGAAATTTCAACATTCAATAATAGGTATTTTAGCTGTATCAATATATAATTGTTTAATGTTGACTATATGTATTCCAATAAAGCTACACAAAAAATTGAAATTAGTTTGATGGATATTGTTAGTTACCTCAGAGCTCAAGAATAAATCTTTCACGGTGATCACAGTGAGTAGTATGTCATCTGAATCTCTCATAAGCAGGGAAAATATTTGCATTTACGCTCGCAACTTTCTCTTTCTCTCTATCTATGGAGAAAACACAGAGATGTTAGTATTCGTGCGGCCAATTCCTCTCCGTGTGATGTCTTAGCAATCTTCATGTTTAATTTATGTTCTTCGCCACTTTTGTAGCCATTCAAAAACAAAATATATATTTGCAACAACTAAGTTTTTAATTGATCTAGTTCGCATTAGTCAACCATACAAAATTATCTTAGATTATAAGGAAGCATAAAAACAATGTTTTACACTGCATCATCGGTTTCATTAATATTTTGAAATATTGACTCTCAAGATGCAATATCCGTTATTGATGTTGCTATTTCAACCATTGAAAATAAAAATGATGATGAAGTGAGATTATTTATTGAGCAATGACTAGAAATGTCGACTAGCTGGTAGAGGTCAGTAGTTCTCAACGGCGAGTAAAATTCGCACATCAAAATAGGGGGACATTTCCTTTCCGTAAGCCGTCTGTGGTGTCCCAGAAAAATATGGCACCTAAAAAATGTCGCAGCTTGGCTGGATGAGTCCAATGAGTCTTCCGGATTCAAGCCCTTGACTTTTTTAGCATACCAACACTCTACCCAATGGTATATCACGTAGAGGATTGGGTTAATGTGGTGGCTAGAGTTCGGGCCTCCCATCCCGAGAGCTCGTGTTCATATCAAGGCAAAGGCATATTTTTAAGTGGTTTACTGGTCCCATGCGAAGAGCACTCAAGTCCAGTATTCGGTTTGTCGGATGAGACCTAAAACCGTGGACCCATTTGTGCATTTTATAAGAGCGGGCTAATGCCGACACTGGGTTTCTCTCCACTCTCTCCGTTCCCTGAAAAGTTCAACCCTTCCTATTCTAAATGACACAAATAGCCTTAGCTGTCGGGCGTGACAAAAAATCAAGTATGAAATATACCATGCTGTCTACTTTTTTCCTCAGTGAGAACTCACTCGAGCATATTGTATTTTAACATATGACAGCTTAAAGGTAGTTGTTTCAGGTTTGATTTGGTGGAATATCATAACGAAAGAAAAAGACTGGCAATTTTCCACAAGAATAAGATTTTTACTCGACCGGTTTCGGTGTACAACACCATCATCAGGTGCCCTTATTACAAGTCTCTTTCGATATGACAGCTTTTCAAAATTTTTTCTGAGCTCATTACCTCTATTTTACGACATGTATTTGAATGGAAGCTATTAAACTTATTTTCGCTTCAACTGACCCTACTGCGGCCCTATTACCATTGAAAATGATCTACGTGGAGACTCTTTAGCTGATGATTACAGGTATATATTATTCCTGAGGCGAGAACACAGTCAACAAAGCCTATGCTCTTTTTTCTGCTGAAGTGTGGTCCTGAGGTGTCGTTGCTGGGACAAGTTGCTGTCAATTTTTGGGAGTTGCTGGCAATATTTTTTAAACTCAGTATTACCTCAATTTTTTAATCTTTACTCACTTTAATTATGATTTTTTCCAGGACTAACGTATGTAGAGAGAAAAATTTTCCCCGATCATTGCAGCCACTGTCAATGTCAATGTTCAAGTGACTGTCTCGCGTAGCAATAGCCTTATTAAATAGCGGTGGGTGGCTTATCCTGTTCCGCAACCGATAGTAGTATCATCCCTTATTGGACCTCGATGGTGAATAAAAGAGAGCCTGTAGATCTCCATAAAAATTTCCTGTGAGATCAAGAATTCTTAGTAACGTAGTAGCTGTGTATTGGCCCGAAAAGTCAAATGTTCAAGTTTCGATCCCACGTTCACGGGACCTTTTTCCTCGAGCAATTATCAACCCACTCGAGTAAGTTTTTTTGGAGATGCCAACAGCTCATGTTATTTACGCCATTGGAAAGAGGTGGGTAATTGGGTAGATATAGGTATTATTCAGGGAACGGAGAAGAAAGGAGCGAAGGCCGGCGTTAGCATTAGCCTTTTCGCAACGGAGGGTACTATGTGGTCCACGGTTAAACGTCTCATCCGACAGACAGAATACCGGCCAGATATCTTCTCCGCTCAGTTCTTTCGTGACTGGCATATATACCAATGGAAAATCTCTGCCACAGTTGAATTTGGAATCCAGCTCTTTGAAATGGGAAAACAACACCGCACCTCCCTGATCCCTTTTTTCCTTAAGCTTTAAAATTTGGAATTATTCACATTATTACTGTTTCGGCAGTAAGTGCGTGCATATCAAAATATTTTACAGTTCTATGCGTAAGCATTTATTGCTATTATTGTAAAACATTATTAATCGGTAACTGGCGTTGTGCTAAATGATATCGGATGTTGATGCACCCAAACAACTCAAATATTACTGCTCAATGCTTTTGCCATTACACCAGTCAAATCTCCTCCGACTCGGTGGCTGTTCATAGTCGAATAATCTAACGGATGATTGTTTGACAGGCACTGTGCTAATTGATTGCACCGAGCCTATGATAAGTATTCGATCACTAACCCGTTGAAATAATAACTGAGATCCCCTCTTCGATACGCCTTTAAGGCCGTTATGCAACCTTGAACCTCAACCGCTGTCATCGAATCACCCTTCCATCATGCATTCTTTGTACCATGCCGGGAAAAGACGAGTTCTTGAATGAGAAGGCCATCAGACACATGTTTTTGTTCTATTTCCCCTGCCGCTCATCTGGAGGGGAAGGTAACATTGTGCGGGAGATTGTTATTCGCTGAGTTGGTGGAACCATTGGATGCCGCCGGTAGCACCCAACGTACCAGATGTGACCGGGGAAGACCTTCACAATGTCAGACGTTACCTGTGGGGGTGTGAGGAAAATTTGACCACCCCCAGCAGAACGTGTGTGTACTTCAAATGTCCGCATGGTAAGGCATATTGATCTCGCCGCCTTGCGACCTTCATGAGGTCTCCTGATCTCGGCAGCTGTCGCGAGGCAAACGCCACCGTTGGGTGTGCTCCTGCCGCGACGCCGACTATCGCCGTCTTCGCGGACCGTCTTCAAGATAGATAGGATAGTACTTTATTTGCTCGATGAATAATTTCCTTTAGACCTGAATATGTAATAACGGACCGTCTTCAATATAGATAGGATAGTACTTTATTTGCTCAATGAATAATTTCCTTTAGAGCCTGAATATACAATATCAAACCTGGTCTGATGAGGAAAAACAATCACATTCAAAGTAATCAATCAAATAATCACGTCAAAGTAATTGCTCACAACTTACATCGGTTAATTCAAATGTGAATCTATATGGAGGAGTTAAAACAACAAGAATATGTATTTATTCATTGGTTTCACACAAATTGTTCACATAAATATCAAATTTTATTGAAATAAAACGAAAGAACACATTTTAGAAATCTTTCACTGTCTTGATATTCTTCTTCTAAATCTTGAGGAATCGAATTCCATATATGACAGGATTTTACATAAAAGTAATTATCTAGTGGTCCCGTTACACAGTAAAATTATTTTTTTTACTTCCGGTATTTCTTGTTTTATAACTAAATTATCTAAATTAGGCTGGAAAATGAGGGAAGGAGTTTCAGATTTAAAATGTTATCTTAGCTAAGTCTTTCGCTTGACGTTTCGTCCCTGTCCGACTTTCGACCAATCCGCGACTGACAGCTGTAGTCATATGGAGGAGGCAGGCGACCAACAGCTAGTCATTTGCGCCATTTTTAGAATAGTTTGTTGAGTGAAGATGTGGATTTTTCATGAAACGGAGGAAGGGTGAAGAGAAACACGGCATTGGCATGAGCCTGCTATTGACGATAGGCGCCAAGGGGTCTACAGTAAAACATCCAAACCGACAGATGGAGTACGGAACGGAAAATCCACGCAGCATTCAAGAAGGGACTGGTAGACCAATGAAAAATCTCGGCCTCCGCTGGGACATGAACCCGGGCCCTCTAGATTCTGACCTCCCACTGATCTTCTGGTAGAGGCAGAAATTTTTCTGTCGAATACAGGTCCCCACCTAAGGATGACATCGTTAGCACTTTTAAGTTCGTGTTCCACTCGCTCCCCCCTCTATTGAATTTAACCCTCTTTTCCCCTTCTCGTCGACTGTGGAAATTGCACAACTCGATGGCACTCGTCTGCAATGGGGTTGTGATGGATTCTCACCCTTAAGATGCGGGTTCGAGTCCTGGGAGTAGAAACATTTTAGAAGAATCCCGGTCCCTACTTGAGTCTCCTGTGGAAAGCGCTTCAAGTGCAGCACTCCGTCCGTTGAATGGGATGTAAAATAGTGGACCCCTTGGCAAATTTCGTGAAAATCAGACTGATATTACACAAGATATTTTTATCTTCACCATTCCCCAATTCCGTATAAATCCTAAGTCTACACCCTCTGATCAGTAACGGTGCAAATAACAACGGTTCTGGCTCCCGATTTCAATTTACAACAACCATTTGGTTTAAGATATTATCGCTGCCTTTCTTAACAGCAAACGAGCGTGTCACAATTGCCAGAGGGAAATCGTTTCATGGGCCGGAAATCAAACCGCGAATGTTCGGATTTAGGGGAAATGCGCAGACTACTACACTACTCAGGATTCCTAACAATTCTCAGTCCTTCCTGTCTATTCCTTGCATGTGTAATTTCTCCGAATAAGAGGAGAGCAATGAGGAAACATTAACAATAATTATTGATTTAGTGTTTCATAAGAACTGTATTTTCAGTTTTTTCACTAGCAATAAGTGTGTTCAGGATATTTACGTTTCTACCCTAGACACCACTACCAAGGTGCCTGTACTCGCTTCTTATACATGTCACAGTGCAAGTGAATTACATTAAAGTTGACGGAAAGACGATTTAATGATTGCATAATATCGCTCCTTTACTGTTCATCTGTTCACAAGGAAGTATCTATTAGCAATGCCACCATCCTGAATTAAATAGTTAGGGTTCTGTTATTTTCTATTCTAGGTTATGTTCTATTCTGATGAAGGACATGACATATAAGAACTGACATGTTTCCTAAAACATTCCGAAGATTAGATATGCTCTTTGTTACACGGCAGCTATATGATTCTGAAAGGGAACTCTTCCATTATTCTCAACTGATCATATTGCAGATAGTTTGGGCATAATGTTGTTTTCAGCGACGAATTATGTACTGTATCAGGATCCATTAACTATTGATTGCAGGGTATTGGAATCTTATGGAGTTTATACAAATAAATGTCTTGAAAATGCCATATATGAAACTATTTCGTGAAGCTTTTCCCATGCCCCACAGTTCACTTCAAATAGGTTACCCGTCTCCTTTATTCGCTTCTTAAACTTCCATTCCTAAAAGACACTTACTCCACCTCATAGATAACGTGCTTGTAGCCAGTATCATTCACTAAAAGTATTTCAGTATTCACTAATATACATATATTTTAACAAATATATCAATTTAAGTTAATAAAGATATTTTATTAGAGCCTGATATCGCAAATATATGCAATTATGATTGCTATAGTTTGGAAAAACCAAAATAGCTAATTTCTGTGATCTTTTTATGCAAATCTAATGTAATCTCTTTCATGGTTCCAGTTATTAATTCCAAATTTTACGCAACAGGGACTGCCACATAGGAGATGGTAAACACGGCAGCCACCGTTGTTCGATAGTGATGACAGAGCGAGTCATTTGATTTACTTTCGACAAAAATATACCTTTCAGCAATATCCTTTTTAGACTGCTTTTCTTGGTCCAGAACTTGAACCACGTATCTAACGATGCTGTAACTTCTATTAACTGTTATCGATCTATAGATATTTAAAAGTAATTTGTCAGGAGCTGAAAAAGTGCAAGTACACACTGCAGTTATTAGAACTGCTAATGATTTGGCAGTTGGTTTCTATCTCCAATTTCAGTATTAGTAGATGAGTGTTTAGGTGGTACAACGGTTTATTACGGTACAGCAAGTTTATATTGCATTGTCTAACCTTAGGTCTTAATCTTAAGAAGTATATAACATTCATTCCAGAGGTGGAATTCGAACCCACGACCCTTGGGTTGCCAGGCCAACACGTCACTGACTACTGTGGCTGGCCACTACGCTACCTTACCGTTTCTGTAGAAATGTCTAAACTTCTAAGAGAACCTGCGGAAAATCATCACGAATTGCAACTGGAGAGTTGGCGCATCGCTGCTCATGTTTCATGAGCGCGAAATCTGATTCGTTGATATATTTAGGCGTTAAGTTTTGAAGATATGTCAAAGCTGCGGTCTAAATAACGCATTGGACGGAGCAGGGATAGTCATAGTTAATTTAAGCTAAGCATAAATACGATTTTTATGTGAGTTACATTAAACTCTTTACCCTAAGATTTTTATTCAATTAAACTCAGTGAAAATTGTATTTAAAATAACGGTAAATTGTGGTGAGAGAACTTTACGAATACCGATGGCCCTCGTTTTCTACCAACTCCTTGTTAAGCAACTTAAGATTCAGAGATTCTGCGCTGGTAGAGGTAATCTAGGAATTGCACGACTTACAGAATGGATCAGCTCATTCAAAAGTTGCCTATTTACGTTTGTCTTAGTAGTTTGGGAACTTATTTTTCTCGGTTCTGAGCTTTAACAAAGTTAATAGTTTTTTTTTTGCAAAATTTCATCCCCTCCCAAATGTTAGGATGTAGGTAAAACTATTAAAACTTCCTGATTTTCCAGAAAGCTGATCTTTCTAAGGGTAGCATGCCGAGTTTTTTCCCCACCTATGGTGCAAAACTATCTTATCAAAATCTTTTTTATGTTATATTCCTGGGATTCATTAAACTATGCTGCATGGCATCTCTTTCAACTACCAATCATGACCTACTAATTTGGTGTGCATGATCAAATCATAATTTGAGTACTTTGATTCACATAGTACTTTTTAGGGCTTGTGATTACAATTAACGTGTGATGTTTAGTAAAATTGGGTTTTGAGTTTCTCCAGCCGCTTGAATTATATCGTAACTTCAAATATTTTTTAATCCTAAGACGATTACAACGTCAATATCTTAGGAGGGATTCGAACCAGGGCCTCGATCATGGATCTTCATAAGGCGTGCGCTAGCGTTATCGTTATTTTTTGATTTAACATATGTCAGAGAGAACTTGATCTCCGTTCTCCATTTTTCGCTTATCACTTCAAATCGCTTAACACAATCAGTGGAACGAATTTTATAGACGGTTATTGTTAACCTTGCGTTACTCTAGGGTGTAAGCGTTAATGATAAAGATTGCGATATCGCGAAAGATACATCCGTGATTCCACACCAGATATTAGTTTCGCAGGCCGGCGTGTTACCGACCCTTCTACTAAGGGGTTCTTCCTTTATTGCTTGATAAATTCATAACTGTGAGATAAGCCTTTCCTAGTTGTGACAAAGATATGGCATAACTTTTAGCATTATGGCTGCTGAAAAATACCGCAATATTATGTAATGTCCTGGCGGAAGTAAGAAACTCACTATAAGTAGAAAATCGTGACATGCCGAAGTTCAATTGAAGAATAGTCGGAGCCCATACCAAGCAATAGCTTCATTTTTTGATGCCAACAAAAATCATCAAACGATATATTTGGTAGAAGTGAGAGCTAATCCACTTTCCGGCGATCATACTCATCAATAGACTAATTCTCTTTTAAATTAATGGTTCATGATAGCTTTCATCAGATTTTCTGAGAAAGCCTCTAGACAGAAATAGTATAAGAATTGGTTTTTAGTTACACTAACGGCTTAGGTAAATTCGCAACGGCTAACCTATATTTTTACACCTAATATAAACACAATATCCATACCAAGATGGGATTTGAACCCGCGACACTGGGTTGCCAGGGAGGCACTTTATTGAGAAGCCTTCCTATTTATAATGAATATAAAAAATCAGATGACTTAATAATTTCTCCTAATTAATCTCACTCCTGAAAAAAAAACCTTTTGTAAAGTGCGGTAGTTTTCAGCATTTAAAAAATATACCTTTTACTTTCTTTCTATTAAAACTTTAAGCTCTCTGAAAAATGTTAAATTGTTAATAGTATTTCCTTAAAAAGTTGCACTCTCTCATTGATGTAAAGTTACGAATAGAATTAGTTTGGCGTTGCAGCAATTATTTTTCGTCGAAAAAAACCGCAACTGCAATTTCTATTGGTAAATATTCAAAAACCTTTCGTAATTTCACATTATATTTAATTTTAATAGCCAAGACGTTTAGTCCAGCCAATTAAATGAATTACAGAGAGTATATGGATAGGACATTTAATGTTCGTTTTGAGTGAGTGCTAAAATTTTGCATAATTAAATGGTTAGGATGCATGTTAAAAACTTGTCTGGTAAAACGTTAGTGAGCAGACAAAATATTCATATTCATATGCAAGCGACAATTAATAGGCATTAATCGGCTCATTAAATAAGTTAATCATCATATATATTGGGGAGATTGTAATAAACTTTAAATAGCATGCATAATCCAGTATTTCCGGTTATTAATGAAGGCCGTGTGGGTGTGGAGGCCGATAACTGCTGGAATTTCCGTTTGAATAATCGCGTATGCTGTTTTCAAGTTGACTTTTTGAAGCTATTTACTAGTACTTCAAAGTTTCCTCTGCCTACACGGACTCCTACGCAACTTTCTTGATCTCTCTGTAATGAACAGGGCGATTTATTTAGTGGGGGTGAGAAGAGGCGATGCTGTGTGGAGGTATCGTAGCATTCACATCCCACATTCACATTTCACATACCTGGTCTCCAATTAAATAGCCGTTTTATACGAGGCTTGACATAGCACATGTGGTGTTATGTGTAGTGAAAATAACCCCGAGTAATGCCGACAATAGAATGACAGTTGCCTAAATGCATAAATCTCTTCATAAAAAATTAACCCAGCTTTTTTCTCTGTATTATCCTTGGTAATTTCCACAATTCCCGTATCTGTATAGTGCTGTGAACTGCCATTATTGGTGTTGATGAAACCAAAAGGCTGTGGGTGTTAATGCACATTAAACTTTTATACTGAATGTATTATTTGTCTCTACTATGTCCTCAAGTTTCTATCTCCCTCTGTTCTCTGGTATCACTCTTGTGTACAAATTTCCCTGCTACGATTATATCATGAGGTTACTGTCTCCAATACGATCGCAGTGAGGGCTAAAGTGGTCTCTCATTCATTTACATTCATCTATTTACTTTGTATTGTGGAGGACAGGAAAACTACTTGGTGAAGACAAAAAACAAAGCACTCAAAATATAACATGTATTTGCACTTCCTCGCTAACATGCGGCGTCCAAAATTTCTGGTATTCATTCTATAAATACACGGATAATGTCCACAAATTCCTTTTCCTGCTGTTTTGCTTTTCCAGTAGATTAGCCACATTTTAATGCCAGTCTGCTGTTTTCCATTATAATCATTACTCTCCTGTTGCCGTTGTAATTAATATTAGTAGAATTTCGGCGGAGGTATCAGAGAGCTAAGGTCATTTTCGCCCTTGAAGATAACGTGGGAAATTAACTAAGGTAGGCATTTTCCCGGGAACGGTGGAAGGGTGGAGCGAAAGCCGACGTCAACATTATTCTGTTCTCTCCGGAATGCTCCGCCGGGTCCACTGTTTAACGTCCTATCCGACGGACGAAGTGCTGAACTTGAAGTGACATACAGCCTAATTGTGGATATGTATTCCTTTGAAAAATCTTTGCCTATGTTGCGATATGATTCCGGGCCCTCAGGATGAAGAACCTCAATTCCAGAGAGCGAATAATCCTCCTTTAGCCGGATTGTTTTAAACTTCAATCGCCGTTTTCGGCTCTAAGTCTATGAATGGCCGAAAACAGCTTTTGCAAAATGTTACAGCGAAGGAAGTGCAGTGAAAGCAAATTTAGAGTTTAATGTCTTATGGATTTTTGGCATCCGTTATATCCACCGACGACCTTGCACCCAAACAAGTGGTGTTGATTTTATCGTTCGACCTAAGTTCCTGAAAGACGTAGATTTGTCTTCGTCACATGAAAGATGGATTTCACGAGATTTTATTTGTGTATCCGATTTTTAAGCCAGCGAATGCATTACTGCTCTCACGAGTCTTTTAAGTTTAATCAGTATTTATATTGTGACTTTTGAATTTTATATTCCTATATTATAGTTTTTTCGTGATTTGATTGCAAATCCGTTTCACCATTTTTACCTAATTAATTGATATCCAGTTGGTGAAAAAGTTTTGAGTTTTATGCACCACCTAATATATGATGCATAAGATTCACAATAGGTTTAACATATAAAACGTGTGCATTATAAATTAGCAAATACGAGTCACAGCCTGTTAAAATATTTACACTTAAACTTGTGGTGTCATCCAGTCATTTTTTCCACTCAGAACGCTCTGAGCTGTTCATTCCATCCCTCTCACAACGGGAAATCTCTCATAGAATTGCTGAAGGACTTACATCAATCCTATGAGAAATAATTCTTTCTACTTTTATTGTGCGGAATCAGAACGATGTGGTGACCAGTGTGCTTCCTAGAGCATTGCAAGGGCATGAGTTCGAACCACGGTGTTAGCGTAATTTTTCGATTTTACACCAGTTGATTCGTTAGTGGCGGTTGGAAAACACAAGACTTTCAGTACTCCATCCGTTGATTTTGACGTTAAACCATGGACCCTGCAGTACCTTTCGTTTAGAGTGGGTTAACGCCGATGTTGGGTTTTGCTCCACTTTCTTGTTTTAAATCCTCTCTTTTCTCCCGTCCCCGAAAAATCCTAGCTATATTTATCTATGTATCCTTAATGATGTAAATAATCTCTGTTGTCGGTCACCTCCCAACAGTAGCATTTGTATTAAGCTATGGGCTTAGCAACGATTGGTTGGTCTGGTTTCAATTGTATTGGCATCTTTTACTGAGGATGTGGGTTCGGATCACAGAAGTGATAATAGGTTTTACAGTGAAATTCCGATCACTTACTAAATCCGGCGTGAGGACCAATCCAATAGGTACACCATCAGTCGGATAGGACTGTAAACTACGGACCCTTTGATGCATTTCGTCAAGAGTGTGATAATGATGACGTCGGTTTTCTCTCCACACTATCTACATTCCTAGAAATATTCTTATATTCTCCCAACGATGCAACTTAGCTGTCGGTGGCCTCCCTAAAATAACCCCAGTGGTGTGGCACAAGTAGTCACGACCTTTGAGTGACTTCTTCTGGTAGCCTTATAAAATCTGAGTGAATTTAAAGCGGAAGGGGATCAACTGAAGACCACTTTCCATACGTGCGAGCACATGTCTTTAACACGGCATGGAAAGTGACACAGGAACTCTCGGTCTCTCGGCCTCCCCTGTTCTGACTTCCCTTCCCTCCCACTCCCCTTCCTCCCACTCCCCTTCCCCCCATTCCCTCATCCGCCATCCCCTACCCGTCTAGAATAATTAGCAGCGATGCAATTCGTCACCGTGACCCTGGAAGGACCACCGAGGCAACTTCAAGTTGAGGCGAATTTTCGTTCCCCGTCGGTGGTGGCAACGATTTTCTTCCCCAACTGGGAATCATGTGGGACGATGACTATGATGACTCCATTTTACAACCGCTTGCAGATGATGCGTGAAAAGGACTCAAAAGGACTTGTTCACCTCATTTTTTTCATCAATTCGGATTACGTTGTGAAACGGCTTAGCTCTTGTGTCGGAGAAGAATGGGAAGATGATTTAGGGATCACATTATAGAATGCTGTGCATTTCAAAGCTATAACTGTATTGAAAGTCGTTTAATCAACGTTAATTGGCTTATTTAAAGAGAGAGAAATTGTTTTCCATTGCGTGTTGAACTAATACCACGTAATGAATTCATCACATCATATTGAACTATCAAATCTGTAATAATGACATATCAGGTTTCGGCAGTCCTTAGATCAATTTTGCTTCCGTCTGACAGCTTAAGGGTCGTGGGTTCTAAACCTACCTCTGAGGCTGTTTTTGTCTTTACAAGAAGTAGACTTATATGGTGCGTTTTAAACTTAGCAGCTGCCATCTTAATACCTAATTTTATACTTCTTATGATGCATAACAACTGAGCGACAATGTTTAGTATGCCAGCTGGTACTGTGTAATTAGTTGAAAAACAATTATTTCAAATTATTGATGAATAAACGTTAATCATCAAGCTGCGTTGCTCCAAGTTTTTTCTCTCGGATTAGAACAGAGGACTAACCACGCTGTGTTCTAATCGCCTAGAGCCATAATTTTCTTGTGTGGGCTGCAGCTTCTTTATTAATGAAATCATAAGGTGGTTTGTGTTTGAAGGAAGATATTTCTTGGTAGTGGATTGCCTCAGGGTGTCTATAAATGGCCGAGCAGAAACAACTCTGCGTGCAGTAGCCCAAGAAATTCCTAATTTGAGGGGCAATTTGGGGTCAAGAGGTCTATTTCTGTGGTTGTGGAATAAATTTGAACTTGTATATTGGTGAGAATGTAATAATAGATAATTAAAACGTTAAACATTTTTTGCTTGAGTTTGAACTGCGCTCAAAATCAATGCCAAATAATCTGCATAAATGCTCTATCATTTTCTATCATAGTTAAGACTATCTTAACATTCTATTGTTGTAGCTATCGGTTATGAAGGCGGGTATGTGATATTATGGTCGGCGATAATCGGCATAATGAAGGTTTAACCTTTAACTGTGCTGTTAAATTAGGTATATGAGATATCATTTCTATTCCTGAATTAAGTTCGGCACACACACCTCTGATTCGCAAGCAAGCATTCTGGTTTTTGATGATAGTAGAAAAGTGAAATCATAACGTCTTAAGATGAAATACGAAATTCGCTCAAAATGTCCTCAGTTTTGTGATTCCAATTAGCGATTCTAGTGGTGTTTCCAAGCGTAGCTTTCGGGGAAGTCTTCATTCGTATTAAAATAATTATTTTGAGGCAACCTACGACTAAGGTCATTTGCACCATTTAGGATAGTTGGGTGATTTGGTGAAGGCTGGAGGTGCATTTTTAATTTAATTGGTAGATATTTGGAAACACGCAGGAATTTAGTGAGCAGAGGGAGGATGGAGAGAACCCTTTGTGTATTTAGCCCGTTCTTAAAAGGCACCTAAGGGCTCGTGGTTTACGTCCCATCCGAATGGTGAGACAGCACTCGGGACCGATGTAGGGGTGGTAAATCTCTGCCACTGCCGGGATTCAAACCCGGACTCTCGATATCGTCATCATCAGTATTTCATTCCTAGGATTGGTTTACTGCAGCCCTCCATTCTGCCCAATTCAGTGTTAATACCCTCACGCCCTGCTATGTTTTCTCTTTCAACTCTCGATATGTGAGGGTAATATTCTAGCCACAACACCCCGACCCGATCCCTTTAGTCTTCATTCGTGACTGCCTCCCGTAATGTGGCTTAAGCTTTCTCGGTTTACACCCCTGACAGCCTAAGAGCTTAACAGTACTAGTCCGTTCCCTAACATTGACACCCATTTAGCATAATTTCCAATCTAGGTAAGAGAGGAAAGTCACGTGACTCTCCTCTACCTGGTGAATAACTGGCAATAGGCTTGATGGTTTCAGTGCCCGCAGCAACGTCCGCCTCTTCGCGGGCAGGCGCACTCTGCGTTTACTTCCACTTATTATCCTTCACAAAGCCACCTCGAGGAGGCGTGTATGGCGATATATTTGAGTATCTCTCTTTTTTTCGACACTTGCCGCATGTGGAGATAACTACAAAAACTCAACTCACAAGGAATCATTCATAAACGAGATAAACCTATTATATCGTATGTAGCTATCGACCAACTTAACGAATACTTCATCTCATGAGGAACTGTCAACCAAGGGGTCAAAGATCATCCATCGAACGCCACATTGACTTCTTCCTCTATCGCATACATATTACTTAATAATGAAATGTTTCATTATGATTCTCTTCTTCCTTCAAAATCTCACCATAAGGACTACGATAAGATATCCTATATCATGCTTAAAATTTCTGCCGACTCTCTTAGAAATCTTCAATTCTTCTCTCCGTTGTCTCAGTTTCCCACAGTGTGGAAATCGTAGTTGGTAAGACCTATTATGAAGGTGAAAAAACTGACGAAAATATCTAATTGTTGGCCTATTTCCATTCCGTGTTATTTCCAGATGTCTCGAGCGCGACCAAACATGCGCGTCGTGCGTGTACTAATTGATCCTTCTCCTTCATTCCTTATTCCTTTACAGGGCGTGGTGGTGTCTCATAGGTTGTCATAGTTTCTCACTTAATTCTACCATTTCATTGAACTAGTTTCATTCCAAAAAATGCTAACGCTATGTGGATCGCTACGTACAGTCCGGGGCCGTCAGGAAGAACACCAAAATTGTGACTGATCAATTACATTATTTTCCTATTGCACCAACGCAACAGGGGATTGGCTAATAAACAGCCTAACAGGATGAAATTTGAAAGTTTTGAAATGTGGGTATATCAATTAAATCTCTTGAAGTGGATAAACAATGAAGTTATTAAGACAAACGTGCTAGTTATGCACGCAGCCGGTACGTGCAACTTAATAATTATCATATACTAAGAATCTATTTTCTTTTAGTTGCTTGATCAGTTATTTGAATTCATAAGGTTTTGTTTCCAAAATGGGCATACACATGTAACGTTAACATGCATAAGCGCTCTTTCGGGTGCACCTCAGACTACTCTAGCAATATCACATTTACTTATACGCAGTTACGATACTGTCTATTGAGATCTCTAATTGTCTGAAGAAAGAGGGACATTTTAAATCTATTCATGCAGCAGTCTATCTCTCTAAGCTGGTTTTTCGAGCATATTGATCGTCAGCATCGATTTCTTCTCCGTAGTTTTTGAATTTTCATCACAACCTTTTCTCATTTCCTTAAAGTGCTATATTATGTTACTCCAGCCTAATTCGAGTGCGTTGAAATTTGCGTGAAGAAAAATTTCTCCCGGACCGAGGCCGATAGACTTGGCTATTTGATTAATTACCTTTGGATTTATGAACCCTCATTAGCGTGCGGAACTATGCATTATCCAGCAAAGCCATAGGTGCTTGTTCCAGGAGAACATTTTATTCTGGGTATGTCAACATCATATGCGCTAACGTCAAGTTCCCACAGAATTTTTAATGCACCATTGGTGCCGACGCTGAGCCACCATCATACGAGACAGCATTTTTGAATACCCAAAATTCTTTTAAACTTATAAAATTAAATTTATATTAATTATTTGTTTTTATCTTGATCAAATTTGGATTCTTCCCGGTGTGGAAAACGAATCTATGAACTTCATCGTTAACTCTAAGCAAAAGTGGATCAAATATGCATGTGTAAAATGCTCCATGCACATGAAAACAGATTGACATGGTTGTCAGAGCACCAGAAACAAGCCGGAGCTCTTTTCATCGTATTCATATCACATTTTCCGCTCAATTAGTTCAAGGGCACTATGCGTACAATGCCTTCATTGTCCATGCCTTCATAAACCAGTTTGCATGGTACTTTGATTACAACTAACTTGACTCACCTTTTGTTCTTGTATTATTCTCACCTCAATAAAAATCAGATGGTTCTCATCTAGGTTAGTATATTCTCCGGTAAACGGCACTTGTCAGGAAAATAATGCTCTATAGAATTGGTATTGATTTCATGTGATAGGTATAGTAGTATTGTCACTCCATCCCTTAGGTCACACATTTGAATCTTGGCTGTTAGTGACTTAGCCTAGTGGGTTAGCTTGAAGCAAGATGAAAATATATTGGTCTCAAGAAGAGGAAGCTCGAGGAAGGAGCTACTCTGGAAATGCGTAGCAAAGTGATGATACTTTATCAGAGCGTCCACTAACCGTTAGAAAAACGTGATAATATGAATGCACAATTAAAGAGGGCATGGATGTAATGGTCACCTGATTTCTGACTTGCAAATCGCCTAAGCTAGGAAATATAGCGTGTCAGACTAAGATAATAGTTTCCTGCGTATTTAAATTCGTAGTCACAGCTCTTGATCTGAAGGTAGTTAGGAAAAGATAGGGCATAGTCGAGGGATACGCAACTCCGAAAACAAGTGTACACCACATTTCCATTTCATGCATTTCTGTCCATTTTTATCCATTGCTGCCCATTTCTATCCATTTCTGTCCATTTATATCCATTTCTGTCCATTTATATCCATTTCTGTCCATTTCTATTCATTTCTGTCCATTTCTATCCATTTCTGTCCATTTATATCCATTTCTGTCCATTTCTTCTATTTCCATGTTTTTTGCGCGTAGTTTCCGTCAAATGTGGGAAGGGCAATGGCCAGATATCACCTTAAAATCAATAAAAAGAAAACTTAAGTAATGGTAATCAGCAAAAGAAAGGAAGCCAGGATCAATGTTAAACAAGGAAAACAAAAAATTGAGGACGTGGAAGAGTTCTGTTACCTGTAAAGCCGAGTAACCAGCGATGGACGGAGTGAAAGAGAAATTGCCAGCAGAATTGCCCAAGAAAAAAGGGCATTTTACAACAAGAACTACTTACAGCTGCAAATATAACCTTGGAAGTGAGGAAACATTTCAACAGAACATACATCTGGAACATTCTACTATATGGCAGCGAAGCATGGACGATAACAGCAGCAGGGAAGTCAAGGCTGGGAGCATTTGAAATGTGGTGCTACCGAAGAATGATGAAGATTAAATGGATCGACCGAGTAATGAACGAGGAAGTCCTATAAGAGTAGGAGAAAAGAGAAGTCTGCTGAAAACCTTAAAAAGAAGACGGGACAACTTAATCGGCCATATCTTAAGACACGATGGCCTGATGAAGACAATCGTCGAAGGAAAAGTAAATGGGCGGAATGGGTAAGACAGGCCTTGTATTAGATGTATGGAACAGGTCGTGAAGGATATGAAAGTGAGGAATGATGTTACTATGAAGAGGTTGGCCGATAGATGAATCGAGTGGAGGACTTCGTCAAACCAGTCCTAGGATTGTTGACTTATGATGATGATTTCTCTATTTTATTCAAATATTCCTAATGCTTACGACACCATGAACACCTTCAAGTATATGTTAGGTTCAAAACTGTTTAATTTGGCAACATTTATAGATATGTATTTTAAAATGATCATTTTAATGGGTATTTTCCCCATTAATATTTTCTTCTTTTTTACCTCGCTTTCTTAGTCAAAGCAAATACAAATTGTTTACACATTGCATTGTATTAAATATATTTTCAAGAGTAACTGTTACCTTTATTATCCCTATTTATCTTTAAAGCCCTGGAAAATAAACCACTTCGTTTTGAGCGTATGTGCTCAGTGTCTTCCTAACACGAATTCTTCCCGTATCATTTTGTTTAACTCTTTTTAAGTAGGATGTACCCAGAAATCACTATAATTATTATACGCAGTAAAATCGTGACTCTAGCTTGGGAGGAAAACTAATTGATTTGAATACTATATAACGAATTGAAGTACGGCGAACCTGTTCCTTTAAGGCCCCCCTTTCACTGGGAAAGATGAAGCCTCGATAGCTTAATTTGTTTAAGCTCCTGGCCGGAAATCAGGGTTCGAGTCCCGACCACGGCGAATGAGTTTTTCTCTGTCGAATTCTGCCAATTGATTTGAGCTCCAGCATACTCTCCAGCCAACACCACATCACTTTGTTCGTAGCATAAAAGCAGAGCCACCACTCCCTAATGCACCTTTAATTCATCGCTAGCCATTTTCTTATTAATATTTGGATATTTTAGCCAATGTCAACACCATCCGAACCATTTTGATAGAATCCCCACAAACCTACTGCAATTTCTCACTTTTTAGGTCTTTTCTTGTTTAGTCACTATTTTCCACAATGTTCATAAGATTAACCATTTCTGCCAATTTCTTTCAACTTCCGCCCATTTCCACTCATTTATTACATTTAGCGGTTTCTATGCTATTTCTGTCTATTTATGTCAATTTTTGACCATTTCCTCCACATCCGACCATCTATCTATTGCAACCATGTTTAGCCCATTTCTGACCATTTTTAGCCATTCTTGGTCATTTCTGACTATTTCTCCCATTTCGCTGTATTTCTTTCATTTCAGGTCATTTCCATCCATTTCAACCATTCCTAGTCCATTTATGTCCATTTCTAACCATTCCTGGTATTTTCTGACCATTTCTCCCATTTGTTCCATCCCCGACCATTTCGATCCATTTCAACCACTACTAACCCATTTCAACCATTTCTAACCCATTTCTATCCATTTCTGACCATTTCCAGCCATTTCTGGCAATTTCTTGGCATTTCTTCCATTTCGCGACCATTTCTCAACAAGCGTATACCATTTCTCAGAGTTGCATTCCCCTCGGGTATAGTTTACCAAGTGCCAACACCGACGGCGAGTTGAATTCATGTAAGGAAGCGTCTTTCTTCCACTTTTTGTTACTATTTAACTAAAAACATTTGTATTCAATCATCTTAACGTTCTGCGCAAGACGTTTAATGTATTCATTTGTAGTTATCTCCACATGCTGCAAGTGTCGAAAAAAAGAGAGATACTCAAATATATCGCCATACACGCCTCCTCGAGGTGGCATTGTGAAGGATAATAATTGGATGTAAACACGGAGTGCCCCTGCCCACGAAGAGGCGGACGCTGCTGCGGGCACTGAAACCATCAAGCCTATTGCCCGTTATTCACCAGGCAGAGGAGAGTCACGTGACTTTCCTCTCTTACCTAGATTGGAAATTATGCTAAATGGGTGTCACTGTTATGGAACGGACTAGTACTGTTAAGCTCTTAGGCTGTCAGGGGTGTTAACCGAGAAAGCTTAAGCCACATTACGGGAGGTAGTCACGAATGAAGACTAAAGGGATCGGGTCGGGGTGTTGTGGCTAGAATATTACCCTCACATATCGTGAGCATGAAATTTACGTTAGGTTAACGTTCTCTAACGGAAAAAAGTTGGTCATATTTTAGCCAGCGTTCAAAAAGTCATTTTCGCTTGGGTTACCGGTTCGAGTTCCCTTAAGTGTACGAGTGTGTAAGTACAAGATGTATTAATGACGTTTGCCGTTTAAACTTGAATGACATTTCTGATGATGCATCTGTGACGTGCACTCTGACGTGGATGCGTGGAGGTTGTTTGCTCTGATTCGTGTGATACCTTCGTTGAATTTTTTTTTTGTTTGTAATTATCATTCTTTTCTCAAGCATTTTGAAAACTTGCATTTGCCCCAAAGTTTTCCTCATTCTGATTTTCATAATTTCCTATCTTGCACTGTCCAACTTTGTTATAACCTTTCCTAAAATTTGATTGTGCCTTCTTACCGGATGCTTTGCGATCTTATAAGGGTATTCTTGTATGAATGCAATGGCCATATTCTTCGAATATCCAATGGGAAATGAGGCAGTTTTGCAGAGAATTTAATTGAAATCGTATCCCTGAGCAAAAATATTTGAATGTTAATAATATGTAATCGCAAAAAAGTATTTATAAAAAGTGTAGCCGCAACTATATTGTTTTGCGTTCCATCTCGATCATTTTTACAATTCTGCCCCGCTTTAAATTCAATTGAATTTACTTTCATTGAGTATGAATATAAGTATGGGTATTAGTTCTAAAGGTATTATCGTAATTATAGGTATTATTTCTTACCTCATTATAGGTATTAGTTCTTAAGGGACGTGGAAATATGCTAAGAAAATAAAGCCAAATGAAGGACAAAGTAAGTATAATTATGAGAAATGTAAATACTTATGGATTAAATAGTTTGCTTTCGTGAATTTTAAGTGAAATCTCATGCAGGATGAACGGTACGATATTAAATTGAATAACGCTACGTTACAGTACTTATTTCGTGTCTCTGAAAAGAAAGCCCAGCAATGGAAAATGATTTCATTTGAGTGCATTTCCTTTTTGCGGTATTATCTATATCTACATAGTACCCTTCAAGCCACCACAAAAGTGTGTGGCAGGGGGTGATTTCTCACCAAACGTGCACTACATATCATGCATAAAAAAGGAATAGTATTAATATAATAGTCAGAACTTCACAATTTAAAAAAGATAGAAATTGAAAAGCAAGCATGCAAAAACATTCTCTTAGTAGGGTTAGATTTAAGTACCCATACCAACATGCAGCTATCAGTGCTATCCATTGCTACTCTCCGATTGGACATATTTATCGTTATTCGTATCTCTAATTGTACGAGGGAAAAAGGACATTTTGAATCGATCAGTTCGGCAATCAATTTCTCTAATTTTATGATTATGGTCCAGTCTGCCATAGTAAGTTGGATTATTTTATGCTGTTGGATTAGTATTATGCTGTTACATGCATCCTTTCTCACTCATTATCCATGCGAAGCAATACATTATTATGACGATATGCTACTTCGTGACCGAAATCCCGAATTTAAGATGCAACGGCTTAGACTTATGTCATTGGTTGTTTTCAGCAAAATAATTCAATTTAGTCATTTTTATTTATTATTCAGCGTAAACTATCATTTAATAATGTAGGCAGAAAGAGGCAACGACTGGCAGTTCCAAAAGGAGGATAAGTGTTTATTTATTAGATGTACTGACAGTAATAGAGGACAAATCCCTACCAAAGATTTGGTGTGGAGGAGTATAAAAGTAGATGAAGAGCGTTATAGAATACGTATGATGGGATGTAAAAACTGGTGATTACACTGAAAAGTGTGAATGAGAAATGGGGGGCAAAAAGTAGGAATTGAAGGGAATTGGAAGAAACGAGGAACTTAAAAGGTATTTGAAATTAGGGAAACGACTTGCATAAGATTAATGGTTTTAAAAGACCCACTGTGCTTTAGATTAAAGACAGGGTTCATCGATTACATGTTAGAACATATTTATGTCGGACTGGTGAAAGAAAAGCAATTACTTCATACGATAGTGAAATTGGGTATGTATTTAAGATATAATCAATTTCTAAGCTTGATAAAGGCAAGAAACAACTGCAATATTACCAGACGACAGAGGTCGTTGATTCCCGTACCAACTGTATTTCAACGCAAAACGCTACAGACGGTATCCCAAGCATAGACTTCAAGGCTGCCATATCTTTATTTAGTTGTGATAATCTAAAAATAGTGAGAAATAAATGATTCTCTAGCCTTTATATGTGATGATGCAAAACTTATTCGCTTGGATGAAGGAATAATGTTGCCGCTACAATTTTTCGAGATTACATTACCCGGTGATGGCGTTAAAATTTCCATTTGAATCGATTTACCTGACTGGAAGTAATAGTCATGTGTTTGGTTTTATTCTAATCCCAAACAGGTTGTTAAGAGAACAAAATCTTCCAAACTCAACTCATCCATTCTCATAGCATTAAGTATTACATCCGGTATTCAAAAGAGTCCCCACTAAATATTCCTACCGGTGCTTAAAAAGGAGACAGTGAACCTATTTTTATCACATATTTGATATTTTTCAGCATAAATAATGTTCATTTGATAATATTATGGACACCAGGATCACTATACTCAACTCCAAAGCGTGAGCGGAGAAACTTAAAGCGGACCATTTCGGTTACTTTCACTTGCATCGTAAGTAGGTAGCAGCCTCTCTCCCTTCGTTTTCGTTGAAGTTAGTTCGTAGTATCCGTGGATTAGGTTTCCAGCAAGGCTTTTAGCACAGAGCGTCCAATTATTCATTCAATACCTTCACGGGAACGTAGTAATGGGTTATCAGCTGTCTCACTGGGATGAAACGAATGATGTTGCAAAGAAATATGCGTTGAAGAACGATAATGGTTTTTGTGTGAAATTGTCCTTGCGTCGAGGGACGATTAGGGTAATTGATTAACGCGCTCTCAGATGGGTGGAAGTTATTACTTTCGTGGAGTAGATGGAGCACCCGAATGAAACGGGTCCAAAATTGTTTCAGAGAGAGGGCTTGGAGCAATGACCTCTGCTGTTAAATGTCGTTAACGTTAGTCCCATGTGGCAAAAGGGTTGTAAGGCAGAATTTATATTACCTTTGAGAGAACATTCACTAACTTGAGCCAGACAACGGGTAGGTGTACCAGACGGGGAATCGGAATTGGTGCATTAGGCCGGGGGAGAAAAGTTTGCCTATCGTCACATCTACTTTTCTATTTATGTTCGGAATTCAAGTGGGATTGATTGTGAGAAGTGGATTAAGGCAGATTCGCGGATGGTCAAGCGTTTGGTTATTTACTAGCAAAATGTTTTGAATGGCAATTATTGGTGCGTTAGAGGTTTAGTGTGAAGAATATTAGAAAAAGTCAGACACAATAAGGCCAAAGTTACAAGGAATGCATTGTAAAAAGGTTGAAATGAAGGGGTGGTAGTTGGGAGGGAGCTTCGTAAGTTTGCAAGAAACAGTTGCTCTGGTTTGCATGAAGGCAGGCAGAAAGTAGTAATATTTAAAGGGGGATGTAATGTTTGGAACGTGGAATGGATGGGAAGTAAGGCAAGCCTTCTTCAAAGCATCCACATCAATAGGTAGCAGAGGGCAGTAACCGAAAAATCTAGCAATTGTGCTCGCCGCAGTAGCCCATTTGGTAACACGCCGACCTGGTGACCCAAAGTTCGGGGTATGCTGCCCTGGGCATGAATGTTGTGTTTGTCTAAGGATTAAGATGTTATGCCAGACGGTACCTTATTTCCGTAGCTCTTGGAGCACCTGAAAACCCATGTCCACGCTGTCAATATGGGTACAATTCTTGTGATAATGACCCACAAAAATCTTTTGCCTAAGGCAATTAAGATTGATTATTGTAGAATGTGGTTTATTTCAGTAATAAATGAAGGAAAAGCAATGAATGTTAAAGCACCCTTTTTATCATTGGTTTACGTTACCGGTCCTTTCTCTGGTTTGAGCCCATCTCACGATTGTAACAGGGTTATGGTTGAGTATAAACTCCTCCGGTCAGTTCAGATGCGTAAAATGCATGATATAATAAATGAATAAAACGGTTCTCCTTTCACCTAACCTCTTTATATTTATTAATTTTTTCTCATATTTATCTTTTACTAATTGCTCAGTGTATCCCATACGAGATCATCCTTAGCCATTCTTGTCATTATCATTATCAGACCATCATCATTGTTCATCAATCCTCAGATTGGTTTGACGCAGCTCTCAACTGAATTCTTCTATCGGCTAATCTCTTCATATTTACGTATATCTTCTCTTTCACGTCCTTCACCACTTGTTCCATGTATCTATCACGAGGCCTTCCTTTGCCATTCTTACTTGTCCTTGTCCTTCAACGATTGTCTTCATCAGGCCATAATGTCTCATGATGTGGCAGATTATGCTGTCCCATCTTCTTTGTAGGGTGTTCAGAAGATTTTTATTTTCTCCCAGTCTTTTTAGGACTTGTTCGTTACTCACTTCAGTCGATTCATTTAATCTTCATCATTCTTTCTGTAGCACCACATTTCGAATGTTTCCACCCTTGCAATTCTTCTTTTGGTAGAATACCACTTTGCCTGCTCTATTCCACTGACTATTCCTTTCTTGCTTCGTCCATCGCTGGTTATCCGGCTTTCCAGGTAGCGGAACTCTTTCACCTCCTCAAGTTTTTGTTTTCCTAGTTTAACGTTGGTTTTGGCCTCTTCTCTTTTGCTGTATACAAATATGTTGGTCTTCTTCTCAGTGGTCGTTAGTTGATATCTGGCAATTGTTCTTTCCATGGGTATCAGAATCTTATTCTAATTCCTCTCTGTCTCTGCAGACCATCATGTCTCGAAATATGGCCGATTGGGTCGTCCCTTCTTCTTTTTACAGATTATAGCGGACTTCTCTTTCCTCCAGCTCTTCTTAGGATTTCCAGGACTTGTAATGAGTGTAAAATATATACTGATTTGTGAAGCTATATAGGTTGTATTTGTTAATCAATGTTCACATTTTGCAGTTTGTTAAATGTGTTGAAAATACCGAAAGAATGTAGCGCCTCCTGCCCAACTACTCCCGAACCAGTTGAACTTGCCTATCGATCAGTTGGCATGGAGATTCCTCTCTTGAATTTTATTGAATTCTGCGCGTTGTTAAGAGAGAGGAGTTCTTAAAACAGTTCCTTGAAAATTTTGAAACTAACCAGTAGCGGAAGGCATTGTGCAGCGAACCGGCGACGGATTCTTCAATTAGAAAAGCTTGCAGAGTGCAAATAAATTGAGATAAGTAAATAATTAGGGAAGAACTCTAAAATTTTTTAGGAAGGAAAATGGTCAATATGGTTTTTAGCTAAGAGATTTTGAGCAGTTCTGGTATAATTATGGAAAGTCAAAAAGAAAATTTAGCACCAAACCAGCGATTGATTTAAAATATTGGAAGGTATTTACCCTAAAATTACAAGGGCATTAATTCGGGCGGTTAACCGCCTTCGAGTTGAGCTTTGTGGTTACATGCTTTTTTATTTAACTGTTTGCAGAATTAGAATTAATTTGGCAGAAATGGGCTATCAAATGGTCAATACGTACTTCAATGCGTGGATATGTTTTCAAAAGGTATAGGTTAGCTTAGAGTAGCAAATGAAATTTATTTCATTTCTAGTAAAGGTTAATTTCTAACCAATCATCTTCCATCATGACGTAGCCAATGGTGTCCGTCTCTGGCAGAGTCCTTAGTAGATCTTTGTGGGAAAATTTTGTGTAGACAGTGGCTGTTGCTCCTTGAAAAAGAAGTGTGACACATCCCCACTGGCTTAAAAAGCTAATACATTTTGAAAAAAAGAATTGTAATGCAGCTGAAAGCCAGTATATCGGCCATTTCCTTCTTACCCTTCACCCTTTCTCACACCTTCCTTCATCCCTCGGTTAAACTTTTTCCTCCTGCCTCCATCTTCCTTTCCGCAGCCCTCTCCTCCGCCTCCTCCCCTCCAAAGCTCCCTTCTTCAACGCCCCCTCCACCCCACCCTCCTCCTCCTTGTGTCACCCGCCTCCACTCCCCATCCTCCTCAGCGTCTCCATCTCTTCCTTTCCTCACTTCCTCCATCCATCATCTTACTTCCTCCACCCGCAGGCCTAACTCGATGCCTTATGTAATCATCCTTCCTTCCCTCCCTCTCTTCACTTAACCCTTCGTTCATCTCTCTTACTACCCCCCTCTAATTCCATTATCCTTCACTCCGGCTCTCCCTACTTACTTTCAACCCTATTCCAGGCCTCCTTATATTCCTCTCTCGGTATTTCCTTCCCTCGATGCATCACAGGGGTCCTCCCACCCCTACTCGCAAGGTCTTTCCACCCTCTCACCCCTCGAATACACTCTCGCCTCCCCCTCTCATTCTTTATTCCGCCCTTCCTCTCCTTCCGTCTCCGCTTCCCTCTTAACTTTACCCTTCCCTCATCCCTTCCTCCCTCCATATCTCCTCCCCACTCCATATCTCCTCCTGACTCCATATCTCCAAGCCGAAACATCCCCCAACACCTTCATGCTTCTTCTCTCGTCATCGCGTCATGCCTCCATCTCTGTAACCTTCTTCCTCCTCTCCCTGAATGTCTCAATCCCTCCATCCATTCTTCCCTTCTTTCCTTCTTCAGATATATGTATCATTGAAAAGAATCGGGCGCAGTGTAGTGAAATATGATTATCATGCTGTCCTAATTAAGTTTAAAACTCCTCTAGAGTTCTATTTTAATCCATACTCTATAATATTAGGCTCATCTTTGTGAAAATTCATTACCAATGGGTACAAAAAGTTTGTATGTTTCACACTTTAATAATAAAAATAAGACTGGTTTAATTCACAAGATAATGATGCCCTCTTTTGTATGAAACCAGTAGTGTTTTATTATTAAATAATGGAATATGCATAGTGCAATATTCATTGATTTTAATCCAACCGTATGGTTTGAGAGGACAAGTAGAAAATTTTCCATGAAAAGCACAACACCTAGGTTGAGTTTAATATTATTCTTAGGAAAACTGCCATTATTTCGGGCAGTGTCTGATAGCCCCTGTCACTTAGTTAGCTATATTTGAGTAGTTTAATGAAGCCCTCATTTATCTGTGTGAGTTACTCTTTTTCTATTTGTCTGTTATCTATAAGTTTTTCCCACGCATGAGTATTCCTATTTAAAATTTTTTTGGCATGGTTTCAAAACTCAATTTCCTAATATTGAACTATAAATTTGTATAATGCTGCTCTGATTTTTTACACAATTTTATGATTATAGAGTGGAAGAGGTATAAGGTGAAAGAAGGAACTATTTAGTCTCAATCTGGCACTGAAGAAGGCATTTTATTCTCACTATTATGTATCTCCAAACTAGCATGCATCGTATTGAAAGGATCCCCACCAACTTTCCCCTTTCCCTCCATCCCTTACTCCATAACCCTCCCCACTCCGCTTATGCACCAAAACCCTTCATCTTTATCTTCTCATCTTTTCTCCACTTCTTCCACCTCGACCTGCCTCTTTCTCTCGTTCCCTCCTTTCCCTACCGCTTTAGTTTTCCGCAAAATCGATCCTTTTGTCACGATTGCCATATGACCTCAGAATAAAAGCACAGGATCTAATTAATGAAATGCGGGTACTCCTTCATTGCGGAAAACTGCGCATCCGTTTGCTTTGGACGTTGTAAGCAGCGAAGCAGCGCCTCCGATACATTGCTGGAGTGCGGAAAAAGTCGCTTCCGTTTAC
Organism: Platycnemis pennipes; assembly: GCA_933228895.1. Taxonomy (NCBI): domain Eukaryota; kingdom Metazoa; phylum Arthropoda; class Insecta; order Odonata; family Platycnemididae; genus Platycnemis; species Platycnemis pennipes. Next base: position 52,259,552 of record OW121846.1, read on the forward strand.
AATGACCTATGTAAGCAGTGAAGTAGTGTTTCCGGTACACTGTTAGAGTACGTGGGGAATAAAAGTTAAATTTAGTTTTGAAATAGAATTACAGTCAAAACTCCCTTAACGGACACCTCCAAATAGCGGCCGCCTTCTAAAATCAGACCGTTTTTCAATCATGGCAGCAGAACATGGAACTAACACCTCCAAATAGTGGACTCTCTCAATGACGGACATGGACAACAGAGAGAAACATTTTTCCTTCATTACCTCCATTAACGGACACTTATTACGAGTCCTGTCCTATTATTCTGTCAATTTTTCTCTTCCCCTGAGCAAAAACCACATATTTTGAAGCAAATATGTACCTAATTTTCCAGGAAAAAACTTTTTCTTAGCAATCAGGAAGCAATCTGTTATCTATCTACGAGTACATGCTCCTGTTTTCTTTCCACTCACTACTTACTGCACTGATTTTTTATAGGGGCCTCTCTTTTCAAGGAGTCAAGTTTATGATTCTTGCTCTGATCATGGTGATGCCAATAGTTGCTCTATGAGTGAAAAATGCATAATTGTTGTTTCCATATTTATTCTATACAAGGTTTTCTTTTCATAGATAAAAAAAATAAAAATTTAATGCAGCGTATGAAATATTTTAATTCGTCGTTGTTACTGCATAGCCTGTCCAAATATTGGCCCCCTCGGTAAAGCGGACACCTCCCAATAGCGAACAATTTTTCCGGTCCCAAACATGCCCACTATCGGGAGGTTTGACTGTTTGACTATTTGCTCTTCTACGATTATTAAAAATGTTCTCCGGTCTATCCAAAAATGAGTAGTTGAAAATATTTTTTCCTACGAATTTTCATCCTTGATTTTTCGAATTATTCGTAAAAAGTATTATTTCCTGCAATACTTCTTAGGAGTCTTTATGGTGAAAACATATTTTTAAATTATTTCGGCCTTTTCATATGATCTGCGACATGAATGAATTTAAATTTATTTGTATTTTAGTTACTTCGAAAAATTTTATACCCTATCAAACTAGGGTTAAAATTTTTCTTCGTGGATACAAAACTTATCCCTATGAAACGTGGCTTCAATTTAAATTAATAATTATCTGTTTATTTAAAATTACTAATGCCGTTGTTTTAGGTAGCAATTTTTACGGTAAAAAAGTTATGAGCCGAAGGCAGACAGTGTACCTGTAATACGTCAGCAACCAATGTTTATTGCGCCTTAATGAACTATGAAGCTCTGATGGAGGAATTGACGAAGTGCTGTAGTTGACCGGGTATTGATGCACTTGATTTGACTGGGTTACCAAGTATAGCCTGGATTCATCACCATCGGTCAACAATACTAGGATTGGTTTGACGCAGCCCTCCACTCGATTCTTCTATCGGCCAACCTCTTCATATTGACGTAACTCCTCTCTTTTACATCCTTCACAACTTGCTCCATATACCGCATACGAGGCGCACCTTTTCCATTCTTCCCGTTCACTTTTCCCTCGACGATTGTCTTCATCAGGCCATTGTGTCTCAAGATGTGGCCCATTAAGTTGTCCCGTCTTCTTTTTAATGTTTTCAGTAGACATGTCTTCTCTCCCACTCTTCTTAACACTTCTTCTTTTGTCACTCGATCGATCCATTTTATCTTCATCATTCTTCGGTAGCACCACATTTCAAATGCTTTCAGCCTGGACTTCTCTGCTGTTGTTATTGTCCATGCTTCGCTGCCATATAGTAGACTGCTCCGCATTAGTAAAATATATTCTACCCTAATTGGTAGACACCACTACTCTGATATAAACCCTTGGAATTACTTGATGTAATACAATTTTATATTTATAATCATTCTAGATCCTTATTTACCTTAAATTTTACTACAGTATTTCTGGTTGACTATTTGCTCAAATTTCTTTGCTTATAGAGCGGCAGCTTCAAGGGTAGTAAATCTTTATATTGTTGGATATAAGACTTAGAATGTTGACTGATGTAATATTTCGGTGGCCTTCCTCCGGTGAGTTGTAGTAAAAAGCTGGCCAAAATCCATCATCATTAGCACTCTTCTTGAACAGTGTGTGGCGTGCAATATTTTATTTTAGCTTTGTCTCTAAATGAAATTTTTTTTTATTTCCGCATGCGCATTTATATATATCACCGTCTCCCCCCTTGTTACAGATCACTGTCTCCATCAAGCGGTGTATCCCAAGAAACTCTCAGCGCAGGACAGCAGAGAGGAGGCTCGCTCCCCAGGCCAACCAGTCCTAGTCCTTCACTGGCCAGTGAACGGGCAGAGGCAGAGTTGCAGGTAAGGTGGAATTTTGACTCAATACATCCCTAGCAAGGCAGTGTTTGGTGTCCTCCAAGGTCCATCCTTGCGCCCCGCACCTTCCCTATGATAGTGCCATCCAGGGGCAGTAATCATTCAACTTGATTTCCTTCGTTAATTCCATAATGTGCAAAGTTATATCGTCGATGCTTCACATCGGTGCATATTTACCGAAAACCGTGTATTTTTGATGAAAAAGTCGTTTACTGGAGCCATCTATCGCATTATCCAATGGGACTAACTCTGATTCAATATTATTTATGAGTTAGCATAGCATATTTCACATAATTCACGCAGTTGTCTTGTGAACGTTAAAGGGTGTCAGATATCTTCATAGTGCAGGTCACAAAGAATAAGGTACTTTTGAGAGAAAATCAAATATCTTTTAGTGGAGATATAGGTGAGGAGTATTAATGAAAAGTGGTAGTTGCCGTCAAGAAATTATTGTATTCCATTTTTTAATAACATGACTCACTTTTTCTCGCGCAAAGCTTTACACAGCATTACGTCAAGTAGATAAATTTTAGCTGCCTGAATTTGGGATTGGGAGTTTGTTTTGTGAGTTATCATCCATTATTTTTTATCACCCATGGGTAACGGTTGGTTGTCCTTGAATGGCTGAACTAGATATGTGGAAAGAAGTAGGTAAAGATGGAGAGACACTGGCGACTTGAACATGTACGATCTTTTCTGTTTCGTGGATTCTCCGGCGTATATCGTTAGAGCTCGATGGAATGGGGCAAGAGATTCCATAAACTGTTTCGCACTCACAGTGCTAGCATATGGAGATTCTAGGAGTCTTCTAATGAAAATGTTTGTTCAGTCCTTTACTCCGTCCCAGTGGATGTATTCTGTTGAATCGCTCTCGTTGAATACGTACGGTAATCTTTTATATTTTGTCTCATTATTAATTCAGAAGCAAATATACCTTTCTCTATTTCGTGACTAATTTGTCTAATTCGGCTGTGAATATTTTGTGGGCAAGCGCTCATAAATGGAAATGTTTCAGAGATTTACGGGCACTCAGTGTTTGCAGATATTTTTCGACCTGTTGCTCATGAAAAAGTGAATATTTTGCCTGAGGAGCTACGGTCATTGATTAAATTCTTCCCGTCAGGGAGTGATTTGAATTCTGGTTACTGCGGCTCCATTTGGTTGAGAAAACATTTCCTCCCTCTGGAAGTAACTCCGTGATCAACATAATTTTGATAAAATCTTAAAATTTATTGAAATAAAATTGAAAATGTTAGCTGTTCTTCCCACATCCACATAAAACATCAATATCTCTCTTCTCTTATCAGTGATAATACTAATTTTAATAACTATTGGCAGTGGACTGGAAAACTGCTTTTATTGTTCTTATAACTTACTCACTCACGGAAAAGGTTTCTGAGCGCGTATTGGTGCAAGTATTCATTGTATTAATGTAACAAAAGCGAAGGGCATAGGCATGCACTGTGAATTACCCCTCTGCACAATTCAACTTCTGTTATAAATTGATCCAATTTTATGCTCAACTATTCTCTCCAAACATCCGAGTCAATGACCCTCAATACTTTCTTTTATTCAGCCGAAAGATTCTATTAAAAGATTCAATAAGCCATTCTCCAAAGCCTTCGTACAGTTACTGCAAAAACTGCCATTCAAGTTTCCTCGAGTTTCACTTCCATGGAATTGGGTCTCTTTATCTTTCTACCCAGCCACGTGTTGCAAATATCCAGCCAATACATTCTCACTCGCTGCAATGTACCTACAAATGCCCTCATCAATTGATAAGAGCAATTGCAACGGCCCTGACCTTCGAAATATTTAAATAAATTCCGTTTTCCATGCCGCTTCGAAGATGTTTTCCATGAGTTCCGACAAAATTTGTGCATTCACAGACAACAACAGCACACTTCCAAGGTTAATTTTCCAATTATTAATCCAATTGTGTTCACTAAATTCAACTTTTTGGATATTTATCCATTAAAACATAAAAATTGCGCGCCCGTGTTTAATGCACTTTATCAGTTCATCCATTTATATTTTTTGATGAATTCTTTGAAGCCAAAATCTGAAAGGCCTATTATATTTTCGCTCAACATTTACCGAGCTTTCTTTACATGGACAACTTAAGCCTGAAAAAATGAGAACTGGGAAACAGAATAAAATAAAAGGAATAGAAAAAATTGGATTCCAAAGGGAATTTCAAAGTGTTTCAATGTCAATGTTCCTCTATGGAATTCGTAGTGTTTGTCTCCACCATCGCTCAATTCCAGTTGAAAGACTCAGCTGAACAAAATTAATACTGCGTAATCCGTCCAATTCGTCAGATGCAGAATTGATTATAAAATAATAGGACAATTATTAATCATGCAAAAGGATGTAGTAATACAAGCAACTCTGCTAAAAGTTACATGGGACGGGAAAGGCCTCAGTCTCCAATAGTCAGTCATCAACGTTACGTGATCAAATTGCTATGTACGTAGCTTCTGCATATCGAGATTGATTTTTTTATTTTTATTCTTTCAATGTTGAATCAGCGAATCAAGAGTTAGATTCAATCAGCATCTACTTAGGACTCATAATAGTAGGTATTACATGCTGACCATGGAGATCAATGAGGTCTAATGTATCTATATGTAAGACCAAAACGATATCTGAGATAACCGAGTCTCTCGGTGATTTCAAACCCTTGGTTTATCTAATTCCTGACCATCCGAAAAATTCGGTCTCCAGCTGCCTTAATTCCTACACCTAGTCATAAGGCTGCTTTACACGATGCAATTTTTTGTACAATTTCTTGTACAAACGCTTGTATGAGGAAATTGTACTGTGTAAAGCGGCAAATTGTGTGAGCCCTTGGGCTTGGCCTAAGTCATTTAATGTCTAAATGACTGTACGGAAAATAGAACCTGCTCTAATTCCATTCAGACAAAGTACAATTTCCTTTAGTTTATACCAGCGTTTGTACAAGAAATTGTACAAAAAATAGTATCGTGTAAAGCGGCCTAAAGAGGCTGACCAGCCTTACTTTTCACAGGTGAATGAGCCATGTTTAAGTTTCAAATGACTTCGCCATCCGCTGTTTGGATCAGCATATGGTGAGCTTTACCGATCAACCTTCGGTTTGCGCATTACTTTTTTCCAACGATATTACAGAACACTGGTGTATTGGAACGAATATTACTCCATGTAGTGTATCTGGTGTGATTCAAATTAATATTCTTAAAAAAACTAAATAGCTATTGCATTAAGTCAGGTAATTTTGAAGTCCCTTGAAAAGCAATCTAACCACCAAAACACATTACCGAGGGTGGATAATTAAATTTGGCTGAAGTTTGAGTGAAGTCACTAGTGCTCCGAGGTTTTCGCCGACAAAATCATTCGTATCTGACAGCTCTTTCCATGATAACATTTAAATCCGTTGAGAGCATCACGGATTCATTCTTGCTGTCTACTTCATTCGGGCGATTAAATTAATATTGTGAAATATAAAGCGAATCAAATGAGGAAGATATATCATTTCAAGCGAAAATAGAAAAAAGAAGCCACTACTATCGAATTGAGAAGAAACCTTTTGAGCGAAGCATTTTTTGCAGAAAGCGACCCGCAAAGGCAGCTTCTCTCTAAAACAATAGGCTTGGCTTTAATTCTAGGTTCGCTTGGTGGGATATCCTTCCCGTAGCGCTCTTCCCACATTAGCTTCGGGTGGTTTATTTTTGATTCTTCCTCTTGTGTCCTCCATTTATATCTGGTTGCCGTGGCAACACCACTCCCGGAGATAGTGAGGCCTGATTTCTCCAATACACTGCTCTTCACAGGCCATTGCGCCTCCAATCCTTCCTCTACTGCTGTGATATATTTACATAGCTTCGTTCTACTTTATTCTTCCACCGTGCGTGCGGAATCAACTTTCGATGCATTGCAAATTTCCAGCTACGTAACGTTCCAGCAGAGTGAGAAGTCTTCCCCGGAGACAGTGTCCCCTCCTCATTATACTCATACGCGTTTGTAGGGTTTTGTTGTGAACGACGAAATTTTGTTCGAAAGTCCTTCAGGATTGTCCAAATTACCGCTTCCAATCAATTTTGTGCCAACCACTGTTCCGACGCAGCTACCCAGGATTATCAGAGGATGATAAAATTAAGCATGTAGCTTGGAATCCGTGGACTTGGTTCACATGGAAATTATCTCATTCGATGCGCGTGGTACGTTAAATATGTAAAGCAATAGTCCTCTTGGAATGGAAAGAGCCTAAACTTCCAAAATTTGGCTTGTTATCGTTCCTAGGTCTTCGAAGTGTGTCACAAAACGCCGCTACCATACATCTATATCTACCCTACATCCTACAAGCTACCATAAATGTGTGTGGCAGGGAGTGAATTAACCCTAAACGTGCATTACATATCATGCATAAAAAGGATTAGTCATTATATTCTAGTCCACACTTCACAATTTAAAAAAAAGATAAAAATAGCCAAGCAAACATGTAAAACATGCTGTTAGTAGCTTAAAGTCCTAAAACCAACATGCAACTACCTATGCTATCCACTGATACACATGTATTTATACTATAGGATATATTTACAGCTATTCCTAATTGTGCCAGGAAAGAAGGACATTTGGAATCTTTCAGTTAAGCTATCTATTCCTCAAATTTAGTGATTATGGTCCATTCTGTCATAGTTAGTTGGAATCCGCATAATGTTTTTATTGTCATCAGTGACAATATTATCTTGGAATTTTTGTAAGAGATTGTCTAAATTTTACATACGGCCTGAAAATGATTCCAAAGTTCTATTCCGGTATTCTAATAGACGGAAATAGGCATGTATGAGGAGGGCGTGTTGCATAATATTGATTTTGGAATGGAAAACGGTAGTATTAGTTCATTCATGTAATGAAACACCAGCCTTGAATTCAGCACCAGTTTTCATCCACTTTCAAGCCAGTTTCAAGGCACTTGTAGTGAAATTTATCAGAGAAAAATGGATTCCCGACCGGGAATCAAACGAAGTTTGACGTTTGACGTTCCAGAGCAATTTTCAGAGTGCTTAGATACCCAGTATTCCTGATCCTAAAGGCAAATTTTTAATGAGGTAATTTCTACCATGTATCCACGTGGACAGTGGCTTCCTTGAAGCACAACCTTACCATAGGAGTGCCATCCTAAATGGGTAGTAATGGCGAATGAGACCTTGCGCTTACAGATGCTCCTAAAAACATTATTTTAGCGTGGTGGGCTGCGCATTGGCCCACTAAGCCAAAGGTCCGTGGTTCAATTCCAGGTCCAGAAAGCCGTATTTTCCTCTGGCAATTTTCAACACACTTTCCATGCATAACGGCTAAATAATACCTTAATATGTGTTCGAAGGTTTGAAAATGGCACTATGCTTGATTTTTTAATGAAATGTATGAAGCATAACAAGTTTTTTTTCATTCCAAAATTAATAGCATACAAACCTTTCACGAAGTAAAGCCTGATATTTTATATCATACGTATTGTATAAGTTTAGATTTTATGAGTTTATCGTTCTCATTTTTGTCCCACTGTATACAAAAAATTGAAGAGCAATGACTGTAGTTCCTAGGGAGGATTTTTGGGAACATAATTGGTTAAGAAAGTGTTTTTCGCTAAGTTAAACAGGCATTGAATGCCGTACAATATCAATTGAGTGTATAGTCGAGATATTGTGTTCAAAAATTAGAAAAAGTTGGTGCTCATGTTCTGAGTAGAATGCAACATTGTTCTTTTTTACTGGTATGAGAAAAATGTTGAAACTTCTTCTAAAAATAGATGTGTTAACTCAAATCGCCAGGTAAATTTCACAGTCACAAAAACTTTTATGAAATACCGCACCTTTATAATGCTTCAATGGGAGTCATGGTGGCCTTGTGGGTAAAATGACTACAGACCCGAGGGTCACGGGTACAAATCCCGGACAGAACCAATTCTGAAAATTCTGGCGATATGGTGTGGAAGCGAAACATGATGATATTTTTGTGGATTTGGCCCGTGTTTTCTTTCTATGTTATCCCGGGCAGAAGCTTTCCGGACACCCCACCTAAAAATCCTCACGATCCCATTTTCTGTGTTAGAGCTGTAAGAAACGGGAAGAACTGTATGTGGCTCAGGGAAAGATAAATATAAATAAAATAAACATAAACTCTATCCTGAATGTGTGAATTTCACACGCCAATGGCTTAGCACAGAAGGAGTACTAAATTAGTTCATAATATAAGTTTTTCTTTCCGTATTTTGCTCGATGTAAAATATTGCTCGTGTCATGATGCATCTTCTCGTAATTCATTCTTATAAGCGAATTGTAGATCTTGACCTGCCGCTCCGAGATAAATTTACATATTTAGGCCGTTGCGGCCTACGTTCCTTTACTTAAATATGTTATATTCTTGAACTTCCACCTTGCATATTTCAAATCGTCACCACCGTAAATCATGAGTTCTGCAGTGATTAATTTCACCAGGTTATAACAATTCATCATACTCATTCCTGATCGCTCTATTCATTCCTTTCGTTCAGCTTTCCCATTCAGCTCCGTCTGTTTCCATCCCATCATCATTACCCAGAATTCCACCCGCTTGCTTCTGATATCTCTAACTCTGTGTTTCAGAATTATCTTTTGTGTACCCCTTCCGCTACCTTTTTCCTCTTCAAATCATTAATTTTTGACGCAGCCTTTCGTAAGTATTTATTTCCTGTCTCTCTTTGAATCCTCCAATGGGAAATAATATAATTAATGACATTTGGTTCATTTTAAAATCCTGTTCTAAAATCGCAGAGTGGAACTCAACTGAAAACAGTGGGTGTAGCAGCACGGATAAAATTGACCTTCACGGGTGGTCCTTCTGTTTGTGTTAAACTTTGATTTAAGAACTAATATTTGTGCGAGTCAAAATAATTCAGATGGCAAAACAACACGCCCATATTTTACACTAAATAAAAAATTCTTTTCACGACTCTTCTTATTGAGAATACAATGAGACACGTTTAGAAAACTTGAAAATCAACTGTATGAAGGCCAATGGTCTATTGAAACTTTTAAAGATTGAAAAGACTTTAACTGTTACTCTCACGAAAACTTTTGAAGCGCTTCTCCAGCAGTGAAATAGCATTATTTAGCATGTAAACTACATTCGTTTCAGTTGTTGTGGAAGTAGTTATTAGGGGGGAAAACGACATGGATCTTAGGTCATTTAGGAACGGTTTTTCGTTAATGATTCGGTAATTTGGTAGTGATAGGAATTTTTAAGAGAGCGAAAGAAGGGTGGAGAAACACCAGGGGTCGGAATTAGTTTACTCTGTACGAAAGGCGCTAGCTGGGCATGATTAAGCGTCCCATTCAATGGACGGAGTATTAAACTTGAAGTGCTCCCTACACGGCACTCAAGCTGGGGTCAGTATACCACTGAATTTTAAAAAAATATGCCACCGGCGGAATTTGAATGCTGGCCCTCGAAATTCAAACCCTCATAACAACCCGATCCCCCATGCACTCGTTATCTTCATAATGCTGGCATTTGCAGCATTACAAGACACCCTTGTAGTCTGCAGTTGTTGCATGAATATGTATTAAGGGATTCGTTGAACTTGTTTTCCACTGAATGCAAGAATTTATACGGCGAAGGATTATATCGCTACAATATACGCTAAGGGCATTATTACCCGAAAAACAATAATAATAATAAAGTATAATAAGGAGGTAAAAAAGTTGCATGGTAAGGATAGGAGTTCTTCGTCAGGAAGTCTGGTGAAAAGAGGTTCAGGAGTAATAGGTTAATGGGGGCGTTTACTCGGAACCGAAATCGCAATTTTGTACTACACAAAATCGTTAAATGGAAACAAAAAAAGAAATTTAGTGAAAAAATTAATCTTCTAACCACAACCATTCAGTCATAAATCGAAAATTAAAATAAGCACAAAGTGACGCCCACCGAAAATGCTGCTGTGATAACATTGACGTCATTTTCCTCCCGTCCTTGACTGCTTTCAGGGGAGGGGAAGGGAGTGGAGGGGGATTCTCGGAAGGTCTGCTCGCACAGATGCTGTCGCAATTGCTCCCATTAGCCGAGTCAGCTGTGTCCCCCCATTGCGATAAGGCAAAGTAGCTTCGCGGGCTCAGTTGTGATTGGACGAAGTCGAACACGTCAAAGGTTGCACCACGCCCACTTTTCCGAAAGGGTTAAAAACATCAGTTTTTCGCCGCTTATAACTCTGGAAATAATTGTCGGATCAAAAGACGGAAAAATACGGGTCTTTTTATTTTACAAACTCTATCAGATTCGGCAATAGAAAATATATGGTAAACGACTCCATTATTCCGTAATCATTTTCGTACTGATATTAATCATAGGATTTCTTATGAAAGCATTTTGCTGGCGACGCTTTGAATTTAATCTCATTATCTCTAATCTCTAAATGAATTCAAGGAGCAAACATTTACTACATTGTCGTCATTAATTGCAAGTCAGTTTGGTGAGTCATAATTTATTTCCTCCTGGAATACCTTAAAATTTGAGCTATAGTCTGCAGATCAATTTATTGACTGCGATTACATCACTCAACAGCATTAAATCAGTGAAATATTGGGGGCATGGCAAGTTATTGAGCGATAGTTGCGTTGTCATCTTGAGCACCCCATGTATGTCGGAGGTGTTGGAGAGGGCCGAGTTTGTGACGTTACGTTTCTTCTTGATGCTGTCTTCAGCCGTAGGAACTGAAATATTTTCCTAATATTTTTCTCACGTATTTAGAATTTTTCTCCAATATGATATCAAGTCCATAATCTCGCGTAATGTTAATCGCTGTTTTCCACCGTCAGTCATTCTATGCATTGAGAAGTGGTCTGGAACTATGGCGACTGCAATACGAAAGTTGTCATCAGCAGCCATGAATATTCATCGAAGTTGAACTCAAGATTTTACACCAAAGTATTTTTTTTGCCATTGCTATTATAAAGTTTAAAGCCGCACTTGAAACTTATAAGCTACCAGTTTGCTGATTCATTTTTAATTATAAGAGACAAAATTCATAATTTGGACGGAATATATATTCCGAGCTATAGTCTCGCGATGAACGACTGTCACTGGGCTCTGTGATGGAGCTGAAATAGACTTTTAGCCACCGAAAGATCCTTAAACGGTTTCAACTGCTGCTCAGTCTCAACTTTGAGTCATTTGTTTCACCATATTTTGAAAGGACCCAGTTAATAATATTCACAATTGTTTAGAGCTGAATGGAAAATAAAATCCCTGCTCCACCGAACTGCAATAGCCAAAGCCGTCTTTGGTCTAAGGTACTCCATCGGCTGAGAATGCATCGAATCATATAACCTGTTATCTTAATTCTCGTATAAACACAATATCCTTACCCTGGGTGGGATTTGAACCCGCGACCTCTGGATTATCAGACCAGCGCGTTACCGACCTTTCTTCTACGTCCGGCAGTCCACCTAATCGGAAAGCACCATAAATAAATCAACTTTGTATATTTTAAATTTATAATTCACTACTGAAATCACTTCATAAAGTATTTATGAAATGTTTTTTTTAAGGATTCTAATTATCCTCCTCAAATTTATCTAATGAATAGCCTATCGAGAGCCCCTGTTTCTTCGAATTTCAATTTTGTCACGCTAAGAAAGACGTTCTCTATTTCCGTGATATTATTCCCAATATTTGCAGACGGGTGTCGTTACTGAACGTAGTAGATGATGTTAATTGAACAGCTCTCGAGAGAAAACATCAAAAAAGGAAAACGTCAATTCTATTCATGGATCTATTCTTATTTTCGAATTTTTCCTCCGAAACATCTTTTCATCCACTGCATCTGAAGATCTATGATTGCTTCTATAAGGGGAATACTCAAGGAAAATGTTCGATATAGCTAAAAACCTAACCGCAATCGTGCTTTGGTAGTCCTACTTCGGGACATTCACTGTTACTGCAACTCGTCCTCTTACCGCGAGACACTGAGTGATTTCCCATTGATCGTCAAACAATGGCCACTCCTCAAACGGTGCATTAATCCCTTCCTATTGGTGAGGTAAACATAGTGTTCAACCGGTGAAAGTGTTTTGATGGACTTAAAATATATACTTGTAAAAATGTACGCGTCGGATACGCCAATGTTGCTCATAATGTCCTGATTTAACTTCGTATATTTCGTGTCTTCTTTCATCTCTTTCTCTCTTTTCCCTTTCACCTAACATTCTTCCCTATCTCACGGCCTTCGAAATCACCACCTGTAATTAATTACTTTCCCAACCTTCATAATAAGAGTAAATAAATATATTAAATACTCCTCGGTTATTTGTTGTCACTTCAGTTTTACAATTCATATGGAGCCATAGGCAGCCCCAAAAATCACAGACCTGTGGGAAGGCTGCCTTCCACCATTAAAATGCATAGAATCAAAATGCTTTTATTGAATCAAAATTCTTGAATCTTTACGAGAACATAAAAATTACGTACTTTAAAATTAAACTTTGTTATATTCCACACATTTATTATTATTAATCACTCATCCGGTTTCAAATTTTTGGTCAAGTGGAGATTCTTCAAGTGAAGAATCCCTACTGCCTACTCTCTACTCTCTCTCTACTCTCTCTACTACCTCTTTACTCTCTCCACTCTCTCTCCCTATACTCTTCTTTCTACTATCTCTACTAATTTTCTTCTTTTGTTGATGACCTCAAGAGGTTGAAACCGCCTGAGTGTATAATAATAGTCGTGGGGAATACAACGAAGTAAAGTATTATTATTTTGGATGATGTCGACATACAAAGTTAGCTTGCCCACCACAGCTATGATACGTAATTTATTTTCTTTACACCAAATCTGGCCTTAGTTATCTAGTAAAATATTAACCAATCGAGGTACAATGTTATACATAAGTACAGATTTTAATATAAATTATCAATACAGTCTTGTGCTAATGCCTATGCCTTTAACAGTTTCAAAACTTTTTTTGTTCCTTATGCTTTTAGCAAGATCTGGTAAGGCATTTAATATTAAAAGCATGAGGAACGAGAAAAATATTTTGAAACTCAGAAAGTCATGGGAATCGGCACATTGCTGGATTTATATTAAATATCTGTGTATACTTATTATACTTCTGATGTTTCCCGTTCCTCAACCTATTCCTGAGATGCGCGATACTTTTCCCGGAAATTTTTGTGCTACACCTTCTTGAAACCATGAAGCATGTCAACAAATCGTTATATTCCAAGTTCATTTTTACCTACGATCTCATTACCGCAATGCTATTAATTTAACCCTGCTAGCCGAAATCCAAATGCATCCTCACGTAAGTAAGTAATTTCTCTCTTCTTCATTTTTATGATCCGCAGTGACCTATGTCACGTGCGATATTAAACTTAATGCAGTGTAACATTCACATTACTATGCTGCCCTTTTTTGGTATTGGTAGCAGAACGGTATTCATTAAAACGGTTTTCTTGTGACCATTCGCCTTTTATAATATCCTTCTCTACCTCGGTATCTTCAATATTTTTTCTTAAGCGTCATACTGCTTTCCCAGCCTTGATTTCCCGAATGACTTTCTTTATCCCGCAAACGTGATCATGTTTCCCCTTCCCTACTTTGCAATCATCTTTCATGCCCAAACGGGCGTACTTTTTGGGCCACACTCATGTACTTTTCAGCACGCAAGCCAAGACTTATCACATCTCTGAGTGTTTGAAATATATAACTAATAACGTGTATATTAATTTCTATTCTTTTCGTGTGATGTCAATCGTATTTTGCAAAACGCATCTCCAGCGTGTAACCCATAGACATCCACCCCAAATGCTTTGTAAGATTTCTCTTAAAGCACATTTCGAAAATAGCATAAAGCATTACTGGATGGAAAAGTCTAGTCTGTTCAATGTTTCAAGCATCCACCATTTTTTGACATTATATCATTTTGAGAGTGTGTTTAAATCGTTTAAATTAGAAACGTCGTTGAGAAATCAGCTTAACTCATGCAGTTCAAGACTTTGATACTCTTTTTAAACGACTGTTGTCATCCTCAATTACTCCTCTCCGTTAATATCTAAATTTTGTTGGAATTCAATTGCATATTTCTTTCCACAGCTTAGTCCAGAAAATATGATTGTTGATATTCTTAAGTGAATTAACTCTTTCCGACGGACAATGATGTGTTCTCCCTTGAAAAACGGTCAATATTTATTTCGTATCAGGCATGAAATATGGCTTTATACCCGGGCTAAAAGCTCTGTTATCGGGATTCAAACATTTATTATGACTGCAATAAAGTTTTCACCGTGCTGTTTTCAATTATTCAACCGTAATACTACATCTAAAAGCTCTTTTTTTTTAAACTGCCTCAGGATATTCAGTTACATCGAGGAAATTGAGAATTTTGACGCTGTATGCTGTGTACATACGAAGACAAAAATATTGGTAATTTCTCGAATGATTTATAGTTCTTAAATCTCAGTTATTGTTTTCCCATGAAAATGATTGCGCTCACATATCATATGCTTGGTGTTTGGATTTAATGTAATTGAGCGTAAGTTTTTTAAAACCTGTAAATTTCCGGTTACATTTCCCGTGCCTCCTCGTGAGGCTAAGCTACTTATTTGTAGATCCTAATGGTTAAAAACATGCAATTCCTTGAAATATTGTTCATTAAATCTCTGGGAGAGCCTATTATTCCGAACGACACATCAGTTAATTGCAAAATTCCATGCCATTGTAAGTAAAACACGCCAATCCTGGACAACTCACTCAGTGATTCAAGTTTGGTTTTTGATAGGTGAGAGTAGAGCTAAAGCCAAGCCGTACTAAGCCAATGGCGTGTGAAAAAGTCACACGTTCAGGGTACGGACCAGTTCCTTTCCCTGGGCCACCAGCGATTTCTTACGTTCTGACACGCAGAAAATCGAATCGCGAGGATTTTAGGTGGGGGTGTCCAGAAAGGGATTGCTCTTGCCCGGGATTTGAACCCGGAACCCTCCGGTCAGTTGCATAGTTGTCTACCCACTAAGCCACCACGACCCCGCTATAGACCTGTATCTCCCAAATACATTACATTCGGCATGGTAGTTATGGGGCATAAATTAGCCTAATTCTTAATTTATAGTCATGAAGTTTTGATTTCTGTTAAGAGTCTCGAGGGGTATCATTTTTAAGTATAATTTTTAGGTTTCCTCACCCATTCATTGATTCTAGCATGACAGTCTCTCCAGCCATTATGCTGGGTTCGTTACAAAAGAAGTCAGACGTCTTCTGGTCAGATGTCACACATATATAAACGCAGGCATGATGGCTGAAAACACTGTTGTCATCATTCGACACTTGTACGCGATGGGCCACACGAAAGCCTCTGTACTACAATGGAAGCAATGGAAAATTCATAGCAACTTAGTACAATTTTTTCCATTTGCATATATCTGTCAATGGAGTCTTGTAATTTACTAATCATTTATTTTTTCACGGTTGAAATTTCATAGACTAATGTTCTCAACACTTTTACTTGATTTAAAATGCAAATAATTGGGTATAAAAAGGTAGTTATAGTTATGCGTGGCCAAGCATGCTGAAAGTTTATGAAAAGTAGTTCAGGAGACAATTAAGTGTACTCCATTGATTTTGTAATATATATCTAACGATGACGAAAATAAACTACCAAATTCTCGTTAGTATTATAAAGATATTCAGTTTTTTGTTTTCATCCTTAACCTCATATGTTAACAAGATGACGTATTATATTAGGTATTTATTATAAATGCTCATTATCTCAATTGATAAGGGGTAATGTCTGCCTAGGAGCAATTGTTAATTTTCTAGATTCTTAGCTGTTTACCTTTCCCCTAAAACTACTTAATCGAAGTCTAGCTGAGAAGGAAATTTCATCAGGCTGGTGGTTATTACGTTGAGATTTTTAACGAAATTGGTTCGTGACCTGATGCGCTCAGAGGCCATCATCCGCTCCATTCATTGCTGCCATCTAATCATGAAAAACATTTTATTTTCCTTGCACGTGCTCAATAATTATTTCCGTTAAAGTTCACCGAATGGCTCCCATTACACATTACTAACCTTTTCTTACCATTTGATACAATTACACCACCAGAATCCCACTTCATTCTGAATGCTTCCATCTCCCCGACCTGATTTTTTTTAAACTCCTGAGTCCTTCTTCCATCCTCTGGGGCGAAAAATGCTTCGACCATTTCGCTTCGAGCGTAGGTTTTCACACGAATCAAGTGCAATCTAGGTGGCACTGGCTCGTTTTCCTCATCCTTATTTGAGCCTTCTCTCAAGGTCAAGGCTACGACCCGAGCGCTGTGCACGTTGTAATCAACCTTCTCGTCAAGTCAATTTGTTAACCTTCGCGGTAATTGCGAAGTTCTAATTGCGGCCATCAGTCGCTGCAAATCTCATATTGGATGTTGACTTATTTCTGTGAGAGTTCCATTGAACCGTTTAGGGGAAAGAGTTCAAATCTTTAGCCTTTTCTCAGTACAATTCCCCACCCATTAAGTCAATTGTAGGGGTGTGACATTATAATTATGCGCTATCAATACATGTAATTGGGTATCTGGTTGGTGTGGTGATTGGTGTACTGCCTTCCCATCCTAAGGGTCTGGGTTCAACTTGCTGTTAATTGGGAGGCGACCAACAGCTAAGATCATAATTGGATGAGGGCAAAAATATTCAGGGAAAGGAAGGATCAAGGGAAACCCGGCGCCGGCATTAGTCTACTCTTAAAGAAAGACACCAAGGTATCCCAAGTACGTATAGTTAAATAGATAAATTAGCGTCTTCATTGAGGAGAGATTGAGACTAAAAGTCCCCTCTTCCATTTAACCCCTCTTCATCATGTGAAACAAGATATACACGATAAAAATGTTATGCATAATTATAAATGATATGAAATTACAATCAGAAAAATATTACATTAACAAGATGAAAATGATAATATCGAAGATGTGTGTAAAATATTAGTACAGTTGTGGAGAAAAAAGAGGATTTTGAATGATGTCATCAGGAAAACGCCCACTCACAAAGGGGTTATGAAAAATCTGCGATAAACCTACTGATAGAAGGCTAATATGATTTTCAAAAAATAGTGCATGTGTAACAAATACCTATATTTAAATTTTTATGTGCTTTGTGTAGAGACAAAGAGTATCTTATATCATATATTTGGCATGATACGGAAATATGTGTTATTTGTCGCTCTTCTGGCATAATACAGCGTGTGCTAATTGCCACCCTGTTTTGTTTGGATAAGTAGGTTATGTAGTGACCTTTTGATGTAGGTTAATTATGCTGCTGTACTGCAGAGTACTGATCCCAATTTTATCTCCACTTAGCACTGAAGTAGGGACCGGTATACCATATAAAAATCTGTCTCAGCCGGAACTCGAACCCGGTCCCTCGGGATGTCAGGAAAACTCTAGCCACCACACCAACCCGATCCCCACCGGGTTGATCTATCATAAATGGTCCAAATGACGTAATCTGTCGATCCTCTGCCCCTAATTACTACTAATACTTAAGTAACTGTGTACGAAAGTTTATCAGTAATTCCAAATTAGGAGGGAGCTGCAATATAGACTGGTAATGCTGGCGTAAAAGATGCTTTTATTTCAAGGACTCAAGTGACAGCGTTTAATGTTCTTTGATTTTTAGTGATTTTTAGTAGACTTTTCTGGGCCAACTCAACCGCGATCTCAAATATCACGAGATAAATTAGACGTACTCCAATTAGCTCATTTTATAAAAGCAAACAAAGTTAAATGTGTGCTTTGAGCATCATATTATATGTTGCATTGGGATAAGCCGATACATTATTTTTTATGCAGTAAATTTAGTGTCACTCGTTTGATTTAGGTAATGAGATATCGGAATGGCATGAGACGAGAGCTACTGCAGCGTTGAATTTAACCCATGAAGGTATTTCCAGCAAATATATTCAATTGTTTAAGTTTATCGGCTGATCGCGTGGCAATCCAATGGGTAGAGAGAGCTGTCGAATCTGGGGCCTCCACTGACGGAAGGTCCCGGGTTCGACACCTGGCGACCCCTTTATGCAGGTCTAGTCAACCCAAGCTTAGTCACATTTTCTGGTAACTAGATCTTTCTTGAAAACAACAGGCGGCACAGGGAAAGGAGTTTGTCCCTCTATATATGGATTATTAATTAATTAATATGATTATTAATCATATTAATATATGGATTCAACTCGCCATTAGGCTAACTGTGCGACCTCTTCCCTCGTCAACCTGACAAAACTTCTGATACTATACTGCAGTTGGTTTTGGTCACCCAGCTCCATTCAAAAACATTTATATTTATTATTCAGCACCCGTTGCTCAGTGGATTTTTCTGAATAAGTCGATGGAGATGTGTGCTTTATGTAGCCAAATAGGGTTTTGAACCGTTAGCTCTGACAGGAACGGCTGCTGGTAGCTATACTGTATAGCTTTAGATGTGGCCTTGAAGGTCTCACCTTGCTTAGGGTCTAGGGTCTTGGAGCCACGTAGTTGGGGACCCTTAAATGTATATCAGTGAGGTAAATATTTTTCTGTTGCCTCCATCAAGTAGGTTATGTAGTGATCTTTTGATGTAGGTTAATTATGCTGCTGTACTGCAAAGTACTGATCCCAGTTTTATCTCCACTAAGCACTGAAGTAGAGACCGATATACCTTATAAAAATCTGAAGGGGTTATCATGGAAGTTGTTGTGCTTTTCGGCTTACTTTCCTAGCTCTGCTCCACCCTGAACCCCACAGTAGTCCTCCCACTCCCTCCTCAATTCCGAGGTTTTCCTCGAACCTTCTCTCCAATTCGTTTTTACTCCATATTTTTCATCCCTTCCCGGGGAAGTTGTATACATGTGTAGGCAGAGGGGTGTGTTCGTCCGATGGCCCATAGAGTTATTCTCCAGCTTAAATTAGTCTCTCCGAATATCTATTTAGTTTTGCTATTACTATTCGTGGAGGCGACCGATTACTAAGGTCATTTGCGCCATTATTGATTGGTTGTAAATGGGAAATAAGTGGGAATTGTAGTTGGGGAAAAGTGGAGAGAAGCATGCTCCATTCGTTTGCTCTCAACGAAAGGTGCAAAGGGGTCCTTGGGATGACGTCTCATCCGACGGATGGAGTGCTGAACTTGAAGTGCTCTCCACAAGGCAATCTAGCAGGGACCGTTATATCATTGAAGGGGTTACCATTTCAGGGGTTCGAACTCAGGCTCTTGGGGTAGGAAAGCATTCTAGCCATTTCACCAGCCCGATCCAACATGTATTCCATTAGGAAAAATTTCGCTAAGTAAAGTGAAAAATATTGCATTCTGCAGGGTGAAATGCCACTTTTAAATAACATACCATATTTTCACAGTTACCCCTCCGAGCTACCCCAATTTTCCGTAAAATTGTGGTAGCTCATTCTTGCGAAACTATTCCAGTCAAATATTTATTAGACCCGATTTAGGAGGTTGTCCTCAAAAATGGCCTGTAAGCGTTGAAGCTACGACTAAATTATAGTATAATATCAGTGGAAATTTTAAAAGTGATATCAGTACGTGATAATTTTATCAATGAAAAAATCTTTAACTTCACGCTACTATTGTAAATAACATTAGTTAATATAATCACGTTGTAAGATTCCATGGGGTGTAAATATGTTTAGTTATCAAAAATTGATTGCAGCTACTTTTAATTTATTGATAGGTTTAATTTCTAATATTTTTTCTATTCACGGTCCTTTTCATTTTCTATTTCTATTCACTGTCCTGTGACAATGAACATGTTTGAGTGCTATTGTGTATAATATTCGCATACATTGCTGAAGTTTCTATTATTGACTTGCTCCTTATGTAATCCTTATACCGGTTTTACATATCCACAAAGTATAATCCTTCAAACCACAAAGTATACACTTCAATGTCACACACTGAAGGGGGATGGCTTAAAGCGTTTAATGCAGCGTATCCCGAAAAGAGAAGGTACAGAAACGACGTATTGGCA
Source organism: Platycnemis pennipes (assembly GCA_933228895.1). NCBI lineage: Eukaryota > Metazoa > Arthropoda > Insecta > Odonata > Platycnemididae > Platycnemis > Platycnemis pennipes. The sequence continues at coordinate 52,279,884 of OW121846.1, forward strand.
TACAATCATATTCCGGCGGGCCAATGCTAATACATTTTATCGTGTGCCTTCTTGGGGAGAAAAGCTCTATTTTCTTTGATTATTTTTCGGAAAATACTTTTAAAAAATAGCCTAAATGCCTAAATCACGCTTTCAATTTTGTCATATTGATGTCTACCTTACTTTATATGAACCATGATGAATGACTGAAGTATATTAGCCGGAGAAACCAACGTTCGTTAGACAGTGTTGTTATGAATGGAAAAGTTTATTGCATCTTTCAACTAACGGTATATGGAAAGTGGTCCGTTGACAAGGAGCTATTATGTAGTTATATTCATTTTTTATATTTAAACTTAACAATTTATGATGATATCGAGTTTAGAATGTTCAATCATCAAGGATCAACAATCCTAGGATTGGTTTGACGCAGCCCTCCACTCGATTCTTCTATCGGCCAACCTCTTCATACCAACGTAGTTCCTCTCTTTCACGCCCTTTACGACCTGCTCCATGTAACTCATACGAGGCCTGCCTCTTCCATTTTTCCCGTTCACTTTTCCCTCGACGATTGTCTTCATCTGGCCATCGTGTCTTAAGATATGGCCGATTAGGTTGTCCCGTCTTCTTTTTATAATTTTCAGTAGACTTCTCTTTTCTCCCACTCTTCTTAGGACTTCTTCATTTGTCACTCGGTCGATCCATTTTATCTTCATCATTCGTCGATAGCACCATATTTCGAATGTTGTGAGTTGATTTTACAGAAATTGCGTTTTCAGGTTTGTCCAAGTCGTTTGGTAGGTATTTTGGTTTCTGGTATAACCGTGGTTTTAATATTCCCTTTGTCCAACCAGATTTCTAATATACTCATCTATTATGCCTATAATTCCCTGTCCGTATACTAAAAGGCAACGGCAAAAACAGAAATGTCTGCATGTTACATTTTCCACGCGTAATTAGACACTTGATTAATGATTTTTTGGCTGTTATAGTATCATGTGAATACTATAGTCTACCCGTTTTCTGAGAACTCATCTATTACTCATGCAGGTAACTTCTTGCTCCTGATCATAATTTCCATGAGTCATGCTAATCTCCACGTTTGTAGGCTCACCCCATTTTTAGGTGCATGTCTTCATCTCGTAACGTTAAACAATGCATTTTTACAGCTCTACGTTTTATCTATATCTTCCTCCAGGTCTATTCGTCTATATTATGAATAAAAATTTTCAAAGGCCTTAGTATCTACCTGTGGTATAATATCATTCACATTTTGTGTTATCTATCCGTGTAGCCTTATTTATTGTTCATGGCTTAAAACAGCCCCAAGCTCACGCTGGCACCTTCCACCATTAATTATTCAATAATTGTCCCTCCAGTCTTCTCCTTTGCCCTTACATCTCGCCTCACGCAAATTCTGTTCGTCCAAATCCCATTTCCTATTTCTTCTTTCATATTTCACAGCCGTCCTGCCTTCATCATAATCCCATAGGTATACCCGCGTAAATGTTGGCGTCTTATTCTGTTTTCCCTTCTGCGCTTGTTGACTCAGCTGCGCGAGACTTAGCGTGATATTGCCACAGAGGCCTTACCTTTCTTACTATTGGGCACAACACCGACAGCGAGATTTTGCAATGGGTCCCTCATTGCGCTCTCCGATAGGCCGTAGGATTTAACAAGTGTTAATTGGGCTCTTTGGTTCTCTCTCCGCCTTACACCGCAGCAGCACAAATTGCTATAGATCCCACTTAACATTCTCTTTGGGTTCTTTAATCCTGGCAGCGTATAGTATCCCGTAAATCCGAAGGCCCGTGGTTTGATTCTTATTCAGGGTACCTACTTACCTGAGCATTTTCATTCGGTCCAGAAAACCTCCTCTGGCAATTTTAGATAACACAATGCAGGGAAAAGTCATTGCAGTGTTAAATATTTAAGTTCATTCAGCATCACCAACGGTCGTGATTTCTAACATTTATTTAACACTGCTCTCCAATCACTTCTTCGATCATCTAACCTTTTCATGTGATCCTTCTCTTGGGGGTCGAGTTGGTGTGGTAGCTAGAGTACTGGCCTCTACTGTACTGCCAGTAACAGAGATTTTCCATATGTATACCGGTCCCTGCTTGGCTTCCGTAAGGAGTGCAATTCAAGTTTGGTTCATTTTTTCAATTCATTTTTGGTAAGTAATTGTTCTATGTAGAGGAGAAATCAAATAATCGGGAGTCATTCGGGTGGTAACATTAGCCATGTTTTCTCTTGGAGGAAAAAATTGCTTTAAATAACCAGATTTCTGATTTTGAAAAAGACAATCCATAAACGAACCAAGCAAGTATTTCATTCTTGTTTTGGCCTTCAGCCATTTAAGCCTGGTGAAATAAGGGGAAATATGATCATCTTTCTTGAGGTTAAAGATAAACCCTACAAACATATTTATTAGACGTTCTAGTTTAACATTGAGCTCTTTAGTAATATCGTGGTACACAAGGGAGCAATAATCAAAGTGGGGGAATATTAGTGAGGAGATTAGTTGATTACGTGTATGAAGGAGAAAGACATTTGTCTGAATTTTAAGGTGATGGAGGATGATATTAACCTTATTGCTTATGGCTAGCACATGATTTTGCCAAGACAAGTTGCATACCATGGGTACCCCAAGGTTTTTAATATTATTTGAATATAATATTTCCGCATCACCAACTGTTATCTTAGGAAATGCATTAGCGTCAACTTTTCTGAATAATTTTGAATTTCCAAAAAGTATTGACTTGGTTTTGCTACAGTTCAGTTCAAAACTCTTATTTACAGCCATAAAGTGATAGCGTTAACATCCTGGTTTACTTCGGCGATTGCATCATTCAACTCATCCAAATGGTAATGATAGTAAATTTGCATTATTTTACTATGTAAATTACATGGTATGGAAGAAACAAGATGGGCATCAAGCGGAGAATAGCTTAAGTTAAGAAGACTGTTATAATGAAGACAAAGCATCTATGCTCATAGAGGACACTACTGGAGACCAGGAAGAAATATGTAAAAACCATGCGTGTAGGCAATGCCACTCCACGGTCCGGAAGTGTGAATCACTGGAAATACGGAACAGATAAGATTTAAAGCCCTTAAACGTAATGCTGGAGAAGGATTTTGGAGATCAAATAGGCGGAAAGGGTAAGAAGTGGGGAAGTCTACAGAAGAGCCGGAGAAGAAAGGGCTCTTTTAAACAGCAAATGGAAAAAAAGAAGTCAATATATTGAGTAAACTTGAGGAACAACGAATTAGTAAATGAAATACTTGAGGTTAAAATCGATGGAAAAGCCCTACGAAGCAGACCAAAGGGCAAAGAGGTACCTAGGAAAAACCAAGAGGGACATTTTAAGAAGAATTACGGAGAAATAAAAGAGCAGACGTGGAATAGGGAATAAGAGAGGGCTGCAGTTGACCTATTCTAAGATTGATTTACTGATGACGTTGATGTTGATGAGAAAAGGACTAGAAGAGTTTTTCAAGTCGTGTAAGGCAATAAAGGCACCTTTTGCGGCAAGGCTTAATCCTAAAATACGCTTGACTCGGCATCATAACGGTAAAACCATCGGTAAGTATTTGTCGTTTACCACTAATGAACATGGACCAAAATCACGCGAGGAAATATGCAATTTCCTTCAACACTGGGAAGGGAAATTGCGAATATATCCGAGCGAACGTTGCGCAAAGGGTGTCGTGTCTAGACTGGCCTCGTATTCAAGGCATTACTGCTGCACGATAATTGCGAAGAGTGGACATCAGCATTCTGCTTGGTTTACACGTACCGAAGTTGATTTTTGTTCATTTGATACAAAATCTCTCAGTTTAACAGACAGTAAATTTTACAGAAAAAACACTTTCCGACTATACTAATATTGATAACACAAAAAATACGTAAAATAAGCGGAATATAATTAGAACGTTATCTGTTTTTCATGCCGATGCCAAGGAATATTCTAAATCCATCTACTCGAATCGGTCGAATCTGGCATAATACGCTGGTGTTTTTAATATATGCCTAACATATTCAGTAAAGCTATCCGATTTAAATTTCTAATCTGTACTTTAACCTACGCTTTGATAATGATTCCCACCCTAATTCTTGTATTAATTCTGAAACACTACTCAACCTATCGTAACACCTTTTAACGAACCTAGCTGCTCTACGCTTCACACTGTCTAGTTCTCTGACCATACAATTTAGAGGAGGCCACGTGCAAGTGAGTCATTCATCCTGTAGTTCAAGAATTAAATCAACGAATTATGTGAACATTTATAAGAAGAATGTAAGACACGATACTGTTGCCAGCGGTGGCGTATATGTAGTTAATAATAAAGTAGTGTAGTAGCAGTGGTATGTGAAACGGCATTAGTCAGTGTCCCTTATACCCGGTGTTCCCAGCCTTTTTAATCTTCCGTCCCACTTGAAAACCAATTCCCACCACATTACAGAGTGAAGTTCTGTTTTTTCAACTTTTGGCACGTATTTTTGATAATAATTCAGATGTACACGCTCCTATTTACGATATCCTCGAGGGAGTTAAGGATAGGGCGCGGATAGAGCCAGCTGGAGCTCCGTACACTGAGCTTTGAGGTTCCACCCTTGGTACGCGTCCAACCAATTGGAAAATACTGCCTTACACGACCGATGGCTATAAGGTAACTTTCATGCATCCCCTCCTACTGTCCGTTGCAAAATTCCGTCACCCGAGTTTGAAGACTAATATCTAGAAAACGGCTCAATGGATTTTAAAATAAAATACATCATATTAAAGCGTGTTTATTTTTGCGTTTAGTGAGCGTGTACACATTTTTTCACCTATTATGTTAATTTCAGTATGTTCTTTAAAACGGAATTTTAGCGCATTTTTCCGGGTACCGGACGGTTGCATAGCATTTACGGCTTCGTAGTAACAACACGGATCGAGATATTAAAATTTCCTTTTCACATATTATAGAAAATATCTTTCTTAGTAGTCACTATAAGTTTCATGTTATTTAGTGCATTAGTATTTTAGTTGTTGTTGAAAAAGTAAGACTGCGTTATTTTCCGTTTTGATAATAATTCAGATGTACACGCTCCCATTTACGATATCCTCGAGGGAGTAAAGGATAGGGAGCGGATAGAGCCAGCTCGAGCTCCGTACACTGAGCTTTGAAGTTCCACCATTGGTACACGTCCAATCAATTGGAAAATACTGCCTTACACGACCGATGGCGATATGGTAACTTTCACGCATCCCCTCCTACTAGTAAGAGCATCAATAATTAATTCTCGGCTCATTGGTTAAATTCGAAATCTTCCGTGGAAATGGGCTGACGGGGTTTAATGTCGCGTGAAAAGGATAAAGAAGGCGAACGACAACGCGGCATCATTGCAGATATGGCCTTTACGTAAAAGCAACGTAAATACCCAATTTTTGCTTAGATGGACCAGTATTAATGGGGATTGGGTTGGCGGAGTGGCTAGAGCATTGGCCTCCCATCCAGAAGGGCTCAGGTTCGAATCCCACCCATGGAATCCTGGTCACTACTTGAGTTTTGTGTGAAGAAAATTTCAGGTACTGGCCTCCTTTCGTTGGAGGGGACGTTGAACTGTGTACCCCTTTGTGCCTTTTGTTAAGGGAAGTCTAGTGCCAACACCGGGTTTCTCTTCAAACTTACTATGCTCCAAAAACTCCATACCTCCAAACGAACACTCTCATGGTCAGGTGATGTTTAACGCGTTCCAAATGCTGTTCTTTTTAGAATGTCTGCATTGCAGTTTTACTTTTTCTAAAGACCTTTTGATACAAAATTAGTGGACTGGATCAAAATTAAATGATTAGGATTTTTCTGCGTGTGCAAAATATTTTGTATGGAGGAGAAGTTATCAAGCGAGTGTAAGGTGGCTTCAGCGGCATTTGGTAGAGACTGCTTTCAATCTACCACCGTACTTGAGGAAATTAGATGATCAAAATCTAATTCTTCTCTCTTTTTTCAATGTAAATGATTGACATCTTGCTGTTAAAAATACTAGTAATGTCATGTTTTATTTTATCTCTATTCATGATTTATTTGCTGAAAGCATTTCATGGTAAAATTTGTTTCATTCTATCGTTTTAAGTATATTTTGGTCAAGTATCCCTATTAGGTTTAGCATTGTATTTTTGCAACAGCTCTGTCGCTGTACTAGTGCCTTTTCCAAATAAAAATAATACCCACTTCTCTTCATACCGTCCAAAACTTTTTCTCCATCTTTCACCTACCATGCTTTCTACCTGGAATAGAAGTCTTTAGTTCTCCTATGTTCTATCCACATGCTGTGCCTCCTCACCATGCTCATCAACAACCTTTTCTCTTCTACGCTCGACACTTTATCACTGAAGGGATTGAGTACTCAGAAATTTTAATTCAGGATATTCAACTCAAGATTTCATAGAAATAGTATGACACGATAGTAACTGAATGGCCATAAGATTAAAATTCTTTAGGTGATATCATTGAGTGCAGATAGTTTGATTTTCAATTCACCTCATAGCATAGTATTTATCGAAACCCTGGTCGTAAAAATAAATACTAACTGTTTAATTGACTAAGTTTATTAATTCTTCCCTTCAATTCGTCTAATTTTTGTGTTTCTCTCATTTTACAGGATAAACAGGAGCGGGAAGAAGAGGAGAGGAAGCGAAGACTGCAGCTATATGTATTTATTTCAAGATGCATAGCCTATCCTTTTAATTCCAAACAGCCAACAGATATGACGAGGCGGCAAACTAAAATCACTAAGCAGCAACTTGAAACAATTCAGGGCAGATTTACTGTAAGTACGGGAATTGCTTAGTTTTAATTCTATGGAAAAACTTTTCTCAAAATGTGATTACAATTGGTGTGTGTTAGAGAAAAAAGATTCGCTATATTACAGAAGGGTGCTTGAATTTCATTACCGGAATGAAGTCATTGCAGATGCCTACTGCGAATTTCTAATTATCATCTATTTCTTGATAATTGTAGTTCGATTGCATGAGTGAACTATTTCCAACTTTTTGTGAAATTATTAGTGTGTATTCTTTATTAGTTAGGTTAATGCCAATTTAATTTACCTTTTCAATAAATTCTACTTTACACGGACCTAATCGTATTATGATTATGTTCATTGAAGGGCATAATCGGTCACATTAAACTCAATTATTCTTGTTGTATTTTTAAATTTTTCTAGCATAATAATTTCATTTTATGTATTATCTTTCATGGATAGAGCCTCGAGGGAGATACGTTCGAAATTAATTTAGACCTACATATCATTTTTGTAGTGCATTTGAAATAATGTTACGTCAACTACATAGAAAAAATAAAAATAGTATTTTAGATAATGCAACACAAACATAGCATCTCTGGCACGTAATGCATTCGTTCTTAAAGTATGTCATCGTACGGGTTCATCGGTAGCGTTTCTTCTCTTTCGCTGGAATTTAGCATCAATTTCATCGTTTCGCGCGCCTTTACTTCTCCGTATTCTCAGTGTAAAAAGTCATTGACTGTTTTGAAAATGTTACGCCGTTAAAGAAGGAGATATTGTTTCATGGCACACTGACAATCGCGCTAAATCTCTCTACTCCAGTAGGTACCTTCTACTCCGAGGCAGACGACTCCCCGAAGAAGTTCGCTACACCGAACACTACAGCCGATGCGGAGACTTCAAGTGATCAGAGGAGATGAAAACGCAATCTCCTTTTAGGGCCAACTTAAAGTCTCTCCCGAAGCGAATGTGTGAACTGGCGAAGTACCTCGTCCATATTTTGTGTATACTTGAACGACAGGGGTTCAATCGTTAATGCTTTAATTAAAATGCCAGGTAATGTAAGGAAGAAGATCTAGGATATATTTTTTTCAACGGTCGATTCTCCATAATTATGGCGACACTACTGCTTTGCAAAATTCCACCCACCGAGCGTACTGCAACAACAGTTCAAAACAGACGTCTGCACGGAATGTGACGAAAATGGGGAAAATTTCCGTTTCTGATCAATGTGAATTATGTTTACACCGAACCAGTTTAAATCTGCGTCACGAAAACTGCCAAAAACGTCATTTCAAAGTTACCTGTTACTATTTCTTCCATAAAGTTCGAGGTATTTGTTAGTATCGCCATGTTACACTCGAATGTATCACGTGTAATGAAATTATTCAATAAGCGAAATAATGGATCCATTACCTACGGTTTCCACGGATCGTATATAAGTCCTTGGTCTTGGAAGTGATACGTCACGATTTACCAAGGCCGTGCAAGGTAGTGAAACCTCGTCCTTGCAATTTAACGATGGTGAATTAATTGATTCAAGAAAGCTTAGGCACTGCCAAAGCGAAGTACATTCCTGTCGAGTATGGATGAAAATTTAATTCCCAAATTTCCCCACTGACTCATAAATTCTAATATATTCAGTAAATGTTCATATGTCTATCTTAGGGCTCGTTTATAGTGAAGGAAGGCATCCACACCGATGAATATGAGGCGGGTTGGGCTTTTACATCCATCTGTGAGCGGTGCTATGAAGGGTACAATCAGGATAAGACGGGAAAAATATTTTTCAAAAAGGTGTACTTAGTGCTGCAGCGATATCAAATGTACCGTGCAACCCGGCAGTGTTGTTTCCATGCTCCTTCGTAAAAGAGCTGTAATCTTTAATCAGTTACGGTGACACAAAGCACTCTTATTTTGCCATAGCAAGACGTGAACTACTCCCACAAAGCCTAACATTTTTGTTTCATCAACCAACCCGACACTGAAATGGACGATCAGTATGCTAATGGAAATCAAGGTTTTGCAGAACTTGGACTCGTAATAAGAGGATATTACCCGGGCACTACTACATGAAGGCTTGTGGAAATGAATCGGGCTCAAGAAAAAGATTAAATCGCATGCACCCGCCTGATTTAGAAGTTAATCAAATGAGTCTAGATGGGACGCACTACTCGAGATTTGTAGAAAAAACGCTCACTGCCGTGGTCACTCGACAGTAGTGATGATAATGAAAAGAACTTCTTTGTCCTAATCACAAAACAAATCTATTCATTAATATTTTATCTCATTATCTAAGGCCAGGTTTTTTGTGGGTAGCGCTAACCGTCATTTGATGCGAACATTTATTTAATGAGGTGGTTGCCAACACTTCTGGTCACAAATACTGCATTACAGATAATTATCATGAAAATTCATAGGAGTATCCGCTTAAGTTTTCCCCTCAACGCCTTCGCCGAAGGACAGGGTGTATCATTAGAAGTGATGTCCAAGCGGCATTCAGTCCGAGATTGCAATGAAAACCGTGCGCCAGGTTTTCCACACGGTATTCCATGCATTCATGAAGTTACGTTCACTTTTATTGCTATACACGGTACAATTTTCATCGGGTATCTCTCCATGTATCGAACGACACAAGGAAAAGTATAGTGTAAAACAGCCCGTACCTATGCCGCCTAGAGTTGACAACCGCAAGCTAGAGCAGTCTATTACCGTAGCCACTACTTACACCACCGCCTTCAATTCAATACTGATGCAATATCGCCAAACCGTATATGATAGCAAACCAGATGTAAAACTGCCGACCAGCGTTGCCGACAGCTACGTGTAAGTGAATGGGAAGCGACCCGGAGCCGAGGTCATTTTTTTCTGGTAGGCGCGGGCTCTAGTGGTTGCACTTGAGAGTGAGTGGGTGATGTGGTGAAATTTCAGGGAACGGAGGGAGGGTGTAGAATTAACCGGTGTTGGCATTTGGGTTGTTAAAGCAAAAAGCCGAGGGATTCGCAGTTTAGCGTCCTATCCGATGGACGCGGTACTAACTGATAAGTGCTCTTCACACAGTACTAAAGTAGGCATTGAAAATTTTCTTCCATTGACGGAACTTGAACGCATGCCCTCGGGATGGAAAGTCCGTACTCTATCCATTACACTGATCCAATTGTGGATTATTTTAGCCTCGCAAGATATTGAAAGCAGTACTCCTCCACGGAGTATAGAATTACCAATTATAATGTCAGTAATGTTCTAATTGGACGTGGAATAATGTTATCATTAAGCGCATGATATTGAGTAATGTAGGTATATGAATTAATGAGACTTACATGACCCAGTCTTGTGGTTGGCTTGAACTTTATTATTTTCTTTATTTATAAATCTCAAGAGATATATGGCCCTTGGTAACTGCTTGAATGTGGATAGAAAAAGCAAATAAAAAACTGCATTCCAGTGTCTGAATTACCGTATTTTATTTAGCAAAGGATCATTCATGTCGTGATTTCATTTCAATTTTCAATTTCATTTGGCCTTATATCATATTTTTCTGTCAGGCATGGACTTTGGAATTGAACCAACAACTTTATTTGACACACTCAACAGCTGCATATAATAGAAAAAATTAAAACCTGTAGCTCAGACTCAATAATTAAATATTAACAATAAAATTCAACAATGAAAACATTAAGTGAAAACGAAGAATCATAAAAAATAACAATAAAATATTTGCCCCATTTCAGTCGAAATTTAATAATAATATACACATAATTACACTGCGTTTAAATAGGAAAAGTAAATGAACAAGAGTAGGAGCTATGAATAATTCCAATGCCAGCTTAGAATGTGGTATAAATATGCCGATAGCTGACTTCATTATACCTTTTAACTTTAATTTATCTTTAAATTATCAGGTTCCATGATCACATCGCGTTTGATACGGTCAGTTCGTGAAATCAAGAGTATCATTTCCCTTCCGTAGTGCTTTAAGAATTTCTCGTAAAGACTCTTAATGAATCACTCTTAAATTAGTTGACTTTTTCTAGCATTCAAATGAGCAAATGGGATTTTGTGTATTCCTTAGTATGTTTATTTGAAAACGGTCGCACATTTCAAATAAACACACTGTGGAACACTCAAATTTTTATAGCTATGCCTTATTCTGGGGAAGATTTTTAATATTTATAGCATTTTAGAAGTAACATAATTTTAAAGTTATAAAAATAAATAAAGTAGCGCAATAATGAAACCTAGGTCAAATTGTAATTTAAAATTAAAGTGCTAAGAACTAATTTTGGTTCACATTAAATGTATACACATGGATGAAGTAATGATGGAATTCAAGTTCATAATCGCATAATGTGTTTAAAAAAATATAAACTAAGGCCTTTTAAAAACACTTGTCAAATTCTATTCTTTTCAAGCCAGTCTTTGGATTGTAATTCTTAGCGAAAAAGTTTGATTGTAACCAACTGCAGTAGACCATTATGTGTGGGTTACACGTACAAATATGACAAGAAAGGGATAAAGATAGTGGCTGCTGATTCGATTCCGTTGTCATGGCCGTTATCAATCGACGCATTATGACTGCGGCTAAAAATACATTCTCAGACTTCATTGAGATTCATGATGTGAAAATTGGACTAGTGATTGATGCAAAAGCCCGGGGTCAATATGTAAGTCAAAAGTAAGCAACGCAAAGTTTAAACAATAGGTTCACACCTGTTAAACGTTGTGTAATAAAATAAAATCGGACCATGACAACTGACAGAACGATAGTAAAATGAATTCCACTATGTCAGTTAAATTTATAACATTTATCGTTGTCACGTAATAATTTTCGTGACTACTTTTCGTTAATTATTCCCTTTCACGTACCCCATTCTGTAAATAAAAAATGAAAATATTGAGATCTCTTCGTCATTTGTATTTAGCACTGCAGTGAAGGCCTTAACTCTTAATATCTCGCTACTGAGAGTGAACAACAGGAGCAGTATAAATTCGAAATCAATGGAATGAATCCGCAGGTACTCTATAGAGCACTTAGTGAATATTTCTTACTCGCCGCATCACGAAAGAATTTTTAGCTCGTCTTTTCAAATAGATCTGTCGAGCAAGATTCGTCAACTCCGTCATGTCGGCAAAATATGTGCGGTACCGCATCCATGAAACTCGCATTTATCGGAATTAAAGTTTGGAAAATAATAAGTTTCCCTAGAGTCCTTTTTACAGCGTAGAAGAATGATAGCCGTATAGAGTTCATTGCTGAGCGTTGAGAGATGGTTAGGTGCTTTCATTACATCGATGAAACGTATTCTTCCCGAACGCTATATTGGCTAACCAATGATAGCTTTAGCCTTAGGTGGTATCCACCGAACGTCGTGAGTCCATGCTGAGGTGCAATCACGCAATTTTTTGCATACAGTTGAAAATGCTAATATGACCGACAGCATGTCAAAGCCTCCGAGAAGAAGAGATGCCAGTAAGTTGACGTACATATTTCGGGCACTTGTTTTTCACATCCTGAGGAACGGAATGCAGCTTACCTGTAGAGATTGCAGTTTATTTTTAACTACCGGAAAACTGAGACTGATTCGAACCTTCATATTATGGCTAGTTTTTCCAGGAAAAATCCACATCTTATATAGGTATACGCGAAAATGACGTATTTCAGGCGTTTTAAAGCTGTTTTTCTATGTTACACATATCCCATTTCTTATTCATGTATAATTTTAAGTGTTGTTTCCCGAGTGAGTAGCGTGAAAAGGTATGATTCTCTAAATTAAAACAGCCTGCGTACATTTTTTCTGCAAGCACTGGAAGTTCGCAAATTTGGCACTAGTTTCATTTTACGCTGGGGCATGTGTACAGTAGGTACAAAAGGATGAAGGTGGTTTTGTTCTTCCTCTTTTGTCCCTCCATACCAGTGGTTGGCAAAACTTTACAGACTAATAAGTAAACCCTATCCCTCTCAGCAATTTAATTCAAATCTCAAATTCAAACTAATTTGATTATGATTTACTGACTGACTTTTACTGTACTGATTATCATTTACTGACGCCACGATATGATTATATAAATGGAGCCATGTTAATTTTATTTTCATTTTCAATTGTACTTCAGAGCCCCATGTAAATACCCAAAGGGCGTTCACGAGCTGCAGTTTGCCAAACCCTGGTCCATACCATTGCCTTGTCGTCCTGTATCTTAGTTTTAGCTTTATTTTGACCTGAAACTAAGCAAAAATCCATTCGCAAAAGTAGCGCAGAAGCTTCTCTACCGAGCTACATTTCTTTGGTTAAGTTGTACGTAAGCCTCTTTTAGATCTTAAGCTTGCAAAAGCTAAGTTCTGCCGCGCAGGAAACAGTCGTGCTTTTATCATTGCTCCAAAAAAAACAATTAATACTCTAACTAAAAGCGGATTTTCCCTTTCATTCATAAGCCCGGACACTCATAGGCATTTACTGCCGATTTTTCGCTTACGTGCCTGCCCTCTAGTGCTTTATATATAGCAGATTAAAAGTGCCTCCCACAGATCCCATGTGTTGAAAATGTATTCCAAAAATGTGACCTTCAACTTTGGGTAATATTAGACATGATGCTTTGCAACCAACCTCCTCCAACTATTTAAAAGAAGGTAAAACTTGGTGACTTCCACAGTTTATTAAAAAATCATTACCGGTTTCAGCCGTTGGCATCAGGTATGTTTCGGATGTGATTTTTTCTTAAACGAGGAAGTCACAAAGTTTAAACGTATTTTAATTATCACGTCCTTCCTCCACAGTGACAGCTTCGTTTTTCGATTTATTTACTTCATTATCCTAAACATACACTAATGAGTTAATCATTTTGGTTGCGAGGCTCATGGCGCGTTCACGTCTTCCCTCCTACCTCTCCTTTGCTCTTATTTTTCACTTGCCCCACCCTAATACCACGCCTTCTTGATGCCTCTGATCCCCTCGGTTAGGTCCGATATTAATTTAATAACCGAGCACTTCACTTATGCATGTCCTCTAGAGCCTGTGATTGTATTATTTGTGGGTGTCTTTTGTCAAAAATGCAATTAACTGCGCAATATCAATAGATGTAGCGGATAAGCACCTTCTAATAATGCATCAGAAATGTCTTTAAGATTATTTCAACGAGCCATGAGTCCCTTGATGCACGTAATGCCTTTATAATTGGATTATTTTACCGAAAATAAATTGTATAATACTTATTGAATGTGGTCGTTTTATACTAAATGTTATGAATGAAAATGTGTTGTAAGATGGGGAAAGTAAATTTAAGGGTGATTATGGCTACTTTCGCGGAATCAGAACTACTTCCTCTAATTTAATTTTGTTTACACATGAAGAAGAAATCGTGATCCAGGTAGGCCGTTCTGAATTTAGCTTAACATTATGGTAGTTTGATTATTATTTAATTGCTTTCAACATTTCAAAATCATTTTGAAATCTAAGTTCACAGCATCGCCCTTTCTGCTTCCGCCGAAATTTTGTGATGTCGCATGTTTTTGTGCATGTATTCATGAATGTGGACGTTTTTCTTCTTTATAATTTATGTAGTAAAAATGTTGTTTAATATTTATTATGAAGCTGACACTATAATTGTTACTCTTTTCAGAGTTTCTTGAAAGGTGATACGCAAATAATGGCAGATGAAGCCTTCCAGAATGCAGTTCAAAGCTACTATGAAGTGTTCCTTCGTTCTGATCGTGTCCTTAAAATGGTGGTGTCAGGAGCCTGTTCCCAGTATGACTTCAGAGAGGTCTTCCGCAACAATATTGAGAAAAGAGTCAGGTAATTACTTCTTGATTTATGCCTTGCATGAAATGTTAGTAAAAATGGAGAGCTGTTGTGAAATTAAAAAATATGGCAGTTTGCTTTTGAGGTGTGGGTATCATATAGTGAGTTCTAGTGATAAAGTTCTTAAGTTAAACAATTGCTGAAAATCAGAGGTCAGGGATTGAATTCACGAAAACCATATTAGCCATGTGACTCCAGATTTGATAGATTCCCGGAAGTAGCTTCCTCGTATTTAAATTGTCTCTTAGAGAAACCTGGATCAAGTCTCGAATCTCTGATTCCTGAAAACTTGCGAAAAAATTGGGGATAAGAATTTTTTAATTTTTATTATTTTATTTAGGTAAAAAAACGAGATAAAGCGCGCAATACGGGAATCCCGAGTGAAAACAACTTTGTTTTGTTTGGGAAGTCATGCGGGTGTGACGTAGATCTTTTACGAACAAATATATAAGCATACAAATGTAAGCAAAGCATTGATGCCAATGGTTGCGTGGACACCGGTAGTGGAACCAGGGGCGAGGTAAAAGTTCTTGACATTTTTTTATTAATTGAGAAGAAAATAGGGAAAGGGAAATGGATTCACATTTTGACGTTAGTTTTACGTGTTTTCTCTGGGTATCCTAAGGGCGTAATTTTGGCATTTTTTCCAGGGGCTTGATTGTTTTACCATGTTTACTAGAGAGTGAACTCAAATACGCCCAGGGATATAAATTTGTTGAATAATTTTGAAGAGTTAATTAAGCAGAGTTAATATAGGTGTCCTAAAAAATCTCGTGGTGGAATTTCTGATCTGCTTGAAAACAAAAAAAAATATTCCGCTCACTTACTGTTAATTGTTCAAGAGAAAATTTCAGTCATCGAGCGAGTCTAGTTCTACTTTAGCCAGTTTTTACCATAGATAAATCCCTGTTTATCATTTTTGTGTACGCTGTTACTGAAAGATCTTTTTGATCCTTGATTTCCAGAAGGATATTGCAAATCCTGAACACTGAAACACTTTCGCTCTGTTTAGTTACGAGGTACTATCGCTGGCGTGGGGTCTGATTTTTCGTGATCCTCCACTCCAGCGTGTGTTGATCAAATATTTGACTGGCGTAAATAACTAATAATAAAAATCTTGAGCTCTTACCCCATCTATAACATCTTAAAACTTGTCCTGTATACAGGATTTTGTTGATAATTTTCGGTAGAATCGCAATCAGCGGCCAAGCAGCACCAAACCGAGTGAAATAAGACTGTGTAATATCTCAATCAATTATTTTTAGACTATTTACCTTTTTTGTATTTTACCGGCTCAGCAGATTCACCATGTTCAACACGCACACACACATATATTGGTGAAGTTTATATTGCTTTAGTCTACTTTAAGACATCAACTTGAAGTCTTGTGTACATGCTGAAATCGGGTTATGGTTGCATTATGCCCCATGGTGTATAGAATTTATTGGGAAGTGAATTCCTTCATCTGGATCACTCACTTGGACGCGGGAACTTCCGGTCCGTTGCCAAGAATTCCAACCGCTATGATACCACGCTGTTCTACCGGCACATAAATGCTAAATAAATGCTAAAGAACTATTTTTATTTTTCCGAATCTGAGTAAATTATTACCAGCATACTTTATTCTGTTGTCCGTCATTTCTTCTATTACAGTGACGATCTCATACTCTTGTCCTCGTCTTAGTCATTTACAAATACACATGCATGCAATAGGTCCCTTAACGCCAGAAAGATAAATGATATGATAAGGTGAGAAGTCTGTACCTATCGCCTGTAAAACTGTTGAGAAGTCTAGAAAGACTTCTCAATTAACTCTAGAGACGCCACATAATTGCACCAATTTCCTACAAAAGTAATACATTCTTTATTTTGCCTGCCCTGTTGAAGCTGGGTTGCCATTTAATATAAGAGTAAAAATAAATATTTCCATAATTTATTCCAAATTTTTATAACAGTTTTCAGCCGTTGGAACACCATCAGTTACATTAAACTGCGAGGTCGGATGAATCTGGTTGAATAATGCATAACAGGTCGTTGGAGTTACAAATGATGTCTTCGGTGTGAAGATTTCCAGCGAGTATTGTTAAGACCTTTACATAACGGATGTTAAGATCTGTACTTGAGGTCATCCGGGTTTTCTCCCGCGTTCTCCCATTCTTGATGACGACAGTTTCACTGGTGCTCTATTCCGCTTCTTAAATTCTTAAGTGGATTATTCATACTTGAAGAAAAGAACAAGAACGCCGCTAAACTGATGCCACCAAGAATGGAAGGGTGCAGAAGAAAGCCCGAAAGACGACGCGCAGAATTCTACATATGGTCCGATTGAATAGGTTTCATTTATGTATTAGTACTTTGTATCTAATAATTTAATAGGGAAAGATACTTAAACGAATGGTGTGAACTCCAAAATGCGATATTTCTGGAGTTGCTTTTGAATCCTTCTTTGTACTTTAGAATGGGGGTAAGGAAAAATGGGGAAAGGAGATAGGTGATTTATTCGTAGATGAAAGAATTTTTAACTTCGAGATATCAGGTTTGCAGTTGTTTGCGGGAGGTGACCGACATTTAAGGTCATTTGCGCCATTTTAAGATTGGTAGGTAGAGATAGGACTTTTCAGGGCACGGAGGGAAGAAACCCGGCTTCGGATTTAGCCTATTCTTAAAAAAGGGCGCCCAGGGGTCCACTGTTTAACTTTCATCCCACGAACGGAGTACTACACTTGAAATGCTCTCTGCAAGACACTCAAATAGGGACCGGTATACCGCTGAAAAATGTGCCACTGGACTCGAACCCGGGTCTTTGGGATGGTATGTCAGTCATCTAGCCACTACATCAACTCGATTCTCTGGCAGATGATTGTAAAAATGTAGTGGGCTAAAGATAAAATACATTTTTCACTTTAGAGAATAAAATGGTAACTAAGTTTGTAGCTATTATTTTATTGTAAACAGTTCTGGTTTGCTTCCTCTAGAAAAATCCTTATCCTTTTGCCCAGCCTGCTGTACACATCAGTCATTCGTCAAACCCCCTTTACTTAATCTTATTCGCCGGTGTACATTACGGCCTGCTTCACTCTTTGAAGAGCTTCATACCAGGGGGAGTGATGTAAAGATGGTCCATAGGGAGAAGGTGGTAGAGTGAGGAAAACCCCGGCGCTGCCATGAAGCTTGCCATGTCTGCTCTAAACGAAAGCCCCCCCCCCCCCCCCCCCCCCCCGTTGGGCCAACAACTTAACGTTCCATCCGAAGGCCTTTGTTCCGAACGTGATCAACTTGGGATCAAATCCACATCCCTCAAGTTTGGATCGAGATTTCACCCATAAATTAGGTCCACCTCCGGATTTCGAAATCGTGTATGGAAGCCAGAGCACTAGCCGACTCAAGTACCCCACCCGTTCCATCATCTTTGCAGTCTTCTCTGTCGAGAGTATCGTTTTGGGGTTCATATGATTCCAGTCTCTGATAGGGAAAAATCTTATATTCATGTTTTACCGTTAGCCAATTAGTTCGAGTACCTGTTCTGTATTGTAATTTTCGCGCAAAACTTCACTTTCGGAGCATCAAAACCAGTATCTATTATTTGCTATCTTACGATAAGCCATTTTATTTTCATCACTTTTCGGATTTTGTTTGCTCGTTGCCTTGTTTAAAAAAAATACCCACTCCAAGTTTTGCTAATGTGTCCTTCGCCGAATTTAGCCGTAAATTCGGCGTCTTGAAGTCCTAAATTGCGGACACGAATCAGAAAATGACTTCACTCCGTAAAGAGAAATGTATTCCTTCATCTTAAAATTCCTTTCACCTGCAGAGAAACTTTTTAGTTCATGAAGGCTTTATACCTATTAAAAAGAATGCAAGAGCTCTGCTCAAAAGCCGGCAGCTATCTGTGTATTCATTAAAACAGAACTCGCACTTTCCAACAGAATATTTAATGCACTTCCCGTTTCAACTCTCAGAGACATCTTCAGATGAAAAACGAATGTTTTGTCAAGGGAGTCCGTATTTATGTAAAGAGAGGAAGGGACCGGTGGGAGGGGTGAATTAAGGAAACAGAAGAGGAGGGGTGGGAGGAATTAAAGGGTGACATATTGGAACGAAAGGGGTCAGGCAAACGACAGGTAAAACCTAAAATAAGTGAATGGGTGGGTATATGATGGTGAAAACCTGGAAGAAGAAATTTCAGAATGAAATGGATTATGTGTTGAAGAGTGGTTAAGCTGGTAGTGTTCTAGTGAGGAATTAGCGACATTGAAGGAGTCAAAAAGCGGTCAAGGAAGGGATGGTCGATGGCGCACGGTAAAAAAAGGGAGAGAGGGAAGCTCGAGAAAGTTTTTCGCGATGTTCTATTGCCGGAATGTGATGGTGCGTGTTCAGTTTTTGGACTCAAGAGTATTGGGCAACGCGGGAAAGGGTTCCCGGTCACCACAACGTTCGAGTGTTATTGCTCCCCTCATGTGATTCACTCTGTAAACTCGACTCATCCGGCGATCGGGTTGGTGTGGTGGCTATCGTACTGTCCCCCCATCCCGAAGGAACAGGTTTGATTCCCAGCAGTGGCGGATTTTTCAGTGCCTCGTGGAGGGCATTTCAGGTCCAGTACTCCGTCCGTCGGATGGGACGTTAAGCCGTGGTCCCCTTGGCGCCTGTCGTTAAGAGTAGGCTAATGCTGACGCCGGGTTTCTCTCCACTCTTCCTCCATTACCTGAAATGTTCCTATCGCTACCCAATTACCCACCTATCCTAAATGGCGCAAATTATCTTAGCTGCCGGTCGCCTTCCCTTAATAACTAACTCGACTCACCCTTCGCAGGAGGGCTTTCGACTCCAATCAAATTTTAAGGCCATGTCCCATACTTCATTGTTTGCAAGCGTCCTAATTAAATCACTCTCGCTATATTCCAACGCGCGTGGACATCAGTGAGCGTTGGTGATCACATGGGCTTTACCTTATGTGGTGTGATTTCAAATTTTTTGCAATTAACCTTCAGGAAGGTAAATTACAGCTTTCAAATTTACCTTCTCTGGTCTACAATGTCCCGAGACATTAAAATGCAGCTCTAGATCGAATTTGTGCTACATAAAATAAATTTTCATCTCCCTCTTCATTCACAAACTAGTGTAGTTTAAATTCCAGTCAGAAATCTACAAGTGATCAGAAGAATGTACCCCAAATCTAAAAAGAATTAATGATGGCCTGGGTTTATTTACAGAAATTTCATTAAAATTCAACCCGATGCCTTGAGCAGGTTGCATATATTTAGTCTATGCTGATCTAGCAATAATTCCATTTATGGTAGACAGTCTCAACATAGTTTATGAACTAATTCTAACGATTCCGGTGATATGGGGTGGAAGCGAAACATAATAACATAGAAAGAAAACACGAGCCAAATTCACAAAAATAATAAACTTTACTACGACCTAGGTTTTACTGTATTACAGCATCATCAGAAACCCGGATCGTAGTAAAGTTTATTATTTTTTGTGCATTTGGCTCGTGTTTTCTCTCTATATTATCATAGCTTATAAACTTCACCACTTTGAGTAAAATTGGCTCTATCACATATTCATCAAGGAAGTTAAAATTTCTCGAACACGGTGCGCACAACACGAGTAGAATTAATTCTTTCAAAGCAATCAAAGTGTGAAAGAGTGAGTAAAGTATTTAGAAATTAGGAACAGTGATTCTTGTTAAATTACTGCCGACTAAACGGACAGATGTAGTAGCTATATGCCGAGCCGGCGAATTATTGAGAAAATGAATTGTATATCGATGAAATGGATAGAATTTCGAATGTGCCACCTGAGTTTCATGGAAATATTAAAAGTTCTAAGACATCATTCAAGCTCAATCATCATCAGTGGCTCTCTGAAGAGTAAATCCCTCGTTGTCAATTTGTGTCTTAAATTTACCGTAAAAGACTCAAAATATTCACGCGTTACTACACATTAGCAGCTTTTGCAGTCTACATTATAATGTTGATATATCTTTATCGGTAAAAAGAAGGTTCCAAGAAGTTATTAAGTTCATTTCTCGTTGGAAAATCCTCATATGTATTCAGTTTCCAATCGCATTTGAGTACGGGTAGCTAGGTAATGGAGCATGCTTATGAATTATTCCAAATTTGTAATTTTTCAGGGTCGAAAACATTTGTAAATATAATAAATACTAGGCAGTTTTATTTTATCGTACAAAATAAAGGTCCTCTAGACCGACTGTACTCCTCTTTGCAGCTTTTTGAATTGAAAACCTTTAAAAAGCTTCAAGCCCAGCTTCTTCCCATTGGACGCAAATAATGAGCGCAAGAAATGTCTCTCTTCTTTTTTTACTCCAAACTCTTCAGCTTCAGCTATTCTGAAGATGTATTGTCCTTTGCGACGCCCTTATCTTTATCTTTCCTAATTCGGTTATCTTGTCCCAGTATTTCGTATTCTTTGCACCATGCTTTCCCAATCCATGCCACATTGAGAAACTGTGTTTGCCATAGATGCTCAAACCTCTTATCCACGTAATTTCTTTGCGTATTTCTTCCAACTTATTTATACTTTCCGTTATCTTGGTATATTCCCTGTCTTGCTCCATACTTCGGGCATCGATGTTCCTTCTGCAGCTCCTGGTAATCACTTCATCCTTCTACATTAAAGTTTCCAATTCCCCTTTTACCTAAAAGTTACTTCCACCGTAAAACTGTTATCAGAATGATTTCCAGGTTTTTTATGTTATCTACTCTGAGCAGTCTCATATTTACCCTTACGTTTACGTACGTTCTTAACTTTCTCTAAGGCATTTTAAAAGTATATTCCTGTGGCTAGTATTTCCCTATGCCCCTTTTTGTTTGTCTTTCTTTGTTGTCTCATCTGGTATTCTATGTTTTCCAATTCACAATTTCATTTCTACCATGAAATATCCATCTGCATTTGGCTCTAGCAGTTGAAGGTGTTGTTCTATCTCTAGACTAAAATATAAGTAGAAATTCAAATTTCAGCCTAGCCTTTTTACTTTTACAATTTCCATTTCACTGAGTTTCCTAATTTCCCCAAATATCTGTATGTGGGTGGAAATATGTCAAATAATTTTGTTATAAATTAAACCCTTTGTTCCAATGGGTTAGATCTCTATTATTTGTTAGCAAAATAATCTTTTAACAGCATCAGTGGTTCCAACTTCGTTTTCCACTTAATGTCAATTTAGACCGGAAGGGAAGATATAAGGATGAGATATGAAGGGAAAGAAGGAAGGGTGCCGAGAATCATGGTATAACCTATTCTTTAAAATAAAGGCGCCAAGGGGACTACATCTTTACGTCCTATCCAACGGATGGAGCACTGAACGTGGAATGCTTCTCGTATAGCGCCAAAAAAAGTGATTATAATGAAATTCCCTTCGGGATTCGAATACGATGCCTAAGGGTAGAACTTAGCCAGCACTCTTACGATCCATCCTCACAATAAACGTTACTTCTTTTCCACGAATATTTCCGCATATTCATAATTGGGAAAATAATGATTCTGAAAAGAATAGTGGGAGAATAGTTAGTTTCTGGTGATTGAAGAGTGGAATAGGATTTATGAAATTGACAGGCAATATTCTCGTCGAAACTACTTTACCTCTCACTCTAATAATGCAAGTGGAAAAGATACATGACCAAAACATGACAAAGATGTGTAGGCAGTAGAGCATCCGAGTTTTGTAGGATATACGGGTTCCTATTCACAATTGCGCATAGCTGCTCGTGGAAAGTAATGGACAAATCATGAAAGTATCAAGTAGTTTAGGAAACTGTCATAAGGTCAAGGTTTCCAATGGCGACTCCGATCATTACTTATGGCAACGAGATTCGTTGTTATATTAAGATGATTATTATTGAGAATTGGCTCATGAAATGTATATCAGAGTGACATTTGGAGAATTCCAAGACAGCTTACAAATGCGTAAGCGGGGGCACGAAAAAGATAGCGTATAGGAAGGTGGGAAGATTTAAAATCTGGAATATTATAAGTGACGGGAAAATAATTGGAACAGAATGTTATAAATCTTGAGAAGTCATGGAATTCAGAAGAAGTGAAGGGAATAATGATAGCAGGCAGAAATGGATGCATACAAACACTGAGCTGGTTAAGTTAGAGTACAAGGAACTAAGAACTGAAGCAAGGAGTCTAACGAGGCACTAAAGGATTTGCGACGACATGTTGAAGTTACATAGGAATAAATGGGGCCAAGATTATCGAAGGCGAATATGTTATCAGTTTCTAAGAGAGAGAAGACTTGTATTTTCGTAAGGGAAGGCAGGATAATTATTTCTTTCTCCGAAAGAGTTTTCTGTCAGATGGAAAGAAAATATGAACAAGAAGAGGATATTAGTGTTGAGTGCAGACATAGATGTAAAATTCGACGCCGATAGTAGCGACCTAGTTACTGGAATATTAGACTCGGAAGTAAAGAGATTGTTAAAGAAAATGAAGTAGATAAATTCCCTGATAATGGATAACACCCAATGAGAATATCTGAAGAATGTAGGAAAATGTGGAAGATCAAGGTGCTTTGGAAATATTAATCGGGTATTAAGGAGTAGAGTACAGCTCAGGACTTTAGTTTTTTTTATTTTACCTGTCCCAAAAAATAGTGAAGCAAAAGTTGGCGGAGGCTATGAGGTGATTAGTTAAACTTCGCTCGGGTAAAGGTCATACTTCTACTTATAAGCAGAAGCCTGGAGGGGAAATCCAAATACTACTTAGCTGAAGGTCCACTTGAGCTTAGGAATTGAAGGAAGACTCAAAATGCCCCCGCGTTAATGAATACAGCAAAAAGAAGTACCAGTAGGTTTTGTTGTGTCTTTAGGAGGCCGAGACGACTTGCTGGAAACTTGAATATGTCCCAGTCAGCGTAAGAATGAAAAAAACCGATAGAGAATCTGGGTCGGCAGCGATAGACAGGGTAGTAATATAAGGTTGGCCGTTATCACCAGAGCTCTTTTGCATAAAGACGGAAGAAATGGTTCAAGGGAGGCCTGAGAGAGGCTTGATTTCTTAATATAAGCGGGAGCGTAGCTAATGAATTCGGGTAAGCTCACGGATTATCAAGCGTTACTTGAATAGTCCGCGCCAAGATTGCTATTTCGCTGGAGTCATTACAAAACTTGAACCAGAGATCTCAGAAGAAGGTTAACCACTATGCTACAGCAATGGGATTTTCCGACAAAAATTTGAACGTGAGCATAAAGGCTGAAGGGCGTGTACCAAAAGGGGTCTAAATATT
Source organism: Platycnemis pennipes (assembly GCA_933228895.1). Taxonomy (NCBI): domain Eukaryota; kingdom Metazoa; phylum Arthropoda; class Insecta; order Odonata; family Platycnemididae; genus Platycnemis; species Platycnemis pennipes. The sequence continues at coordinate 52,303,717 of OW121846.1, forward strand.
TTGTTACACGGGCAGCGTATTTGACAAAGTCGGTGTTAGTGCTGTAATAAAATTCCCGAAACGAGGAGGAGAATTATATGAGCAAGAAAGACTCAATTGCAAAGAACTTGAGACCGAAACCTTGAGCAAAGATGCCAAGACACTGTAAACATTTGATGTGGAGCGTTGCGTCATTTGGTTTCGTGGCCTGGGCCATGGAAAGTGGTGGTAGGATAAATTGAATAAATGTTGTTAGGGTGTGGAGAAGAATAGCTAAAGTAAGTATGTAGGATGGAGATTTAGACTAACCGAGAAGTGTTGGGGTGGATGGAACAAGTAATTAAGATAGGGTAACGAAGATCACCGAAGAAGAAATACTCGGTAAGCGACAAAGATGAAGGGAAAATATGAGGAGAGATGGTAATTTCTTGAAGATGACGATAATGTAGGTTAGACTGAGAAATATTGATAATATGAAGAGAAAATAGTGAAGAGATGAAAAAACGTAATGTATAGTGGAATATTCCAACAAAGCCTACCCTTATCTATTGAAAATCGATGAGTATTCTCGAAGCACCACATGCTATTCCTCCCCGTTGGTGAAATAGCGCCCTCGTTATTAATGCGTAAGTAACAAAATATTTTCCACTATGGGCAGCTAGACACCATTTTTCTCCAAAGAGAATTAAATATATCGGCGTGGACAATTATTAACTCTATAACTTTCGCGTAGCCTACTTTATGTAAAAGTTTTACTTTAGAAAGTATTATTTAATGTTTCCATTTTTCTGTGAATGTATATCAAGATAGTGGTAACTTCCTTGTTTCTTTTGATTAAACCTTGGTCTTCACAGATAAATCAGTAGTTTTCTCTGCACTCCGAATGGTATAGGCGTTAAAAAGGGAGTACTGCTATTCTAAAAAAAAAGACTCTCGCTAAATCTCGGGCAATAGTACTCAAATACTAGTCGAATTGCGTTTCAGCACCTCGCGTAAATATTTCTTGCGTTCAAAATAAAAACTACCGTCGAATATTTTGCCGACTGGCGATCAGCGGTAGTTATGTATGACTTGACACACCTTGACAGTGTGTGTTGGATTGATGTCTTCATTTGTACGCAATGTTCGTTCAGGGACATGATTGCATGGCCGGGTAATATAAAAGAGCTGCCTGAGTGAACATGGTTGCATGGTCGAGTAAAAGAGCTGCTAGAGTAAATCGGCATGCATTTTCTAGTCCCTTCATTAGTTTACATGCTGATTTATGGTCATATCGCGGGTTTTCACATATGCATTTCATGGGCTTCGAAATATTTTTTAAGTGCGAATGGTTGTAAGATACCTTAAACTTACCATACACTAGCGTTCAATAATAATATAAGGAGAAAAATATTTGAATGACGCGATCAATTCATATGCATTGCTAAAACGTGCGGATAAATCTCTTAAGAAATTCTAGTCCCCTCTTGAGAGAATAAAGCAGTAGAGGCTCTATTTTTCTACTTTCGTACTTTTCTACTTTCGTAACTAATTTCGTACTTTAGGTAATTTTCTAATTTACTCTTGAATCTAGTGACCTGTATACTTTCGATGAATTTGCATTAGTACTTTCGTATTTTTTTGTCGCTGTATTGTAAATTAGGGTCCTCTTTGAGCAACAAGCCCCCACTTTCTCGTAATTAATCTACATAATGCATTCTACTAGAGTTTACCTGATCTCCATTTTCACTCCTCCCTCCGCCAATCACCATTTATACGGGTATTATACAAAGGTCTTAACAAGTATGGTTTACCAATGCCCCCATCCCCAGGTTTTTTATGAAGCGTGAATTAAATGAAAAAATATGAAGCAAACTTCAGAAAGGCATCAGAAATGTACAAAACATGATTTTGTCAAACATCTCCAGTACAAAATATTTATTCTATCAGTTTGACTTATTCTATATAACTTATATATACCCTTAATACTCTGAATGACTAATTACCTTTTTTCATCGAAAACCCGACAAATGATTTTGGGAGTCCGATTTTCGTGGTATGACTGTACGAAAGAAGTCTGCATTTTCCATTGTCGGATTATTTCAACAATTCAACGTGACGATACCGGAAAATACAGCCTTGGAAGGCGGCCTCTGTTTTATTTTTCTATAGATTTCGCAAATTTTTCGTTTTCCACCAATTACACACTTTTACAATGTTCAATTTATCTGCGATCATACTTCAAAATCGTCATAATACGGGAATCTAACATGCTTCATACTTTCTAACTTGATGGATTTGCTTCCCTCGTGAATGAATGCCGACCGTGGTAGCCAGGCTGGTATCGCGCGTGTCTGGTAATCCAAAGATCACGGATTCTAGTCCCGAGGGAATGAGTTTTGCGTTTTTCCTCAAGGTCAAGTTTAGATTAAAAAGAGACTCTAAAAGCCGATTAGACCAGTACAACTCGCAAAATAACGCATTTCGTTGTTGCTAATTCTTACGGTGCCTTTTTTCAATATAGATGAAGGATCTACCCAATGAGTGACGTATAATGTTAATTCTCCCTAGCGAACATGCATATCGCGCACTCTGCTAACAAAATTACGTTGGGTTCCGCTTCCCAATGTTCCTCAAGCTTTCTCGACCGCCGATATCTAATCAAGGAAGTTCCAATGTAAAATGAAAGTTTTCTGTTTTCATACTGTAGGTATTCGTAAAGAAAAAAGGTTTTCTAGCCACCTAGGTCAATAGAAGACTTTTTATCCTAGTTTTTCGAAAAATCTTTTCGCTTTAAAAATTTCACGTGAGAATTCCCTTGAAAGTGCCGAGCATTACTCATGAAAATACGTGTGACGTAAAAATTACAACTTTTTGCGCGCTAATAGAATGTTATTATTACAAAAAATATATGAGATGGTTATTTCAGGAATGGAGGCACCGTTCTACAATCGTTTTCCAGCTGTTGGCAGAAAACTGCAATTATTGAAGAGTAAATGTGTAGGTGATAGATAGAAAGGTTATTGCATTCGGTTCATCAAGCTAGAAAAAGTAATCGCTTAAAAATATCTCTGTTCACTTATTTGCATATTCAGGGTTTTAATGCAGGTTTTATGTATCAATCGATGGCTTGGGGATTTTTTAGATAGAGCACTGTTTTTATACAGTAAATTTGTAATTTTTCATATGTTTATGACTCGTATAGTGGCAGATGAAAATATTTACGGGTGCATATCGCCTTTGACGCATATGCCTTGTTCTTCACTCTCGTTGTTATAATCTGCATCCGTGTAAAGACAGTATGTGCAAACTTAGGTGACTGTTCTCCCGAGAATAAAAATTTTGCCATAGGTCATCAACAAGTGATTGATTGAAAAATGTAACCATGCTCGAAAAGTGATATCGATTTTTACAGACATTAGTAACAAGAAATGTTGGATTTAAAATCGAAGTTCAATTCAAGACAGTATTAATTGATCAAGTTAATGCATCTGTTGAGTATCTCAGTGCATTAAATATTGCATTAAGTTTTTTTCAATGATTCTAGTCGCCAAGCTAGATGGCTAAACTCCAAGGCTCAGCTGATATCCAACAAATTGAGACCGATTCAGCCACTTTCATAATGATAATTGGCAAATTTTAACACGGCTTAAGTGTCTTCTCTTGGAGGAGCGGCGATCCCTTGAGCTTTTAAGTCCATCGAGTATCAAACCGATATGAGTCTCGAGGTGATGACTTGTAAATAGTTGGGGCCATTTGACCAGGGAGTACCGTGGAGTGCCGTGCGTTCTGCCCCCACGTCTAAATTGTTATTAATACGCAGGTTATAGATAAAAGACGTTCCGTGATTTTATTTCGAAGGCGACCGCATTGGTAATAGCGTAAACCTGTAGAAATTAATGTGATGTAATAAGCATAGTGCTTAGTATCTTAGCTCTGTTAGTATCATTTATGAGTCTGGTATATTATTAATAATTGTAGATTTAGTCAATACTTGTACATTTCCCATTTTTACGGGGAATAGTGGTAAAACCACTTCAATATATGGTGTCAACTGTAGCCATATTGCCAATGTTCTTTTGTTAATAATCTGTCTTGACCAAAGCAATTTGCATGTACGGACAAGTAATGGCACTTGGAATTTACTTAGGAATGTTAATGTTGATCATAATGCTGCGACGTCAAAATATCATCTGGTGCTCAGTATTTGGAAAAAGTCGATTCTTCTGAGACCATAACATTGATACAGCATTCAAATTTATTTATGACTGAAATAAGAAATTTTGTTGAGCAGCTTCAGTAAAAACCGCGATAAGCCACTTTGAATTCGGTGAATTGAGTAGATTTCTGTAGTGACCCTGAGGTAATGGCAATCTCTGAGTATTTCCAGTTACTCGCGATGTTTTGTTTTCTAAGTAAATTCCTGGTAAACTGGAACTATAACAGGGAAAGGAGAAGCGTATCCTTGTCCGTAAATTCAATTTTCGCCTAACAATGGGTGAATGCTTGTTCAAGTTGAGCTGTGCCTTTAAGATAATGAGATACTTACCGTAATAGTGATGCTATATTTTTGTATGATGCTGTTTGTCATACTAAGGAAATATTTGTGACATACTTTTCATTTTATGTCAAAAACTGCTCTTTGGTGCACAAATATGGCACATGCATGTATGTCATGGTGATTCCTGTTTACGACTGTAAAGATTGTCTCCCTGTCATTTTATTTAACAAAGGTATTAAAAACTGCTTCAGGCAATTGACGCAAGTAAGAGGTAATTCAAATGAGAGACCTACTTAATACATCAATTTTAACTTTCGCATTCTCTGGGGAAATCAGTTACTAGATTTATAATTTGAACTATTGAATGTCAGATACATCCCATTTGAATTACTGCGAATGTATTTATCTAGTTATGTTTTAAAACATTCATTTTAGTATATTACTGGCTTCTTGAGGAAAGTTGTCCGTTGCACTTTGATTTAGCTGTTTAGGACATAGTAGCTCTAACACCAGCGTAAATGTCACTGATAAAGGTGATGAAAATGACATTACGAGGAATTTAAAAGGTTTTCTTGGGTTAATGGGGCAGACTTATGGGTATCTTGAGATGTATACTTTTCCAAAAATATTTTGTGATACAGCGCTCTAATTGTATTATTCGATAATTTCTGTGATGATACCTGAGACATATCAATGTATTTTATTCTAGGGCTCTTCCTGAAGTTGATGGTTTAAGTAAAGAAACTGTACTCACCTCATGGATGGCAAAGTTTGATTGCATATTTAAAGGTAAGATAATATTTTTATTCAGCCAGAATCCCCCCCCCCCTCCGTTTGTTGATGTGAGTGTATTCTAATATTTTTTTATAATTCAACTTGAAACCTGATTTGAGGAATAGCATCCCCAGTGACTTGAGGCAAAATTATAAATTAATTCTTGTTGTAGTTATCAGTGTTTCCCTTGAAAATATTAATTCATCATAATTTAATTAAAGTAACCATAAAAATTAATTTCATCACTTATTCTAAATAAATATCGCATTTATCTTGATGACAAATCGAAAGATTAAATTAGACAAAAGAAACTTATAACTGTACTAAATCCATGGATTGTTATCTTCACCCGCTACCTCGCTGAAATACCTTCATTGCAGGGCAATTATCCTTTCCAACGCTTAATTCGTCTTAGAAAATCAAAGATATTATATCACGTATCCACATCGAATTGTAAATATGTTAATACCATGAATAATCCAGTTTCTCGGGAAATAATGTGGGCAGCACCATATTTGCCTTAAATCATCTTTTCGTTTCTATATCAGGCGACTTGACTAGCAGCAAATTAAACCATGCTATAAAGTGTCGGAAAAGGTTGGGATATTTTGCCAGCGAATTCTTGGCAAATGGCGAAAACCTCTCCCATTGAAACGCCGGGCGGAATGCTGGGACTAACTCGGAGGGAAGACTAGAAGACGAGTAGAATTCACTCAGTCCATAATGGTCCCCCATGACCTTCAACGGAGCGGTGGAATGTATTTTGTTTGCGTATATAATTAATTACATGATGAATACCATTATCATCATGTAAATTGAGAATAAGTGCCTGCCACAGTAGCCGGACCCAGTATATTCCAGCTAGAAAACTCAAAGGCTTTCTGGGGTCAAAAGATTCCGCATCGGGCAGGGATCCCTCCTCGGGAATTGTAATTCCTTGGGATGAAGCTTAATGAATACGCAATTATTCATGTGCCCGACACCCCACGATCATGAAAGTTGAATTTTAATTAATTCTGCTTCTAGTGTTAAAAGAAGGGGCCTATTATATTTAATGCAACACACCCTGTGTCCATTATGATGTATCTATGCTCATGGTCATAATAACTGCATTTTGCTCATGGTGAGATTTTCTCAGGTCATTTTACAAGTTTCTTGCAAGTTCCGTATAAATGAGTTTGAGTATCAATATTTTGTGACGGACCTTGTTAAAGATTTCCTCGTCCAAAAATGCCACTTCCACTGATGAATTTCTTTCTCACTGCTGAACTTAATTTTATTCAGGGTATCGCGTTTACAATAACGCAGTCGTACGAGTTCATAGTCTACCCTAGTAGATATTGCTGATGCTATGGTATGGAAAAGCATCGATGATATTTTTATTAGTTCTTTATTTGATGCCTTTATGAAAGAGGCATATTTCAGCCAGTTTTAATTCGAGGATGCCCTCTGTAGTAGATTCATCGAAAATTCGTTCTTAGTAATTGTTGATTCCTACAAAAGTTCCCTCAAGCATTTTTGTTGTTGTTCTTGGGATCCAGCTGCTTTTTATATAGGTTTCAGAGCTCTTTTCTTATTCGTTTGGATGTCACAGTTATCATCTGCTCATAATGTATCAGTAGTGTTTTAGTTCATGCAGTAAAAATATCGAGGCGGTGCTTTGATCCAATAGTCAGCCTTGTTCTTTTTTTAAGATATTGTAGAGAAAGGATCCGAGAAGTAAAACCGTGTGAAGGACTTAAGATTTTCCACTTGTCTCTTTCAGGCGAAAATCTACGCTCAATAAATGACTTTAGAACTTCTGAATAAAGGATAAAGTTTTCATATCGATACTTATTTAAGAGGTACTTATTATACCGGTACTTATTTAAGGGAGAACATTTATGTCGTTTGTTTGTTCATTGATACCGATGATTGGCACACGATACGGATGTGCGCTTGAGCAGGAGCGACATCACTGTTCAAATCGTTTCTCATCAACTCGTACAAAATTTCGTTTAAATCGGGCAAATCAAAACATCGTATAAAACAGCCTTAATGGATGAGAATCAACCAAAATTGTGTTACCACTTCTCCGAGAATATGTCTTGGGCGAATTCACACGGCATTGGTCACGATAGTTGGTAAAGCGTTGGGCTACTTACCCTTCCGTATACCTTTCAAACATGTCAATCTAAACCCAAGCTGAGTGATTTCCTGAGAAAAAAACTTTTCTGGGGAATCATTGGAGACGTAGGAAAAGACCTGATCTCCCCTACGATAGTGTGTGACTTCATACTCGCCGCATTTGTGTACAAGATGACTTTCGTATTAGAGAGCTTCATGTTCCCGAAAATACTTTTCAAAGATCGGGTAATTGAACAAATCGCTAATTTGGGGCTCACTTAATCTTTAGGGCCATGTTCCTATTTTTAAATTGAAGCTCACTTTTAATACAGCTGTAAAAGTATTAAATATACCTATCTACCTCCAAAATCTTTCTCCGAATTTCTCCCTCGTTGCCCTTTATTTTCAGGCTTTTTTCACTTATATTCTTTCAACATCCTACGTGCCCCATATTCACATATCTAAGGTTGATAAATCTCGTATTTCTCTGTCTCAAATGCTCAAAAAGTCTTAAGGCTGTAAGCTGGTTTAGTTCATGATAGCAGATGCCTGATATTAGGAAAAGTTAGATGAAATAAGGCGAGCTTCTAATTTGGCTTAATTGAAAATGCCCGAAGACCAGAATATCCAAATGCCAAATTAAATTTTTTTCCATAGTTTAATTTTGCATTTTTAGTTGGAAGTTTAATTTTAGGAAAAGTTGATATGCTTTAAAATTCTTTGGGCTATTTAACTCCTATTCAATTTTTAAACAAGTTAATAACTATTTGTACCTAAAGTGTGCGTGTCTTATTTTTAGCTTTACATTCACGGGTAGAAATGTTAAAAATTCATTTTTTACGGTCTACTGGAGAAATTTGTTGAGTACGATCCGGGTTTCGTTCTTAAATTATGTAACGAGACCCGGGTCGTACTCAATAAATTTCTCTAGTGGACTATACAAAGTGATTTTTTCATCATTTGTGATATGGAGAGGTTCCACATAGTTAATCCTGAAACCATTTGTCACATTAACTGGTAAAGTTCGGTCCGCCACTTTCTTTCTTGCCAATTCTTTGACCGTGGTGACTCCGAATAGTTACAAATATATTTTTTATCAATACTTTTCTTTTGCATTTTTGTTGAAATTAATTGGAAAAGATGAATTTATTGTTGAGTTTGAACTCTTACGTGCTAATCTTTGTTCTTTGGAATTATACCTGGAAAAGATTTATATTCAGAAATTTTAACTACAGATTTTCATCTAAATATTTATCTACAGATACCTCCAGCTAGGTTATTGAAATACTTTTCGTTCACTACAGAGAAACCTTAATTTCCCCTGGTCTGAAGCCAGGTATGCATTTGAAATGGGAAAATATAGCTTCTTTGATAGAGAGGACGCAAATAAATGTCTAATAAGGTAACTTACGCGTCAAAGTAATCCCACTTCCTGGCCTCGTTTAAATAGCATCATTTCTCTATGCTCAATATATTTTAATTAAACTTGTGGGCATTAAAAAGATCTAAGATTGGCATATCCTAGTCATAGCTAGATCGAAAACCTGCTGGACTGGCAATCCAAAGTTCGCGGATTAGAATCCCTCTTCGGTCATTGATATTGTGCTTAACTTTGGGTTAAGCTTAGGATTGAACTGAATTAGAGACGGTTGAATATAATCTTCCTTCGTGGATCACCTTAAAACTTATTTCTACTGCTATCAGTAACAAATCCACAGCTTTTTGCGATCTTTAATTTAATTTCCCCATCATTTCAGTGTTATGCTTTTTAAGTCGACATTTATTTCTAACATTTAGTTACCTATAGGTACAGCTTTCAGCTCTTAACATCTTCTGTTCACCTTGAATCCGTGGAAAGGCACTTCCTTTTCATTGGTGTACTACACTCGTTCAGCCTCCATCTACGTTCCGATCAGTTTTTGTTGCATACTTTGAGTCCTCCTTTACCTTGCCTTCACCACCTTCTTTCCTGGAAGAATTAGGGTTTAGAATTCCTTTGCTGCTGATTTTATATCTCAACGTCTTACCGTACTTAATCCTAATGCAATCACAGCTCCTATATCCGAGGTTGGATTCAAACCCACCAATTTTTAGTGGTTTATCCGGCGTGTTGCCAGACTACCACCGGCGGCTTCTTCCTTTCCTTTATACTTATTTATTTGTCTACCTCTCTTCGCAACGGAAAATCTCTTTTATCCTTCATGCCCTCAGGTCATCAATGGTTTTTAAAATCCTCGCGTTCCGACATCTCGGAACAAATGTTTCTGTTTGAATTAAGTATGTATAAGGTTTTCACATGCTTGTTTTATCAGTCTCTGAGTGAGCAAATGCTAGCAGAAGCCTTCAATAATGTGTTTTCGCAGAGCTTACCATTTCGTACACCTAACCAATTCATTTTATTGCTACCTTCATATTTGAGATGCTACCTCGTGAAAATCATCAAAAAAAATGTAAAAACATTTACTAGCTATAGGTATTTTCTTGAGAAAATATGAAAAATAGCCCCAAGTCTGCTTAAAATGGCCAACTACAAAAAAAAGTCCCGTCGTGAGGGATAGCCCTCCTGAATGAAGTACAATATTTTTTGGAGTACTAGAAATAATACTTTTCCAGCAGTATTCCGATACCAGACCTTCAGTCCAGATCCTCTAGTTCTGCGTTTCCCTACCTGAGGTACGCGAAGAAAGTTTGATGATGGCAGAATCAGTACCTTCGTTCATCTGAAAATTTTCATTTGATTATGGGCGAACATCTGGTATCCCATTATCGACGAGTAAATTGTAAGTGATTACACAATTGTGTTGGCCTAAAATGAATAGTTGCCATACAGGTGAGAAGTATTCTTGCGTGAAAGAATGGCTCATGGTTATAAGGGATAAAAGTAAGGAAAATGGACTGCCGAGGGGTTCACAAGTGAAAAAAGATTCGTAATCGCTGCTCTAGATTAAATAATTGGCACTTCCCCGTGTTGAAATGCTGAAATCTCACAAAATATGTTGACCCAAATTTTTTTACCCATCTTTTTTGTTGAGAATATCTGAGTAACATTTGAGTTACGTCGCTGCTTTTTCGCCCGTGCCAAGTTAAACAAGGGCACAAATGTTTTAAAGTGAATTATTAACGCGTGATCGAATGGATTTATGCATGATTCACCATGTTTCCAACTTAAAGATATTTTTTTAGGCCGGCCGGATGGTCCATTTTCATCTACGGATCTCTCATAATCATAGCTTGACGATGGCGAACTCTTCCTATCCAATTGTGACCGTCCATAGGGAAGGCGGTAGCTATCCATAAAATTTGGTGGTACAAACGTTTGGTGATGCAAGACCTTCAAATATAAGCTTTTTCTCGGAGAGAGAGCTTATTCTCAGAATCCCTATTATCTGCTTTCGAAGGATTGAAGAGCAGGCTCCGTAGAATTGGGAAAACGATCCCGTGGCATGCCATTTAGATCACCAGGGAGCGTCTTAATCTAATATTTCCGCTTAATAGCGTGTACTTTTTCATTATACCTACTATCTATTGCTGGTCCATTTCACCGGCGAAAATGAATTTACTTCCTCTTGTGCATTATTAGATGGCTAGAAAAACACACTACATTCTCATTCTTTGAATACGTATTTTAATTTTTTATAGCATTCTAAGCACATTGCTCTTCCAAAAATATTATGCTTATCATTTCCAGGTGACGAAGACACCAAGAGGCCTTCTCGAATGCAGCAACAACTTAATAGTGAAAGCATTCTTTCTAAGGAACAGTTGTACGATATGTTTCAGCAAATCCTTGGGGTTAAAAAATTTGAACACCAACTACTCTTTAATGCCTTACAGGTATTAAACATGTGATATGAAAAGAAAAATCAATGTAAAAGTTACATCGGTATTAATGCTTAACAAAATTTCAGTTGGATTCTGCTGATGAGCAAGCAGCAGCCATAAGGAGAGAGTTGGATGGGAGAATGCAAAAAGTGGCCGAAATGGAAAAGGTGAGTCCTGAATCTGTGGATGAGTCTGACAGATTGCTTCGTTTTGCTCGAATAAAAACTAAAATACCCTGCCGAATTCCCTTTAAAATTGATTAAGGCTACCTGGTTCGTGATTCAACTATCACTTTTACTTGGCAGGTCTTGTTCCTTCCCTATAGAGTGAAGGAATAATTAGCAATATATGTGTTAGTAGCAATTTTAAACTTTGTTTAGTGAGGACATTTTCTTCGACTTGAACCACTTGAACACGTCTTAGCAGGCGAGGAGAAAATGTCACCACCTCAAATGACTTCCGGATCAGCGAAAGGTTTTAGTTTGTTGGGACTGAAACCAATTCTGATTTGATTACTGAGTTTCCGGTAGTTTTACCGGCAAATTTCTGCATGCTCTCGAGTTACGAATTACAAGAAAGTCCAAGTTCGGAACTGAACACCTGCGACACAGTTTGACACTTCTGAAATTGGAGAAGTTTCGGCAAATTCTCGCAGTAACGTGAAAATCACTCATTTCCAGCCTATCTTCGTCCACAATGAGATCAACCACTTGCGCCGTAATTACTGTATTTTCCGGCTTATATGATGCGTGCCAAACAATTGACAGAAAAATTATCCTAAGCCTTGGTCAATGACAAACTTTGTCTTCGTTGATTGCCAATGAATTTTTGGTGACGAGGTACTGATAGGCTTTGTTTCGAATATCTTTCTTTTGTAATTAGCGAGAATTTACCCTTACTTGCCACATTTGGTGGCATCGTCTGGTATAATATTACATTACAGTTTTAACGTGAAAAATTTTGAGGTGAAATGAAAAGGTAATGTATTTTCCAAAACGTCGAATGTAAGGAGCCTACATGTATTTAATATGGTATTTATTGGTGAATCATATACAAATGTGGGCGTTTATCGCAATTTTGTACACAAAATAGTTAGATGGGAACGAAAAATGAATTTTAGTGAAAAAATTAATCTTCCGACCAGAGCTATTCACTCATAAATCAAAAATTAAAATAAGCAAAGGTGACGTCCACCAAAGAAGCTGCTTTGAGACCATTGACGTCATTTACCTCCCGTCCTTCACTGCTTTTAGAGAAAGGGAAGGGAGGGGGGTTTCGGAAATATCTGCTCGCACAAATCATGTCGCAACCGCTCCCATTGGCAGAGTCAGCTCTGTGCCCTCCATCGCGATAAGGCGAAGTAGCTTCGCGGGCTCAGTTGTGATTGGACGAAGTGGATGGCATAAGAGGTCTAATGCACGCCCACTTTTCCGAAAGAGTTAAAAACATCAGTTTTTTGCCGCTTGTAACTCGAGAACTAATTGCCGGATCGAAAAACGGAAAAATACGGGTCTTTTTATTTTGCAAACTATCGTATTTGGCAATAAAAAAACATTCTAAACGACCTCATTCTATTCTTTCTTTGCTCTCATGTCTCTTGCAAGACACCATGAGTGCAAATTATGGTTAGAATATTTAACTTTTGGTATTCTTTCCGGAATATATAATGCCTAAATTTACAGTTAATAGCAATTTTGACGCTGAATACGAGCAGGAATGAGACTAATACCTTCTATCTAATACCATTTTCTAAACATCATCTTCACATTCGCTGTCAGCTCCTTTCTGTTTTAGATGGTTTCCCATTTCCATCCTTAGTGATGTTTTTGACGTACTGCTTTTTGATAGACCGCTCCAATGCGCCAGACGCCTTTTACTGATTTCATCAATCTGACTATAGATGGCTCCAAGTCCCGTTTTTTATAATAATGTTGTTTATTCTTAAATTCTTACTTTTCTATGCACGAAAACCTTATCACATCGGTAGGCTCGTTTTTAACTCTTATTTTGTAGCGGTGTGGATCATTGATAGAATAAATGACATACATAACTAATGGTGTTGTCCCTGCTACATTTTTAATAGAATGTACGCCAACATTTTTTGAAAGCAGTATTTAAAGTCCAACGATTATATATTTCATTCTCGGCATGCTCCGTTATTTAAGTATGCCCCAGGGTTTCGCTAGCAGCAATTTCAGCATGTCCCAGGATTAAAGAAAACACAATGGAACCCTAAGCTACCGCGATCCCACCTGGTGTGGAATCATGGATTCATCTTTCGCATCATCGCAGGCTTTATCATTAACGCTTACCCCTAGAGTAGCGCAGGGTCAACAATAACCGTCTATAAAATTCGCTCCACTGATTGCGATAAGCGATTTGAAGTGCTGTGCGAAAAATGAAGAACGGATCACGTTCTCTCTGACATAAGTTAAGTAAAAAAATAACGATAACGCTAGCGCACGCCTTATTAAGATAATGAATCATTGTTAATTGTGATGAACATAATCGAGGCCGTGAAGCTATATTCATTTCGCCCGCCAGAACCCATTTAAGGATCATGGGCAAAAACAGTGTCCTTGATCATGGGAATGAGCAGATTCCCGCCACTCCCGTATATGGCGCTTCCCTACGTTTTAGTCCCAAACACCGTTCAAAGGGTGCGCCACCGTCGCCGCGGCGCGCAGTTCAAATACCAATATTTTTTATTTTTTCTTTTATTTATTATTTTCTTTAAATTTAATATTTATTACGTGCACACGATGGTACAAGTGCTCTGATGCGCTTCCATGCTGTCCATCCTCTTCATTTGATGAGCGTTTCCTTCCCCATATCAGGAAATTCCTTGAAGTCACAGTGACAGGACACAAACATAATTTGAAGCATTCCCATAAAACTGCATGAAACAGACACGACGAAATAAGATCACATATGCGGATACACAAAAAATAGGCACTTCAACTTCATGATCATTGGAACCAAGGGTAGCAAATAAAAAACTGATTTCAAAGATTCATTTAAGTACTTATTCTGTTACGCACTTCAGCTTAATAACAAAATCAATGAATGGATAATGAAGTCAACCAACGGTTTCCATATTTCACAAATTAACATTTAAGAAATTGATACAGCCATTTGAATGTCAATACTTCTCATCAGCTCTTCAAAAAGCATTCCTGCAAAACAATCAATAGAAAGAAAAATGTCAGTATCATTTCATAGTATTCTGTGTTTAAGTACAAACTGTATGTGAGATAGACTATAACAAGTAATGCTAATACAACAGTAAAGATAACAAGGAAAGTAACTATGCTTAGAGCTGTCCATTTCATGCCTCTGTCTACAAAGGAATAGTTGGTAAAACCAGAGGAGTTATCCATCAATGGGCTGATTATTCCACTACCACTCAGGAGGTTATCACCATCATCAGCATACATCCATTTTCTTGGATGACAGTGTCGCCAGCATTGCAGTCAGCACCTCCAGGTTATAAGTGTTTGATACTTCATTTTCTGTCCATGTTATGTACTTCCCATGTTCAACCCCACTGCATTCTTGTTGGTTGATAGATTTTTTGGTCAAGAAGGTGCAGTCTGCCACACCGGTGAAACCATTATCAAAGAAAATGGACATACGCAGCAGAAATACTGGAAGACTAGCATCTTCAACACTGATGCACCACGGAAGCCTACATACAGAATATGAGAAACCAATTAAATGGTCCTCCTGAATATCAGGGTGGAGAATAATCACTGTAGGTACACCATTTAATTGATCTTCCAAATAATCACTTGACAATACATGCAACATAATTTGTGCCATATTTCGAATGAAAGGAAGCAAATCAATAGCACAACATAATAACAAAAAATTACTATATTAAATTAATCATAAACTTGGGAAAAATTAATGCTTGAGCATAAGAGTTACACATCTCTGGCAAAAGATAATACATGGATATAGTATCACAACAGCATAATTAGTGAAAATTAAATGATTTTATATCAGGTTTGTCTTCCTCTTATCGATACATTATTTTTTATGGGTACCTCTGATACAACTGAAATAAAAAATTTCTGAAATCAGTTATATGAATGTTGCACCTGAAAAAATTAAAATGCACAACCACAAAGCATTATTAATGTGGAGAGATTTCTTTCATGACCTGTAGCTCTCTTCTGGCAGCCATGATACCTCCTCCAATTGCTGAAAGAAATTCTCAGGAAGGGAAGGATCAGTTATGTGCTTCATTTTCAAAAATAAAGAGAAGAAGACATCCTGAAATAAACTAGGGTTTATAGTGAGGAATGGATAACACAGGTCACAAGGGGGATCTTTAAGGAACATCATTCCCATATGAATTTTTATGGACACAAATGAACTTTCATAGTTCTCTTCCTTTATAGCTTCTGTTGGTCTCATGTTGTCTGCATTCAGCATATTACTGAAGGAAAAAAGACATCAATTAAGAGGCTGCACCAATCCTCCATTGTATATCTTAGCCCCTGGATATAAA
Source organism: Platycnemis pennipes (assembly GCA_933228895.1). Classification (NCBI taxonomy): domain Eukaryota; kingdom Metazoa; phylum Arthropoda; class Insecta; order Odonata; family Platycnemididae; genus Platycnemis; species Platycnemis pennipes. Next base: position 52,319,394 of record OW121846.1, read on the forward strand.
TTCTTATATATATAGTTAATTACAGAAGTCTTCAATGCTGCCTATAACTGTGGAGTGAAATGGTTATGATTTGCATCACAATTCTGCCTAATAATACTGATAAAAAATTTCAACCAGGTGTTGATTAAGGTTCTGAGTATTTAAATGTTATTCATTGTTAGTTTTACTGGGTCTCAGAACAATATTCCTGATCTGATATAAGCTAACTACCCATCCTGATAAGGAGGGTGGATTACCGAATTTTTGCCCAGGAGCTGTCATGAAATGATTTTCTGAGAGGCAGATTCCAAGAATTTCACATGAGGACTCACCTCACTTACAGCTAACTTTAAAGGTTCCTTCGGCGGGTGGTCCATGGTTCCATTTAAGCTGTCAAAAGCAGAATCCACCTTCATAAAAAACTGTGCAGTGGCAAGTCCATATTTGCCTAAAACACCTGGAATCATGCATCAACATTAATAGATGAGAATTTATTTGAAGGTAGATGGCATTTGCTTTGGGATATTTCGATGACGATTGCAAGAATGCAAACACCTTGTCACCAGGCTGCGAGCTACACACGACAGCTCACTCGAAATACAGCAAAGGCACAGAAAGTGAAGAAGCTATGAAACATAATAACAAACAAGTACTTATGAGTGACGGGCGGGAAAGAAAGACATAGTATAGAACTGAATTTTAAAATTTCACCTACCTCTCCTCGGGAAGCGAAGTATTCTTTCTCCGGGACCAGAACAACCGCACATACAGCACTTGCTGGATTCCACATCCAAATTCAGTCGTCAGTCACAACAAAAACACAGATTTCGACCGCCTCAGTAATTCTCCGATAGCCGTTGACACTGCGTGTGCTTCCCTCATTTAAAATCAGCAGGGTAGCACTGGTAGCACGGGTAGCACGGAGGGGGATATATCCCCGTTATCCCCGTTAACCTGGCCACGAAAAGGTGGGGGGGGGGTAATCGTGTAGTTCCAAACAACGTTCGTAGAGGGTATGGAACCAATGGAACTTAGGCCGCAGCTGAATTCCCCATGGGAATGAGCATATCCGTCGTAGGAGCAGTACGATAGCAGTCGATACATTATGATTAAAACCCTATATGTAGGACTTAAAGGTGTTCATTGAACATAAATATTTGTGAAAAGAACAAAAATATCGCATAAATTGCATATAATTATGTAAAAGAAAAAGCAAAGTTCGTTCGTCGTGAAAATTCCACTTCATCAGTCGATCAGAAGCTATCGAAAGTGGTTATCGTATCGATATGCCCGTGTGTGTGCCGGTTTCAAATGTTGAAAGTTACTCGGTGTGTTGCCTACTCGTAACCCTTTTCATAGTCGATGATATTTTATAACCGAAGCGAAATGTTATTTACCATAGGACAGGTTTATCTTTCAATGAATATTGTGAAGTTACCTCTTTTGTCGTGGATCGTTTCTGAAAGACTAGGTTAGTGTAGTTGTCGTTGTTTTTTTTAATGTACAATTGCGAGAGTTTTAAATTCAGTTTCTTTTTGGAAAGAAAAATATAATCATTTAGTGAAAAATATAATCATTTAAATGTAATACAGAAATTTATCATTCATTGTTTTGAATTGGAATCTGTAATATAGTTATTACACCATGTACACTTCGTTATTAAGATAATTGTTACTTTTTACAGTAGGTTGTACTGTAAAGAACTATTCCAAATCCCAAAAGTATAATCGCTAAGTACACTTCCTCGCTTTTTATTTTCAGAACCGGAAACTGATGCCCAAGTTCGTGTTAAAAGAAATGGAATCTCTGTACATAGAAGAACTGAAAACGTCCATCAACCTTCTCATGGCAAATTTAGAATCTCTTCCAGTTTCAAAAGGCTCAGCAGATTCAAAATATGGCCTTCAAAAATTAAAACGGTATAACCACAGGTATGTTAATAATTGATCACTTAGATTCCCTGTAGGCTGTCACATTTTCACATGTTGTGTCAGTTTGTGTTTGTGTGATTAAAAAAGTGCTGTAGTATATCACAACAGTTTATAGAATAAATTTCTTTAGTAATATTAGTGTACTTACCTGTAATACAACTTGCAAAAAGATGCATTTGTCATATTTGCCATTTTTGTAGCATTAGGATACATGGAAAGTTTCTGTGTGATCACATTTTTTGTATACTCACTTTATCATATGAATTTTATTTTTCTATAATTAACAGAATCTTTCAAAACCGTATCTAATTTCTGGAAGTGTAAATGGTTTAAGTTTGTGGAGATTTCTCATTAATTTTTCTTGGCTGTTGCTGTAATAGTTTTGAAATCAAGTCCAGTAATTGTATAAAAATATCCTCCATTGTTTGAGCTGGGGCTAAGTGCATATAAAGTTAGCCTTACATCCTATATTTACCAAGTCATCTCGATTAGACCACTCAGGTGGAGTCAGTAAACTCTGTCACTTAGCCAGGTTGGTGTAGAACAGCAGTACCCAACCTCTTTTCCACTGTCTTGGCAGTCCATTTCCTTAATTTGTACTCCTATCTGACACATATGCTTGTGAATAATGAATCCATCATAATGCAGAGTTGAATTTATGGTGCAACCATGAACAATATGATTGTTGACTTGTTGATGATGCAATTCTGGTGTGAACCCTCAAGGTATATGCATACCACAGATTAGGAACTGCTGGTCTAGATAGTAGATGATGTGTTATCACTTGACAACCCTGTATGAGATTGTTAGCCAATTAAAACTGCTTAGTATTAGTGGTGAATGCTAACTTTTGGGAAAGTAAGCACAACAAATTCCCTACTTTGTTGTTAGTTAGTAATGAACTGGCGATATACCCAAAACATAGTGAAAGGCTGTGATTGATTATGGGTTTAATATGTTTAGAACTGAGCATTGGTTAATATGCATAACCCACATTGACATTTGATCTAGCTATATCTGCTTCTCAGGTTAGACTAAATAAGGATCAGTCTGAGATCACTTGGTAAATGTAGTGTAATTGGCTCCACAATTTACTGCAATGTATTTTACCATTATTCTTGTTGAGGAAAGTATGCCTAATGGAGTCCTTTTTTTCTCCTTTAACTTTTCCAGATACTTAATTTCTTATGTAAAGGTGTTTATCATATGCAGTATTTATACTGATGGCATCTTAGAAGTAGCAAAACTGCTACTCTTTGCTATTTTTCAAGAATACTCTGTTTTGTATCATTTGACTTGAAATAAGTTGAAAAGATAATACTCAATGCTGGAACTTGAAATTCTTTGAATTCGTTACTATTTGTCCACTTTAAAAAAAGAATACTGACAAAGAATTCGAAGTCAAAATTATTTTGTGTTTCTGCGAAATAGTATTAGACACTTGTCGTGCAACTGTACATGGTTGCCATGCATGCTGCCCAAGCAGGTGAAAGTACTCATCATCAGATTACTGATACAACCTTATTGCCATTGCATTCTTCAGCTATGCATTCATTCTACTTACCTTGTTGATGGGCAAAATCCTTTACTACCATCTGCTCATCACACCAATACCCATCCATTTGTAACTGAATAGAACACCTTCCCTCTAATTAACTTTCTACATTTTCTACCATTGTCATATTTCTTCCATCAACTACCTATGATGGCTGGTCCAGATTTTTTCATTTTTTGTTGTGTGAGTTCATTCAATACCCATGAGGCAACAATTGCATCCCACATAAGATGCCTTGGAGAAATTTTTGTCTTCATTGATTTAAAAACATGAATGCCTGGAGGAAAGTTGCTGTGGGTGTAGGTTTTTATGATGTGTTCAGCCCGACAGTTGGTTTGATTGATAACTGAGGGTAGAACTCGTCCGGTACTAAACCATTGGTCTGGAAATTTACTCATTCAGGGTAAGGAGGCTGTTCCCTTCTCTGGGCCCTTTGTGATTTCCCATGAAGTTCTGACATTAAAAAATGGCACCATGAGGATTTTTGGTGGGGTTATTCAGAGAGGCTTCCCCAACAGTTCTCTCCAGTCTGTAACCCAGCACTGCACCCACTATGCCATCACAACCCCTTTATGATATCAGATGAACTGAAAAATGAATTTCGATGTTTTTACTTTCTCTGACTCTTTTGGTGGAATTCTCACTTAAATCATGATGAAAGTATGAAATATAAAAATTTGCATCTATCGTTTGCAGATAAAAATTATTTTCATGGCACTGTTCTATTATTGCAAAATTAAGTTAGATATCATGTCTCATTTTGTATTATTTTCTCACACATTGGCTGTTCTTTAAAGTGTCATGATGCACCTACTTTGCTACCATCTGTGTTTGCCTCCTCTGCATATTGACGCACACGATACACTAGTTTTGAGACTACAGCAAGGGATGTGAAAGTGGCATATATATAATATATCGTATTAGTTACCAATTACCTACCTGGACACCATCTACACGATGCAGTCCATTACTTATCCGTTGACTATATCTAGGTTGAGCTTACTAAGTCAGTTGTCTCCTGGTCTCCAGTTCATGATAGGCATGCTTTATTCTGGATTTCCCTGTCTTTTTCAAATCACTCATTCAGTGATATGCATTTCCTTCTGCTGGTGCACATTGCGGGCACTCATAGTTATTAGTTATATAACTTTTAATTAGCTCAGGAGAAGCACATATTTCATTGACTGTTGGATTGGCATTCCTCATAGCTTCTGGCTTGTAGCAATGGGGTTCACGTTTTACCATTACATATCAGTTAAAATGAAGCACCCTTTTTTCACAATTTATTATGGGAGTAGTGCACAAACATTGTCCATTTTTTCTAGGAGAAACCATAATTGATGACTTGTCTACTAGCTACACTCCTGGTAATATATTTTAGGAGCAAGGAAAAATGATACCGTAGCAGATTAACTCTGACACAAAATACTGTTGAGGCACTGCCAGATTTTGGTTTATAATTCCATTTTTTCCCACAGTTATTATCAGCCATTGCCTTCAGATTATCTATGCAGGCTACACTGTTATTACTCTCATAAAAAATCAGTACATATTCTCAAATATCAGCATTCAACCTGCCAGGCTTGATTGAAACTTGTGTTTTCATTTTTTTCATGGCAAATTTAAGTATGAATTATATTAACATGAAACCAGTAAGGTCTTGAAGTGGAATCATGTATTTGTAATTACAGCACAAATGGATATATGAATCTTCTTGACTGTGGTCTACATCAAATTGCTTCAGAGCGCATACATAAGGAGAAACATCTTACTTTAGGAGTTTTACATTAGTGTGTGTCCCTTGTCTTATGTCAAATAAAAGATTGTCATAGCTTACTTAATTTGAGATGGTTCGCTCGCATTATACACATGACATGACTATTTCCAAGTATAGGCTAAGAAGAGGCATGTATGTTTATATTGCCCTGGGGCAAGTCCCAGAAGCAATTGGAAGAAAGAATGAACAATTACAGCCCAATTAATTATGAATAGTATTAAAGATTATATGCTGGTAAAATTGGAAAAAATCCATATTCACGTAAGAAAAGTCTGAACAAAAATACCCATGAGGCAACAGTGGACAACTTTCTGTGTTAATGAACACTGTTTCAAAAATTCAATATCCGTTTGGTGTGGGAAAAATAATGTACCTACCCTGCCAAAATGTCTTTAGGAAAAACTATTTTTTCTGATTTTATGTGTAATTTCTTATCTCTTTTCCTCAAGTTGTTTTGGGCAACATAGCACTGAAGAGGTTATAGTGTTTTGACTTCCGAACTGGTATTAACATATCATCATCCTTGTCTTACGCTGGGGGTGTAGTGACACCAATTGACATTAGGTGCCATTATAGGTAAACCCACTGAGCATGGAGCTACCTGCTTTATGGGAATGATAAGTGAGCAGCTCTAGATTCACAAAATATTATTATAACAGATCTAGTTATCTGCTTCAGTGAGTAGACAATACCTATGGGAGAAGGGAGTTATTAATGGCCAATCTATGAATGATACTACACCCCCTGGTCTACCAAACCAATTTACATTGTTATCATTGTTCACCAGCCAGTGCGGCCATATTTAGGTACTGAATATTATCTGTGATTCAGATTTCTTTAATGGCAAATCTTCAGATGCTCTCTGTGTAGTCAAGGGAAAGCAGCATGGCAACCATACAGTAAATCTTCAGGGCAGACGAAAATTATTGGCAGTATATTTGTGCAGGTTAAATTTTTATTTTGGTTGTTGTTATTAGTAATTGGGACTTATAAATGATGTATTTTGTATCTGAATCACCTTCCAACTAATTTGGGGATTGATTTTTATTTAGATATGCTGGCAAGGGTACTCGTCAGGTAAAATGTGATATGTTATCAGCTGTATTTTAGTATTATTCCATTTGGCAACCACATGTCATACTTTGGTGTAGATGGCCTATGTAAGCATAGATTGTGGTCGGTTGTTTTATCATGTGGTAATATTTTGAGAGATCACTATTGCGTGGAAACCAATTACTTTTGAGTGGAATGTAATCTGAAACATTTTCTAGTGATTTGTGATTTTGTCCAAGTGGAGATATTAGCTATTCATCTTTTCCAATACTATTACTTATGATGTTTATTGTTATCATTGAGAATTAATATTAATGGGAATTTATCATATCTGATTGATATTTAAAAAGAATTATATTCTTCCTCTTCAGTTTTGTATGTGGTATCGATTCAGTGTTCAAGTAGCTCGAATTAACATCAGATTTGTAATGGTTGTTTTGAAGGCCTGAATATCTCCGCATGGATTTGAGAATTAATGTCTCTAAAATTCTCATTAGTACAAATTGCTGATTTCTATAACTTATTCAGATCCTGTCATAACTAGCTACAGGATGTGATGGCATCATTTTAAGATTTCACCTTACTGCCATGTTTTCATTAGCTGCGTAAGATGCTAATTGTCTTTATGGTTATTCTTAACTAATAATATTAACATCTTCATTCTATTTCCCCCAACAGAGCTATGAATTGGCCTTGCCACAATGTAATGAACGTATGATCACATTTGAATATTGCCTTAGTCCTGTTATTTCTTTCCCTGTTTGGCTATTTTTTGTGCATTTTGTACAAAATCCGGAATTCAAATCACATCTCCCTGCAGTCTTAAGGTTATCTTGGTGGATTGCTATGTGAACTGCATCCTTTGCCCTCCATTGAATGAACAGAAAGTATAAATGTGTATAGAGGTTGACGTCATGATTACATATTAATGTATCTTCTATGCAAAAATTGTGCAGAAATTTTAAAATTTTATCTCCGGAGTTAATGGATTGCAACTACGTGTTGAAACTGAGGTTAAATTGACTGTAACTGACTCAACCTTCATAATTCAGAAAAACATGTGATTTTGGTACATGCATGATGTATAAAACTATATCCCAAATGTTTCAGAAATAAAACCAAATTACTTTTTTTGAAAGCTGAAATTTATATGTACTCAGACCTATAATCCAAAATTTCAGAGTATACTACAATGTGACAAAATCTTGATCAGAAAGTTGAGGTAAATCCGAAGTTCTAATGCTCCCTTATGGAATACATCTGTGATTCATGTAATGGTAAGATTTTCCAGTCATTTAATTGTTTGAAAATTAAATTCAAGATCATACCTTGCAGCTGCACTTTTTCATTACAGTATAGCCAATGGTATTAGAGAACTTCCCCATTTTTCCCCTTTCAATCCCATAACTCAAATGCTAATGTTTTCTTTAACTGTTATTGCCAGCCCCTTGAAGGTAAACTGCACGAAGACTGCCAAGTCCATTTTCATGACTTTGTAAGACCCAAAATTGTACATTTGTTTTAAGAACCTAGTTCTAATCGATGAGCATCATTTTTCTAAATGACAGCTATACATATAAGGCTTGGAATATGGTAGCATATAATTATCTGAGGCAGAGACCTGACATGGTAAATGTCTAAAAGTAACCTAAGTTGGCAGATAGACCAGCTTGTGAGTTTTCATCTAACCTAAGAGGGCCAATAAATTGGCCTACTGGAAGTAATTGGGCAAAATAAAAATCACTGAAAAATGGATTACCTCAGCTATCTCTTGCACCTAGTAGGTTCTTTACCTTTCAAACTGAAATGCATATTTTAAACCGGTGGTGCCATTCCATGTATATTTTACCGTAATTATTTCATCTCCATTCTCAGCTGAATTGTAATCTTGTCTCATCTTAACTTAGCTCTTACCTTGGATTTCATCTCCTCATTTCACCAGCTTTTATCTAGCTTTTCTGTTATAGAAATTGCATGTAATTCATGGTGACCATCGGTCAAATTTTAAAAGGCCGTCTTAATGGCTCCATCATTGGCAAATAATTTTCTCTGATCTTCCACTGATGTGTAAAAAATTTTAACTGTTTTTCTTCCTAACAATCTGTAGAGTCTGCTCCCATATGCGTGCTTATGTATTACTGAATGAATTACATTAATGTTGGTCTTGTTTTTTTCTGTCTGAGAAATCAAATTTTAAGCAATTCCAATTGAATATCCTAGAAGCACTGTCTCTTCAGTGAGAGGCCAAAAGTTTTGTTTGTGGAGAGCAGGGCTCCTCTAGTCAAATTGTAAAATGACATGGACTCTCTTGGTCATCCTGCTGGATTTAAATTTGCCCAAGTACCAATTCATCATTACCTCCTAATTTAAAATTGGATCTAGTCATCTGTGCTTCCCAAGTAAAGAATGGTCTACAATACCATTCTACTTTTCCTTGGTTCAATTACGTATAAAATGATTCATTGCAGAAGTAAACGTTGTTGATAGAAGTTTCACTCAGTATACTCTTTTACTATCCAAGCAGTCTGTCTCATGGAATATGCTCAAGAAATTCTCTCTCGAAAAATGTGCCAAATCTGAGTTATGATTTCAGGAGCATAAGGTATTTTGATTGTTCCCTCTGATGGTATATTCCATTTCTCCACCAAAATGATCAGGTAGCAATAAGTTTAAACTAAGTCCAGGGAAGGAGAGGCACTATTTCTTCTATACCCTTCTCTCTCTCCTTCCAATCTAGTGAAGTGTATATGAAGACTTTATAATGCATACTACCTGGTTTAAGAAGTATGTCATTAGGTTTGCCATTAAAGCTGTGAACTTTCTGGCTGTGCCAGTCTCCCGGGGCTGTTCTGATAGGTCATTTCTAATTTTTGTCATACCCTAAAACTGATGACACTATCTTAAGAAAGTCTCCTTGCCAGTAACATCATGTATACCTGAGCCTTTCTTTGAATAAGTTTGGGGCGAAGATGTTAATTAATTAATACTCATAGTAGCTGATAAACATTGCCTTAGCAAAAAGGTTTCTTGGGCCTGGTATTGAATCATGTACTCTTGACTTGCCAGGCCAATGTTAATACCACCATCTTACCCAGAATTTCTCATCCCAAGGTAATTTTTAGGAGGATTTATAAGAGCTAGATTTGCCATTGTGGTTCATCTTGGAATTTGCATGGCACGGCCATGGCATTGAGCGTCAAGGAAGCCAATTCCACCTAACAGTCCAGGAAACCTTTTTTTCTGGCAATTTTTATCATATTTGCTTAACAACAATGGAAAATCTTACATAGTAGCTGAGTTTAGATGTCATGTTCTGCAACGTTTGGTTGCCTGGTGGTGGGTATCATGTTCAAATCTAAATGCTCTGTTAAGGCGCCTTTTGTAAAACCCTAGTTGTTTGTGAATTTCTGATTGTCCAACAGATTTTTGTGAGAAAATGACAAAGTGCAGGAAAAAGAACTATTTTCATAATTACTCAGTATAAATTCTGAACATACTTGTGTGTACTGGCATCTATGGGAGTAATGTAGATCAATGGGTGACCATCTCTTACTACTAGGGCCCAAATGTAATTCTTATCTACTGCATACTTTAGCGTATGAGACAATCCCAAAATACTCCACGTCCTCAATCCTCAAAAAACCTCTAGGTTTTGGTTTTATAGTCTACGCAAATTCCATTTTATAGATGATGCTTTCTGGATTTTTTTGAGATTGTGATATAAAAACTTGGCACTTGATAACTTTTCAAGTGTCAACAATATAGCGGTCTTCCTGTAAAAGGTGACTTATGATTGTATTAACCTCAATATTAGCAGATTATGGTGATGTTTCTCTTTCTATTTTCTTTAGAGAAAAGAGAACTCACTGGCATAAGTGAAAATTGTAAAATGCTTGACCCTCTTAGTTTCAGTAGTAATGGGGTGATATTTTGGCTTTCACTTCTTGGGCTGATGTATCAGTGCTCATGTAGACCAATAGTTAAATCATTTTAATGAAAAAACTATGTCTGTTCCTAAAATGGATTCAAAATAATTTCTTTGCCAAGGGATACTTGATTGACTGTAAAATAAAAGAAATTTCAAATTGATATCTACTGAAGTAACTCCAGATTTGTTTGTTTTTGTTAAAATCCCTGTGGCCCTTCTTGTGGGTGTAGCTAAAATTTGCCTGCACTAAAAGGGTTAAAGGGAAAGATATATGGCATATTTTCTGTTGGCTATGAAGTGGGTGTATTGCAGGGCAAGGGGTAACTGCTACTCACTTTATCATGAACTGTCAGAACTAAGTTCTGTTGGTGGACTTAGTCAAGTTGGTTTATTGTTTTTATTTAATTTATACATTATATGCAATTATCAATTGTGTTAAGAAAGTAGGTGTTGGCTCCATTAATATGGGATAAATTAGGTATATATTTGGCATGGACCAAGTGAATCTGACAAATTTCCGTTTAATGGCTGCTCCTTGGCATTTGTTATTAGTTTATCTATGCTGTAGAGATAGCATTTTTAGCTCACTTGTGAGATAATATAAACATTTGCCGGGTACTTATGAGCACCACAATGGTGTGTGGATTGAAGTATTGTCATGCCAAGTATCTTTAGATTTTGGTTGGTCAGGGAATTGTATTTAATAGCTGAATAATATTAATGGGTTTTTTTAAGTCCCTTGACAGCTCTTTTACAATTCTGGCTCAAACAGCCTCATGATGTATTATTGTGGATTACCACTGTGTTAAGAATGATTTGTTGTCATATTGCTGTTGAACATGTTTCACGCCTTTCCTGAATTGATGATGTCAAATGGATGCCTCTTGTAACATTTCCAGACTTGACATTTTTCATTTACCATACCATAGCATTGGTTTCTCCTAAGTAATTTTGTTTTGAATTATTTCTCAAAACAGGCTGACCAACTGGTTAGTAATATATACAGTTGGTTTTTTTAATGTTGAAGGTTAAGTCTATGTGTTATCAAAATTTAAAAAGTCTACGTCACTGCATTCCTTGGAAAACAGTGTTTAATTCTTAAGGCTAAGTTTTGTTGATAATCCATTGGAAAAATAATCTTTGCACTTATCGGTAGAATGAGAGCTAAACAATAATTATAGGTGGTTTCTGTGTGCATTTGAATTTAAGAGTTCTGTATGAGGGCACAAGGCTAGGCTCCTCAAATACAATTATCATATTCACATTGAAAATGGTGAATTTTAGGATATGCTTGCAAAGGGAACTGTTCAATACTACATTAGTTCAGCAATTTGTTGATGTAAATAAAAAAATTTGTGAAATAACACAATTTTGATTGACATAAGAGACAAATGACATTTAAAACTCCTGAATTGATAGTTTAAATAACATTTTAACCTGGGAAAATATTAACTCCACAAAGAACATTTTTTATTTCAAAAACTTTTAAAAATTCATTTTCTTTTATTTGGAATGTTTCACTTTTGTGTTTGCATGTTTTGTGCCCTTATGATGAAAATGGACAATATTTTGAGTTATGTATCTTTTTGCAAGTTGCAGTTTATGTTGCCACATGTTTTGTATTTATTCTCATGGAAGTTAGATATCACCATAAAAATATGGAAGCTCTTATAAGGCTTTTATGCATGCTTCTGATAATGGACAACATAATGTTGTCATAAGGGAAACATTAAGTGGTGCACCCTTGATATTATGTTTCAGTTTATTTTCATCATAAATCATTAATAATTCTTACTGTATCTATTTATGCAGCCTCAATTTCTTCACTATAATGGAAAGAGAATTTCAGGTGTTTTCTTTTCTTTTGTCGATGTGATTTTGAGTGTGAGATTAAATTGTGCTTGCACTTAGCATGCTGTAGGTCCTTAATTTATTTTAGTGAATTTATATACCTATTAACTTTTTTAGCATTTTGAAATTAGATTCAAGATTAGATCTCCATTTTAATTAGCTCAGTTGTCATGATCATCATTAATATGCACTAATAATGCATAGTAGTTCCATTTAACTTTCCTTTTTTATCTAGTAATTTTTATTTTGTTTATAATAAATAACACTTACTGATTATCCATGCTGAAGTTCTCTTGCAGCATGCTGTCGAATCAGCTAATTTCCTTTTAACACTGAACCGTTTTTCATACATGGAAACAGAAAATAATTCCACTCACCACTTATATCGTATGGTGGACATAAGCCATGAACAGTAATATCTAATTTTTCTAATGGAAACCTTTTGGTCACTAAAGAAACATCTCTTTGAGTTTAAGTGATTATATTTACCAATAGGATAGACCAGTACCAGATTCATTCACTCAGTGATTCAACCCGAAGGTTGGTTTTGATAGGTGAGAGTAGAGCTCACCCCGTACTAAGCCAATGGCATGTGAAATTCACACATTCAGGGTAGGGGGGCCAGTTCCTTTCCCTGGGCCACCTGCGATTTCCTATTAAGTTCTGACATGCAGAAAATCAAATCGTGAGGGTTTGAAATTTTTATGTGAAGAAAAGTTATAACTCTGAAATCTAAACAACTGTTCAATGGGCAGATGTACTAGTTTGTGTTTTAAATATAATAAATTAAAATCAATATCATGCATACAAATTGTTGTGAACATGAATGTTCTTTTTACCATTGTGTGTTAAAAAATTAAGGAATGAAGCAGCAAGCAGAAAATTTGTACTGACTTTTGATCAGAATTTTCAGTCCATTTTTGCATGTTGATGTGGTAGAAATTCATGATGGATGTGCCTGGATGAAGAGTTTGGAATTTCATGGTAATGATTTTGCAGGGGTTGGTTTTATGTAATATTTACATTTGAATATGTGGATCAAAATGTCCACCAAAACAGGGAGAATGTTGTTATCGTGGGTTTTCAGTGCATCATATCCAACATGGATTTGTCTCCTTAAGATTTTGGTGTTTTATACTATTTGACAGAGAAATAAAAATTCAAAGAAGGTGGTGTACAAATTGTTATCTGTTACGAAAGCGGCAAAGTATTTTTGCAATGCTGAGCTCATAGGTATGCTCAGTATTTTCTTTTTACTTATTTAACTCTTGCTCTGAGATAGCTTTGAAGGACTATACTGGGTCATCCAAAAATTGTGTAATGCAGATATTCCACTTTTTTCAATCCTGCCTCCTCCTCCCTTTAATTCCATAATATTCCTCCCTAAATTATGTAACACTGCCAATGAACCCTCTCTTTATGTTCACATTCTTTATAAATTACTTTTTTGTTCTCAATATTATTTATTATTCTCCAAGCATTTGTGTCGTCACTATTTTTTTGAACAAAGACTGAACTTATAATGTATATTTGTCCCACCATAATGAAAGTAATACCTGAATGGTCCCTAATTGCACTGAATGCATAACTGCTACTTGCTGAGTAATTTAACAGCATCCTGCACTTCCTTGATTTTGTGTAAGCACCACTGTTTCATATTGATGCAGTTGCTCGTGGACTGGTTTTTAATATTGGTATTTTAGTGAGCATGTTTTTGATGTTAAAATTTCATGAATGTAGATTGTAGATCAGCTCATTAGATTTGTGGTAGTGCAAATAGTTACTCTTGCTCTGTGGTTGTGTTTGATGCTGCCAAAAATGCTGGCATGAGCTTTTAAACATTCACACCTGAAATTTTATGAAAAACTCTGGGCTTACAGCTATGAAAATAATTTGACTAGTTATTTTATATCACCATATTTAACTTACAGCTCATTCCAAACTTGCATATCACCCTCTGCCTTACATTAGGGTGCTGGTAGTTCTCTTTATACACTTAAGCAATACATTTTGTTTTGAATATGTGTTGGGAAAATTTACTCATGCTAATTTCATTTTGTTGGCCTTGAGTCATCTCAATTAAATGTAATTTTTCAATGATTTTATTACATGAACTTATGCCAATTAGATTTTCTGTGAATTATGCTGTTGAGATGTTTTAAAGTATGATCTTTGATTTTAACTTTTGTGAGTTGAAGTAAAACTGTTTTGAATTAGCTTTAACAGTGAATTTGTGGCATACCACTAGGAGTTTTATAATAATAGTTTCCTGTCTGTTTCAACAAATAGTAGTTAACTATTGGTTGACGACTAATCTGTGCTTATCTCTCTTCCTTTGCTGTCCGTAGTCGAAGGAGAAGCTCTGTCTTAAGGCAGGTAGAGCTTTGGCAAGGCTTTATTATTACAATTTTGTTAATATACTTATTCTGCATGCTAGTGTATATTGTTTAATATAAATCTCATTAGTGTGCATCTTGCTATCCCAATGGCATTGTTAAATTTTTAATTTTGGGCAACTACAAGCTATTTTATTTATGTTCACTAAGTTATATTGATGACTTATATGATTTCAGTTTATTGTTATCAGTAATAATTTTCCTTTGTTTCAATTGGAAATTGACTGTGTTTAATATTTTCCCATTTAATTTTTGACTCATCTGAAACTTTATGGTGCTATTGTTGTTAATCATTATGCTGTCATATGGGATAAAGTCATGTTGTGTACTTTAATGTGTAAATGTTACATTATTGATGTATGCATTTTAGGTATAATTTAATTGATAGTTAAGTGTGCATGTTTCCTTTTAACATTAATGTTTATGAGATTATATTGCTGACAATAGATCACAAGGCTCATTGGCCAAGCTGGAGGGAGACTCGGCTGACAGTGACACTCAACTAACAAAGCTTGATGTGGTCCTGACTTTTCAATTGGAGGTAAGCTGCTAGTGTGACTTAATTACTTCATTTCATTCTTAGTGCTCATACTGGTTAAATGTGTTATCTTGTGAAAAATCTTATGAAAATTTGGGGCAGTTAGTTACCTGTGATCCTGAGTTGACACACGCCAGAATCCCTTCATAACTTGAGGGAAACCTTTTTATTTATTTCCTCAGCATTGTTGAAATAATTACCATGATTAAACATAAAATTTGTTTACTGAACATTTACTAGTTAGTGATAAAATCAATGAAAAATAACTTAGAGCATGAGTATGATAATTTTGAAAGTCTCTTGGTGAAGATCTGTCCACTTGTATTCCTTTTGCAGTTGTATCAATGAAAATTAACCTTGAGTGTGTTTGTTATTTGGTAAGTCTGTTGAAAAAGCTTTCTGCTCTAGGTGGTTGTGATGGAGGTGAAAGGGCTGAAGTCATTAGCAGCTAATCGGATAGTGTATTGCACCATGGAGGTAGAAGGTGGAGAAAAACTACAAACAGATCAAGCCGAAGCCTCCAAACCCATGTGAGGAAACATAAGTAAAGTAATTCTTGCCCCCTTGAACATAAGTGTTGCTGAACTTTCCTTTCTTTCAGTTCTGCAAAATTTCACAAGCTGTCATTTTTGTTTTGGTTCCTAACAGTTTGGCTCAAAATGTACATATATTGTATCCTTACCCCTTTTCAAGACATTTACAATGAAACATTGTTATCTTGAATAAATGTGGTGTATCTGTTTCTGCATTAGTTACATCTTCAGCCCTGCATATTTTTCTCAAACTATGTAGTTAATTTTTCAGCTTCATAAATTGTTTCTTTGCTCAGTGCTAAATTGGATTTCATTTTTAATCATTTTCGTTGTGTTTTATGTGTTGATTCTTTATCACTGCTGATCCCTGTCATAGCAACATATGACAGTTTTTCAGTATAAGTTGGAGATCATAATAATATAAGATCGAGTGTTTTCCCGGCGAATAGTATAGTATTTGAAACGTTGGCAGTAATGGAGCCTATTAACCGGTGTCAAGCCCGAGAAACTTTTCTTCAGATCATAATAATGTTTGTATGGTTTATTTTATTTCTATTCTCAAGGAGTTAACTCCATTGAGTGTTGGTATTCAGAATGACCAATGTAGGGAAGACAGGAGACAGGATTACATAAAATTTTAAGCACGTTTCATTGGCTGAAGAGTTTTTAACCATGAGTATAAACAAAGCACACAATGTCCATTGACATCCTCAGCCAATAATTAAAGTGATTGAGGACATCAGTTTATATCCTATCCATGAAGAGGATTGATATATATATGTATCAATCAACATCTATATCAATCTATGATTGATATAGATGTTGTTGTGGATTTCAGACATCCCTACTCTAATTATTAATGGTTAATAGTTTTTGTTTATTCGTATGATTTCTAATCCATCTTTTCATTTGCATTGTGCTAGGTGGGATACTCAAGGTGACTTTTCTACAACTCATCCTCTGCCTGCTGTGAAAGTGAAATTGTACACAGAAAATCCAGGAATGCTAGCCTTAGAAGATAAGGAACTGGGAAAAGTGATTTTGAGACCTACTCCTCTTTCATCAAAGGTAAAAGTGACATGAAAATAACATACTCTTTCTTATTACCCTCTGCTCATTGACACATAAGAGCATTAATTCAGACACTTTCAAAAGTTGCATTTCCTTTTCTCTTAAGAGTGGCATCATCTTGCAGTCCATGTTACTATTTTTGTGGAAGTGGTAGAATTCAGTTATTAGTTGCTCCCGTGAGTTTCTTCAGAGTTGTCAGGTGATCCTGTTGCCCCTCTGGCTACCATGATGGACAAGGGGTGTTAAAAAAGTAATCACAGCAATTCTCTCTATGACAGAAACATTGCTATGCAGCAGGAATTTTTAAGAGTCCTAGTTTGAACCTTCTGCCTCTATTCTGCCAGAATATGGCATGGTGGCAGAACAATAGTGAGTGTTAAAATGGGAGATGAACAAAACAAGCAGCAAACTGTTGAAAAAATTTCTTGTTTTGGAGGGAGAAGTGTGGGAAACACCCAGAAGTTGTTGTGTAACATGTGCAGGACTGCCGCTGTCAATCTCCAAGTCGATGGGCAAAATGAGTGAAGTCTGCTGGTGAAATGGCCAATGTCACTGAATTGGTTTGGAACAGTCACCCCTCCATGCCTTTGACTCCAGTGATGATGCAGCACATTGATTAAATGATTAGTTAGAAGTAAGGCATTACAGTCCAGCAGCTGTGTGGAAGAATGTCCATCAGTGTAGGGAGTATTCACCACATCATTGATAAATTTGGGTTTTCCAGATTCTCAGAGAGCTCACTGGTGGGCATAAAGATGCAAGTAAAACCAACTTATCTCAACTGTCGATACGGTTGGGGATGGAGAAGATGAATTCTTACACCACATCATCAGCATTGATGAAGTATAGGTTCGCCACTCCTAGCCGAAAGTAAAGCCACATCGTACTTATTCACCATGGCAGAAAGAGAGGTCAAAATGGTTCTGTTAGCTGGGAAGGTCAAGGTCACTGTCTTTTGGGACATCTAAGGTGACATTTTGTTGGATACCATGCGTAAAGGATCCACCATAAACCCAAATGCCTACATCTCTATGCTGCAACAACTTAAGAGGCATTTCCTATGTGTTTGGCCGAGCAAAGAACTTGTATAGCATGCTGCTTCATCGTGATGATTCAAGGTCCCACAGCAGTCTCCTAACTCATGAAGTGATCCCAAAACTTGGCTTAACCATGTTGTCTCATCCACCCTACAATCCCGACTTGGTGCTGCTGGACTCCCACGTGTTTGGCCCCTAAAAAATGTATGCGTGATCCAATTCAAGTCCTATGGTGGTGTGTGCACTGTAAAAAAGTGGTTGTGTGACCATAACCAAGAGTAGTATCAAGTAGGAATACCCGTTCCTTCTGAGCACTGGTGTAAAGTCATAGAAATGGCTTTACACCAGTTTTCCACCAGGCTCTCCCTTTGAGGGAGACTCATCATCATCATCAGGACCATGGTCAAAGCCATGGTCGTTGTCATATGAGATAAACAATGGTGGACAAAGTTAATTCTATCATTCATTATGCATGAAAGCAAATTTCATGAAGTAACGCCTGAAACCATCAACTTTATCCTAGGAAGTGATTTTACATATTTTGGTGCATGTTGAGTTTAACCAGGAGTCTCCATATTTTTAGAACATCTTTAAAAAAAATAATATGCATTCAGCATAGGTGTTACCCATGCATGTTGTATTAGAATTATTCATTAACATATTTAAATACTGCACTATTTTGACCAAGAAAGAGACATCATCTTAGGTTTGACTAGTTTCCTAGAATCATTTATTGCTTAAAACCCAGGCTCTACAGATGCCAAGAAAAATGTTTTGTTCATTAAATAATCGTAATTTAATCCTGGGTTTGATTTGGTCCCAGCACTTGACCAGCAAGTATTTGGTTCTATTGAAAGAGTTTCTTTTAACCCTTTAAATGTCACATTTTTCTACCAAAAATAATACATATATATCTATTTATTGTGCTTTTAGATGGCACATATATATGGGCCAATGTTTTTTGTGAAAATTTTTGCATGTTATATTATGGGCAAATAGTTCAACGTAGAAGACCATGGAAAGCTGCATTTTTCATTGTGTATTTGGGTGTTCTTTCTCTTGAATAAAGGGATCCTAAAGTCTTATTCACCAAAAGTGGATCTATTGGCATACAGAACCACCCCAGTAAAACGTGATTGGTCAGAACTTCTGATTGGATGGAATAGATGTAGCCAAACATTTTTACTGGGGCGAGATTGAGACTCTAAAAGTCCCCTTTTCCACCTAACCCCTGGTAATAGTGAGGTTTTGATAGTGCAGGTGTAAGTCAAAGTCCTTTATATGCACCACCCGAAGGGAGAGTATGTAAATCTGGAAAGTGCTGCTCGGATTGGTGAATTTCAAGCCTGCCTCTGTTAATGATCCTTACAAAGGAAGCTCAGAGTGAAACCAAATTAAAAAAACATTCTATTCTAACCTCAGTTTTTTTTTAACTTAGGCTCCAGAGTGGCATAGAATGACCATCCCAAAAAACTGCCCTGACCAGGATTTGAAAATTAAAATAGCTTGCAGGATGGATAAGCCCCTGAATATGAAGCATTGTGGGTAAGTTCATTGATCACTAATTGAGTCCATTTTAATATTTATATTTTATTACTTATTCCAATCGCATTATTTTTTCATTTAATACTTCATGTCTTCTGGTGGAATGATCATTGCTGAAAGGCATGTGCAGAATTCTCTAAATTTCAAAATCAGAGTTTTCAGGGTGTTAAGAATTTCTTACAAAAACAATCTTTCGTAAAACCTGTCATAAGGTGCATACAGGAAATTCCTACTAACTTTATTTATGATGAAGTAGTTTCAGCGGTGCAAACCTCAAAACCACCACAAATACTGTAAGCATCATAAGAAGGAAAAAGAAACAAGAGCCTGTCTCAATGCCATATTTTATGTAAAAGTTTTGTCAGGATCAGATTTTGTAGGCTGGAATTAGTATTTGCCTTTTAGTACAATATGTTATCTTTTAAATTTTCTCTTTAGCAATCATAATGACTGACACAGGCCCTATCCATTCTTACAACTTCAATCATGACCAAAGGATGAATAATTGTGTTAGCAACTTATATGAAGCGTTCGATTAATGTATCCTCAGGGTTTATAGGAACCTGGAAATCCTGGAAAACCTGGAAAATTCGGGGAAAATGAAAACGGCCATGGAAATCCTGGAAAAGTCAGAGAATTTAACGTGTGGTCAGGGAAAAATCACAAAAAATTCAAATTTCGGAATTTATCACCTGAAAATGCCAAGAGATCGAAAACTGCACATAGAAGCGGAGGGCGGGGTGAAGGAGGGAACTATTGGCCTCAGGCCGGCTTCGCTGTGGAGGCAGCCCAGGGGCCCTATTCTGGTTCTTTCTGGCTATAGCCTGCGCGGTTTGGTGAAAAGATTGGCGAAAGGTGTGCGCATTCATGTTCTTACTTTCATTCGCTAGCAATGGGGGCGTTTACTCGGAACCGAAATCGCAATTTTGTACACGAAATCGTTAGATGGAAACGAAAAACGAATTTTAGTGAAAAAATTAATCTTCTACCCACAACCATTCACTCATTAATCAAAAATTAAAATAAGCAAAAGGTGACGCCCACCGAAAATGCTGCTGTGATAACATTGACGTCATTTTCCTCCCGTCCATGACTGCTCTTATGGGAAGGGAGTGGAGGGGGATTCTCGGAAGTTCTGCTCGCACAGATGCTGTCAAAATCGCTCCCATTGGTCGAGTCAGCTGTGTCCCCCCCTTTGCGATAAGGCGAAGTAGCTTCGCGGGCTCAGATGTGATTGGACGAAGTCGATATACGTCAGAGGTTGCACCACACCCACTTTTCCGAAAGGGTTAAAAAAATATGGTAAACGACCCCATTTCGCCAGGAATGCTTCACTTTGTCCCTCTGGCGACAAAAAAGTTATTCTCAGTCAAATTTGAAGTCACCTAGCCAAATTTGTAGAAGGATGTGAGGAAGAAAAAATCAAGATTGATTCAAAGATCTACTTAACATGACATCAGGTTTGAAGGAAAAGCCAGGTTAGCCTTCTTTGCATATATTTTTCTGCAATTAAAACCCTTTCTGAAGGCATATCGATGTAAGTAATGATAATTTTTATTTTGTTGACTTAAAGTTTTTGATAACTTATTACTGGAAGTTCATATGATTAATATGAAAATGAACCTACAATATTTCATAAGGTTAGACTTCTTTGCTTCCTCACTACCATTTTTATCTCTATAAATGACCGAAATCTTGGAGTATTCAGGTGCTCAAAAGTCAGGGAAAATCACTAATAATGGTCTGGAAATCCTGGAAAAGTCAGGTAAAATGAAAAAGAAAAACTCCTATAAACCCTGATCCTGAATGTATGTAAACTTATGGAATCCATGCGGCAATAACTTTTAAATTACTTTCGCTATAAAAAAGATCTGAAATTTGGAACCATTAGGTGCTATTTGCTAAATAGCTTTGGTTCTTAGTGAATAAGAGTGGTGGTGGAATCTATCCTTCTGGCTGATTGAGCTATAAGCCAGATCTATTTATTGGTCATTCTTCCCTTTCTGTATGGTTTACGTGCTGCCTAAGTAAGGTTTTTACCATTATTTGTAATAATAATAATGCTAACATTTGAATTCTGTTCATATTTATGTTGTATGTCATGGTATTCATTGTATAGCTCTACAGATTACGTAGCTTTGGTCTACTGTAAAAACTTTCCCTGGTGCATGCTAATTCACAATCCAAAGAAACTTTCTGTAGTGTATGTAGACTCTTTTCATTTCTGATTGTCATTTGAAATATGAAGTTTCATGCACAACACTTTCTTTAGGCTGCTGTTACCTTTGTTGATGAGCAAAAGTTGGTGATCATAATTATTTACCATATTTTAAACCAATCCATTTTGATGAGTAATAATGTCAGAATGCAGTATCAGCATAGTTAGATAATGCCTCTTATCACCTGTTTTTATAATATTTATTTTTCCAAATCTATATATTTCAGTAACCTTTACGCCCTTGGAAAGGCTGTGTGGAAAAAATGGAAGAAGAGGTATTATGTCCTAGTTCAAGTTTCACAATACACCTTTGCAATGTGTAGCTATAAAGAAAAGAAAGCAGAGCCGTCAGAAATGATGCAGCTAGATGGATACACAGTCGACTATATAGAGCCAGCCAGTGGTGAGTTGTTATGTTCTTTATTGAGTAGTAACATGAGTCAGTGATTCAGAAACCGGTCTAGTTTTAATGAATTGGGGGATACTTCAAAAATAATTAGTGGTATGCCCTCTGATCTATAGAGACATATCTATTCATATTATGTGAGCTTAATACAAACCAATCACAAATAAAGTGCAAATTATTCTCTGGAATTAGAATGAGTGGTCATTTTCCATTCATGTACAGTATTTACAGTACATTTATTCAAGGCAGGCAAATTCTACTTGGAAGTTTTTGTAATATATTCAATGCTGATTTCTTTGTTTATTCCAAATTGTCTTTGAAATATAGGGAAATAAAATTTAGGTAATATACTGGGTTATGCTTGAATTACTAATGATATTCTAGGCTCCAGACAAGTAATACACCAACTAATGGAGACATTGGAAACTAGAGGTCAGGAGTGGACATTGCTGTGATTACTGTTAGTTACTTCAGCCTTTCCCGAGCTAGTCATTTATGAGAAAGCTTCAGAAATGGATCCCTCAGGGGTTGGTGTAGTGGTTAGAGTGCTGACCTTTCACCTAGCCTGGTTTCAATTCCCAGCTGTAGAAGATTAAATATCTTCATTGTTATCATTGTTAAGCTGCTTCTACTTGAGATATTTGTGGAGGGCATTTGTGTTCAGTACTCTGTCCATTGGATAGGATGTTAAGTCGTGGACCTCTTGGTGTGTTTTGTTAACAGCAGGCTAATGCCGATTCCGATTTCTCTCTGCCCTTCCTCTTTATCCTTCCATTTCCATCCTTTTACCATTTATTCCAGTCTGAAGCAGTTGAAAGTGTAGGGACAGAATTGAAAACCAAAAGTGACGGAAGATTCTCGTAACATTTTGCCTTGGAAATCTCAAATTCAAGAAGTTTTGCTGTGTTCATCAGTATAATTCTAAGGCCATAAGGCATATTGAAGTTGGTTTTCTTGAATTTCTGAGGAGTGGTGAAGTAGTCTTGTTTGGGTTTTCCTGAGGGAGAATCTTTGGATCCAAATCCTGAAAATTGGCAAACAGGTCTCCAAAATGATACTAGTTTTCTTTCGGATTCGACAACAAAGGTTAATGCAAAATATAGAATATAAATACTAGTTAAGGCCCTGGTGAGACTTAAAATTCCCATGCTGTAAAATGTAAGCAGTGAAACAATAGAATACAACATGTATCAAAGTGGTCTGACTGCTCAGTCTCCCAAGCGCTGAGTCCTCAAGCTTGACACATGCTATTATATCTATGATTGATGCTGATAAAATAACTCTTACTTCACATACCACACATTGACACTTCCCAATTTTTGTCATGCTAAAGTTACCACAATGATAACTGCCATCATCATGAGTCAACAATTTGTAGATTAGTTTGACAAAGCTTTCCACTAGATTCTCCTATCAGCTTACCTCTTCATATTCACATAATTTTTCTCTTTCACGTCCTTCACCACTTGCTCCTAATATATAATGAGGCCTCTCTTTGCCATTTTTTATAAACACTTATCCGTCGACCATTGTCTTCATCAGATTATCAGATTTACAGTTCTCAGCCCTCTTATTTTTTCAGTTTTAATATGGATCATAATATTCTTCTTGGCATCCATGGGTATGTCTCTCCTGTTTAGTGCATGTTACAGATGGTTTGTGCAGCTAGATTTTCTCTCCTGCATCGTTAATAAGCTTGGTGGAAGCATAATCAATACCAGAAGCCTTATTTATTCATAAGTTCCTTACTGCTGCACCAAATTCTGATCTTAAAATTAGATCTTCCATATTATTCTTTTGGATTTAATTTTCCGCTTTGATTACCTTCACACAGAGAATTGCATCCATTATATAGTGAACCAATACCTTCTTTCACCTCATCACTTAATTTTCATGTTCAATAAGAAGCTCTCCATTATTTTCCCTAATGGCATTACATCATGCGGCCCATTCCTTGAAGTGGTTCCTAATTAGACAACTCCCATCTTTCCATGTGCAAGGTAGTTTGTACCATTTTGCATGGACTGTCTAGCATCCACTTTTATCTTGCTTTTGTACTCACCTTTTTCATTCTCATTTCTCTTTTTTTCATTTTTTTTTAGCAGTTGCCCTTCTGCAGTGTCCACATTTTTTTTGTTTTCTTCTCTCTTCTACCAAATCTAAAACTGCTTCTATGATTCTAGGCTTCTTGACAGTTATTTTTCTCCTCAGAACTTCTTTTATGGCTTTCTGTACCCCATTTTTGTTGTTTTCTCAACTTTTTTGTTTTTTTATACTAAAATATTTCAAAAAACAGCTGATGTTAAAGGAAAGGGTTTCATGTGCCCCAATCATTTGATTCATTGGTGAATATCTTAGCAGTTTCCTCTCTACTGTACATGCTTGCTATTACTACATTTCCCTATGATTACATGAGTTATGCATGTCTCTAAGTTTTAATCAGTACTCTTGGAATGAAAAGCTTTGTTTACTGTGACCAAAACTCAAAGATAGCTCAAAGTAATTATCTAAGTAGCTACTATTTTTTACATTATACCATATTGTTCGGTTGATATAATTAGGGCTATTAGCTTATTTTATTATTACTTGTGTGAAATTGATTTCAGCAAAGATAAGAAGAAATTTAAATATGCTTGAATTTATAGAGCTAGTGAAAGTTAAATGTTTCTTAAAAGTAGGCAATTGTGGCAATCTTAAATGCAGGGTGACAGTAAAATATTTTATTCTCATTCAACAACTGGGGAATTGAGTTCCCTACTTTCTGTTTGTATCGTAAACCCTCACATAGCGCGGTTCCACAAGATGCAATTTCGTTAAGACGAGGTCGTAAAAATGTATTTATTTGTATGTAAATTTAACAAGATGCAATCTTTATTTTCGGTAAGACATGGTTTCAGATATCTCAATTGGGGCAAAACTGGGAATCACTCTCTATCATGATTCTATTCATTGGTTCAAGGGTTAGCGGTAATGTTCAAAGTAGTGCACCTGTCGAATCAAACCACATTGGGAGTAAAGAACATAATTTATGACGTTTACTGCATATTCATTATTTCATTACGATACATGTAACTTTCTGCCAGTGGGCAATCACAGCTTTGTGTACAGACTGGTTCAAATGTTGCTTTGTTCCCAAGATCTTAAAAAGAACTTGAATTTAAGGCCCTACTAGTACTTGGCAGCCAGTTACTCTGCAAAATGCTGACAAAAACTTTGAGTCCTATTTCTCCCTCCAAGTATAACATCCATTGACAACCACTGGATCAAAGAGTTATGAAATCCTTTGAATCCTGCGACACTAGGCGCACTTTCGAGAGACTGCTGCAAGATAAATCCTTCAGATTGCTTAATTGTTGGTTTTGAATTTTCGGGTTTCTCTGCTGCATTGTTCCAATATTCGGAAGATTACATTTCGTACCCATTGCAGGATACATCATCAGATCTATGATCGGTTGAATGAGATCGGCTGGGGTATTTATGCTGTCTTCTGGGAGGCCTTCTGTCATTGCATCCAATAAAAAATGAGGGGTCAAGAGCTGGCACACTTCCATTGGCTTAAGACTCCCGTTTGAAAATTAGCCATTTCCAATTGTTGTGTAGCCGATGTCCATCATCTTGATTGAAGTGTAACGGTCTTTTTTCAATTTCAATTGCTTCACTTACAAGGTGAGGGACAGAATTTTTTTGATCATGAATTTGTGGTCTTTATACAAAATCATGGATGCAATTAACATCACATTGGATTCATGGAATGAAGTGAAGGAGTCTACATTGAAAGCTTGCTGGAAAAGCCTTTTTTCAGAAGTGATGAATATTTTCCTCGGGTTTTTCTTCATTCGAAGAACAAATCAGCGAAATTGTACCTGGCAATAACTATCGGGTGACCAGGATTTGATAGTAAGCAGGAGAACGAGGTGGAAGAATTATTAGCACCACATCACAAGGAGGTTACGGAATCTGCAACTATTTTGGTCAGACAACTGTTTCTGACAACTGTTGGAGCTAGAATTGATTCTGGCCTACAAAAATATAGAGGTATGATGAGGGTTAGTGAAGTCAGATGAAAATGAGTGTCATAAATTGACCGTGAAATCTCTCGAGGATGTTTTTAACGCAATTGACGAATTTCAAGAAAAATTACGTCCAGTCGATCCGTGAATTGAAGGAAGTCTTATTACCTTACCATGAGCTATAAAAAAGCATGAAGAGCAAGGTAAAACAGCTGCATTACATAGTTTCTCGAGGTTATGTTTCAAAATGCATCTTTTCTCTGGGAATTGTTAACCCTGGGTTCTAACGATTCTACATCCTCTACCAAGGTCATCTTGTAAAAAATGGAAAAATAATGCTCAACTCAGCTGGCATTAAAGCCTTGGGTGTATCGGCTGTCAGAATAAATAGCGTTAATTTCAGCACTACAAAAAGGTAAGCAATATTATTGTTGCGGCGTATGAAAATTCCGTATCCGATTCTCATGATGCAAGACTTTGTCCACCACTGATGCTGCCTTGAACTTATTTGGTGATGAGAATTTTCAATCTCTGGACCTTACACACTGTTTGTTGATAGTCAAATTATTGTGAATTTGAATCTTCTTTGACTAAGTAAGGCATGAAGATAGAAACAGCTGATAGTTCTATTTTCCGTGGTCCCATGAAATAGGTGAAAAAATTTCATTTTAAAGTTTATTTAAAAAATATTTTGCCCAAGTCATTTCACTAAATTTTGTGTATTTCACAATGTTAATATTATCTTCAATGCTAAAACGATTTTTGAATAACTTGCTTCTTATTTGAAAAAGGCAATTTTATTGTACTGGACGACTTTCCCAAAAATATGAAAAGTCTCTTCTAAACGATGTACAGTTACGAAATAATTTCCCAAAATGCATAATTACGGATGAATCGCAGACTTTCATCCTGAATCATATATGAGGTGTTTGGACTAAGTAATGAAACTCTTAGGTGCCATACATTAGGCGTTGAGATTATGGAATGAATCTCGGTATTTCCCATTTTCTCTTTATTTCACATATAGCGAGATTTTACAAGACTTCGAGGAACCTAACCTCGCATCATGTGAGGGTCTGCTGTATAGTTAGTGTATCCTGCCATTTCAACTTCATGGCACAAAGAGAGGGATTTCAGTCAAGCGTCCATCATTTTTAAAACCCCCACTGTCATGAATGTCAAAAATCTCATAGAATTTCAGTGCATTGAGAAAGCAGTTGAGTTTTGGCTAGTGATGGCTTGAGAGTTGTACAGAGAGTATCTGAGGGAATGTATAAAAATTGTTGAGAATGGTTCTTACCTCAATTCAAGTTACTCTCTTGCTATGAGTTTTCAGTGCATCAGTTGCCTAATGTTTTTATGTATAATTTCTTGATGATTATGAATGTCAAGTGTATACCTGAGCATTGAAGCTTGGAAAATATGGATTATATAGGCATACGATAATCCATAACATAAGCCTATGAGGCCTAGGATAATCTAGTTCCAAATTGCCTCCTCCACTAAGAACATGTTTTGGAAATATCTTTGAAGTCTGTAGTCTTCTCTAGTCATCTAATGGATACATTTGAAATATTTGACATGTTTAGTGATGGAATGTGCTAGTGAGCTCCATAGAAATTTATTGAACATGCAATTATTTAGTGTTAATCTAAGAATTTGACTACTGATTGAAAATCTGTTTATGAATTCTAGCCAACCTAATGGTCGGAATGGGTGAGTTGATAATAATATTCTATTTCCTTGTTAGATAGCATGAATTAACATTTCAATAATTTCTTAGAGATTGTACAATGTATTTTGCTATTAATTAAAAGTGACTGTAAATTAATTTGATTGAAGTCATTTAACCCATTGGCTTATAGAGACAGCGATTCGCCAGCTGGCAGAACTCTGCCTTCCGTTAAAGAGCCGGCGATTTGCTGGGTCCCTCAATTTATTTATTTGTTACATTATTTTTATCATTCATGGATTTTTCACATTTAGTGTCGTTAATGAATAATTAATATTCTCTTAATGCAAAAAACTCCATGATAATGGCTGTAATATATTTTTTAATTGATTACAAATAAGTACAAAATATGATTTCAATCAAAAGTAGTAAAATAAGTGGCAAAAAAGGAGTAACAAATGCTAAGCCAATGGGTTGATTAAAAAGTAATAATCTATTTAAAGTGAACACATTTCTTATTTGCAGCTTATTCAAGGCAATGCTTTTACTTAAATCTTTTTGCTATTGTAATTTACGCCCACCATATATATTTACTGCAAAAATTACCAGTGTAAAAATGGCAAAAGTTTATTTTAAAGGGAAATAAAAGTTTTTGCTCGTGAATAATGATTGAGTTGTTGAGATAAGGCCAGCTATTTCTGTGACGTAGTATACTGTACAAATCTTTTGTGATCCAAGTTCTTTTGCTAACCAAATGATTTCACTCTTTATTTATAGACTTGGAAGGAGGTCGTTTCTTCTTTAATGCTGTGAGAGAAGGTGATAGTATATTATTTGCTAGTGATGATGAAAATGAATGCCATTTATGGGTTATGGCAATGTACAGAGCCACTGGGCAATCTCATAAACCTACCCCACCTCTTACCCCGGCTGGAAAAAATTCAACCATTTCTAAAATTCAGGGAGGTGAGTATCCTTCAGTGAATGTCCATATTAGTGAGTTGAAAATTTAAATATCCCTTTGTTCAATGAAATAACTCGTGAATTAACATTTCAAAAATCTTCCTCAGAAGGCTGTAAAGAGATTGTTTACTTATATGTACCTATTTTCTCAAATAATGTGTGTCTGAAATTGGTTCATGTATTTTCAGATGCTGACAGGGCTAGGAAGCATGGAATGGAAGAATTTATTTCAGCTGATCCATGTAAATTTGACCATGCTTCATTATTCAAAATGCTTCAGACACTGACTCTAGATTACAGGCTCAGTGATCCTTATTGCTCTTTGGTAAGTACGCAGATGTGCATTTGTTTGTAATTTGGCCATTAGTTGAATTTTTAGAATTATTCTCTGATACCTCAGTCTCTAAATGGTATCCTAACTAGCATAATACATGTTCTTCATTATTCATATGGATGAGTCTAATTTTTTTTATTTGCGGTGCACTTCTTCTAGTGAACCAAAGAAATACCTCGAGTAAAAAATTAAATTATCTTCTCACTGCTTTACTTTACAAGTATAATATGTCATTTTTACATTATAAAGTGTCATGAGACAGTATGGTCCTGGTTGAAGAACAACTTTAACCTGTAGACTGGTTGTGGAAATGATTTGATAAATCAATTTCCAATGTACTGTCAGGACAACAGAGACCTTTAGGTCATCTATAGGTATGGCATAGTAGGCATTATAAGAAATATTGCTGGCGTTCCTTGAACATTGGAACCCCCAAACCCATGAGAGATATATTCCAAAACCTTCCATCATCACCTGAAACTGATACCAAACACTGTGTATTAGTTACCTTTCTGCTGCACAAATGCAGTCAGAGAAAGTCATAGTTACTACATACAGTGTGGGATCATGAATGTGCTTGCTTAACCCTTCTACTGCCAGAGGGCTAATCTATTATGTGAAAACTGCCAGCCAGCTGATCTATCAGCCAAATTCCATCACATTATTACATATTTGTAATGTTTTATTCCCTTCAAACAGGGACAGTATGAATGTCTTCATCATCCTCCTAAGCTTAAAATTTTCTGTCAACATTGAGATAAATACTGACTTCATAAATTAAGTTCTTAAAATAATGTAAAATCAATAATCTTAAGCCTGGATCACACAATCATTTTTCATGGACAAGTTAAGGGACAGGCAATGCTAGCTCAAATTTAGCTAAAATATGAACATCTAAATTTATCATTTTCAGTATTAACTCAAATGATAGGCACTCCCATCCTTTATTTGAGCTCATTTTAGCATAAGCTGTTTACCATCTCTGTAGATGTATGTATATGTGCCCAAATGGCAGCCAATCAGAGCAAGTGTCAGCCTCTGCAGTCTGCAGAGGCCTGTGATAGAACACCTATCTTGAACTATATGTCCATGAAAGATAGAAATTCAATGTCTCGTATGATTCAAAAGGGGATGTCGAAAATGACCTTGTGAGTGGTGAAGATGATAACTTTTGATATCATTTTTCCAGTCCCTTAATTTAAGTGATCCCTGAACACCTAAGTGAAATTTGATCCTATTGTTCATGCTTTATACATTTCATGGAAATGTGCTTGGAGTTTTTTGTGTAGTCAACCTGCAAGGGGCTGGCAGAAAAAATGTTAAAATCTTATGATACATGTAGAAGCAGTGACTACTGTCCATGCAAAAAGTCGAGATATTCGAGTTTTAAGTGCTCTATCTCAATAACCTATTCGTATAGTGCAATGAAATAAACTGAAAATGAAAGAAAATTTATATCTACGTGTTGTGAATACCATCAGTGATTTTTCACCGTATATCAACAAATTTTTTATTCGGCTTTATATGAAAAAAAAGCACGGTTTTTGGCGCTCAGAAATCGGAAGCTCCATTTTGAATGATAATTTCTTAAAAACTTCTCAAGTTATCAACATGAGACTTCATAAGGTGAAAGATCAATATTTTTTAAATGCATATTGTGAAGCAGAACCTTGTAACTATTTATTTTCAGCCCAAAAGTTGTTGGTTAAAAAAACTCTGCTATTTTCGTTATTTAACAACTTACAAGAAATTTTAAAGCACCGTAGGCAACGCATACATGCACTGTTGGCGAATATTATACGTATTTAAAATAATGAAAAATTATTACCATTGTCCAGAGAGAAATTTGTTTATCCTTGTTTTGAGGCACGCTTAGCCACCAAGGAAGTGGAGGAAAGGGAGAGGAAAAAGCATGCGCGGTTACCTCTTCAATAGCTCGCGGTTCGATTCGACAGCTGATCGACGATTGTCAATTCGACAGTTGGTGCAGGGGACACTGCGGGGATGTGAATCATAACAAATGTCGACTTGGCAGCACTGCAACTCTTTCTCTTTTACCCTAACGTGGCGAGCAGCCCTGAACACAGCTCTGCCAGGTTAAAAATTTGTTGAACAAATACAAGTCGATATGGAACAAAGTAATGAATTGTCGCAACTTTAGTCTTTATATTTGCCAACAGTGCATGTATTCAGTGCCTACAGTGATTTAAAATTTCTTGTAAGTCGTCAAATAACATTTTTTATTTATCAACAACTTTTGGCTAGTAAATAAATAGTTACAAGGTTCTGCTTGAGCATATGCATTTAAAAAAGATAGATCTTGCACCTAGTGAAGTCTCATGTTAATAACTTGAGAAGTTTTTGAAAAATTATCATTCAAATTGGAGCTTCCATTTTCTGAGCACCAAAAACCGTGCTTTTTTCATACAAAGCCAAATAAAAAATTTGTTGATATGGTGAAGAATCGCCGATGGTATTCACAAAACGTAAAAATAAATTTTCTTCCATTTTCAGTTTATTTCATTGCAATCGATGGATAGGGTTTTGAGATAGAACACTTCAAACTCGAGTAACTCAACTTTTTGCATGAACAGTAGAGACTTTGTCTCTCTTCCTGCCCCTCCAGCATTACTATTAAACGCTAGAAGAAAGAAACAATTGGCATGTTTAATTTTTCTCAGATAAATGTTATTTGGTGTCATTTTGTCAATCATGAAAAGGTTTAACTAATTTCTCTTAAGGGTACCTCCAAAGTTTGAGAATTTTTTGAGAGATATTCATCCACATTATTTTTATCCACATAGTTTGTCTTGGTATATATCCATCATAACCATATAGTCCATGAAGTCTTTTGTCTTGAATTCACCTTTTCCAACCTCAAAAAGTTCATCATCTCATTCTACTCAAAAAGCTTATACTTTTTGCTGATGACAGTGTCTCTGTGGGGACACAAGTATCTGTGCCACGTCCTTAGTATTAAATGCGTGACTTGCTCATATGGACACACTAAATTTGGTCCAAAATTATTTTCATCATTTTTAGTCACATACATGTGAATTGAACAGGACTATACTTTCTACACATCCTCTATAGAATTGAGGCAAATGGGGGAGAGCATAAATTGCTATTTTATTCATAAAATCATTGGTTGGAAATGAAATGTCAACTTGAAGTGAAAGTGATAAAATCAATATTCTAACCAGAGACATTCACTAATAAATTAAAAATTAAAATATGCAAAAGGTGGCACTCACCAAACAAACTACACTAAAGGCTTCTACGTCATCCATCTCCACTCCTTGACAATTTAGCTGGGAGAATTGGAGGGGAATTGGAGGTGGGGAGGGGAGGTCTGCCTACACAGCTTCTGGCACATCCTGTAAATTACCCAGAATAACTAAAAGACAAAATTCACTTGGTACTTGTCATGTATATTTTAGTGTGAATAAAAGTGTGCTGAAGTATATATACTTACTCACAAATTGGGCAAGGGCCTAACCATGTTGGATCACTAGTTCCCATCAGATCACCGAAGTTATGCAATTTTGGGCCGGGATGAAGGTTAGAATGGTGACCCTCCTCCATACCTCTATCGCAGTGCCCTTGTCCCCTGTCTGCAAGTGGCGGTCAAGTTAAATGTGGGTTGGCACAATGGATCTAAAGAGGTCTAAGTGCCAGGGGGGCTCCAGAAGTCCCCCGCCCACCCCTCCAATTTACATTTTATTTTTCTCACTAATTACGATGTAGTCAAATGTGTGATGCCTTTCAAAATACTCCGAATTGAGTCTTATAACCACTTCCAGGCAGAGTCACTGTGTATCCCCAGTTGTGATTGGGTGAAGGAGCTGCTAGTCTCAGTTGTGATTGGATGAAGGAGTGACATATGAGACTTTCGTAAGCCCATTCAAAGAAAAGGGTAAAGAGTATCAATTTTTCACTGCTTATAACTCGAGAACTACATGATGGACCGAAAAACAGGAAAATATCAATATTTTTATTTTATGAACTCTTATCAAATTTGGCAATAAAAAATATGGTAATCGACCGCATTATGTATTATTTATTATAATTATTATTATTAAATAATGGATAATGTACAATTGTGAGCCTCTAGAGAATCAGTATTATTCAGTCATGTTTTAGTGATTTCTATTTCATATGTTAAATCTTTCATGTGATTTTTCTCCTATTTTTGTTTGTTGTAACTGTCCATCCTTTGGAGCTTTATAGCCTGTTTTTATATCAGGGATGCACTTTACCATTTGTGCCTAAATATCAGTGGGAAGGCTCCAACCCTTACTTCTAATGAATGCATTCTCACTCATCCTTTCTCTTCTTAGTTCTTGGGCTCATAGATCATGGAAATGTGAAAAATATAATATAATGTATGAGAAATAAGATAATGTCTCATATGTGACTTAAGGTGGAAGCCCGGTATAGTGAGTACGGCTTATTGCAAGAATCTAATTATAGCAAGTGGTTGTCTTTGCACTGCCAAAAGGCCTATGTTTTACATGTAAAATAAAGCGGATATAGCGAGGCCAAAACGTTCCTTCCACAGTATACGCTCAGTATTACGACAGATATCTCTCAAGTTTTTGTATTATCTGCTAATTAAACTAAAAATACAAGATGTGTGCCATATCTACAACACCTAAAGCCAATTACATCCAAACATTAGCGATTTATGGCCTTCAGTATGCTCTGCACGCTCCCATTTTACGTTCTTCTTTTGTTAGGCCCAGTCATCACTGGGAGGGGAGTGGGCGGACGACGAGCAAGATGAGAGTAGGAGAGGGAGTTAGGTCCCCCCTACCCTATGGCTGGCTCCATCGCTAGGCGATGTCTTAACTCTTACCGTGGACATTGTGGTGAAACCCCCTCCATCTTTTCCTGTGTTAGGGATGGTAGCGATGAAAGTGGAAAGCACAACAATGACATAGTTAGATCGGCGCCCTAAAACAGATTTTTGACTTATGGAAATCTAGAGCCATGTTACTTGTCGCTGCATGCTGCCCGGCGATGTATACATATTTCAATCTTTCATTCATGCATGGACATGTAGATCGATCAAGATCTCGCCAGCTATGGCCATGTAGGAAAATCTGTCACAGTTATGACCATGGTGGTAAAGTAACCATCCATCAACCTTAGGTTAGTGAGCGAGGACTCAACACCACCCCGAGGACTCAACACCCCCCAGGCACCGAGGTCTAGGAAACAGCGGTAAAAAATGTTGTGACAGCAGAATTACTGTACTGATAGCAGAAATCCTCTTGCTTAGTGACCAATCATAGTGAATCTTCATTATCTCTTCTTGATGCTCTCCAAAATTCTGTACGATTCTATAAGTTTTGCACCATATCAGCAAAACTGTAACGCACTCCCGCGCAATCCCTTAAATGTGTGTTTAAATGAGTGGCGAAATAAGGTGCTGGTTACCCTCAAGGGCTATGTGCTATGCGAGCACGATTAATAAAATGTGGATTCCCACATCAGCTCCTTTGAATCTCGTGGCATTGATTAAAAGCTCCTATATTACTGATTCCTATGTCAAAAATAATATTCACTCCGAATTGCAGCAACCAGTCCACTCATCATTTCTCATTCAGCTTGAGGCTGATCTGGTTTATCTCACAATAAAACAAACCTATTTTGTTTGCGAGTTCTTCTGGTGCCCAAATAGCATGGAGTGCATCCAGGGGGAGTAGTGCTCACTGAGCGATTGAGCAGTAGCGAACTTTCCGTTATATCTCAGCTGCTGAACTCCCCCTGGATGGTGAGCGCTACAGTGGGAATTTGAATCTTCCTCTATTGGTGAGAGAGTTCATTCTTCGAGACTTATAATGAAAATGACGAATTAAAGCAAGGTTGTTGGCATGGTTTGGCATTAGGAAGAACTTCCATTTATATTCCTTCAACATAATTATAGGAATTACACAATTTTATAAACGAAATAAGATATAACGACAGTAAGCATAGGTCAACAACAACAACTACAGCCAAGATGGCGTCACTTTCAATTTGATTGAAGAGGATAATTCTTCATATTATTCTTCTGCATATTGAGCTTTTTTGAGCATGTAGTTAATATTTTGTTCGAACATCGCATAAGACACACTTTTGGTTGCTTTCAGGCTATACATTCCAAATTTAGACGCGTATAAAAATACAAATCGACTGAGCGCACTCTATGGAATGTCAATAGCCAGGCAAATTGACCAATTGAAAAAGAATTGCTTTCATTCAGTATAGGTCAGGGTGAACAATGGCATTGAACACATTTAGGCACGATTTCATAATTTTCTTCTCTAACATTTTCTCGGTATGACAGCAGGCACCGATAGATAATTACTTCTACTGTCACTGCTCATACTCAGCAATTGCTAACCGGCCGATGTGCTTTACAAAATCTAAACTCTCGGCTACTTTGACGTTATTTTAGTATGAACATGAAAGTTATCGCATGATTCACCTCAACAATCTGACAACTTGAAAGTAAATTTTGAAAAGTTCTATGGGCCATTTCTAGAATGAAAATGGGATAGTAAAACTTCATAGTTGTTGTGGGGTACTTCGATCTGTCGAAGCGATTGAAAACCTCCCAACCATTCCATCGACTGGATGCACCCAATCACACGGCAGCGGAGAGGTGTGGTGTGGGTAAGGGGCGGAGTTTACTGGGTAGGAGGGGTGGAGTTTCATGATCATGCCGATGACAGTTTGCCTGTGCGGGAGGAGTTGACGGAAGATGAGTTGATTGACTCAGTCAGAAACAAAGTTGATGACGAAATTAGTTTCGATTCCGAAGAAGAAACGGTGCCTATGCCCTCGAGAGCTATGACCTCTCTGATGACCTCACTGAAGACTTCTTTAAAGACCTCTCTGAAGGACATGAACTCACGTCTTTAATAAATTATTGAGTTTTGTTATTCAAAAAAATTTTTAACTAATTTTAAATTACATTTAAGTGACTGGCCAAATTAATTGGCAGAAAAAGCTTTCCGTTTTTTTCTTTTCCGTCTTTCTGCAGGCTGCAAAGATTACCTATCAGTTTTCATTTGGTATCATGATATGTTTCTACAAATAGCCTGCTAACATTTGAAATAAACGTCCAATTTAGAATAAAAAATTTAGGTGCTCATGGTTTCTTCAATACCCATTTCATTCAGTAAATGAGTTCTAGGATGTAAAAATGGTTTATGTATATTATAGTGTAACTGTTTATTTTGCAAAGTTGTTGTAACAGACATCTGTAGCTTTACTTGGCTTCTGGATCAATAAAAGTTGTTATTATTGTTGAATTGTATTCTTTTCAAAAGGGTTGGCTAAAGTGTACTAAATGTTTTATGCTTTTTTTCTCCTTTTTGATAGGGGTGGTTCAGTCCAGGCCAAGTGTTTGTTTTGGACGAGTACTGTGCCAGATATGGTGTCCGAGGCTGTTACCGCCATTTGTGCTATCTTTGTGATTTGTTGGATAGGGCAGAGAAAGTGGTCATGATTGATCCTACGTTAATTCATTATAGTTTTGCCTTCTGTGCTAGTCATGTTCATGGGAATAGGTATGTATAGTAGCATGTAAAATATATTTTGTTCTGCTTCCTTAATGTTAACTGTCTGGCACACTTAAAAGCAAGTTACACAAATTTATGCATTTTTTTAAATTTAAGTCATTTTGTGTGCCTGGATTGTTTTAGTTTTATATATTACTAATTAATTGATGAAGTGTGTTTTTTTATTGGAACCACCACCTATTTAGTGTTTCGTTTCTGTACTGTGACGAAACAATAGTTTTATTATTGCTTCCTTTCAACATTATGGATATGTGTCCAGGTACAGAGGGAAATTTAAAAATCACTATGATTAGAATTTCATTGAATCAGGAAAATTCTCACTTGAGAAGGATTTTTCCATTTGTTATAAAGGAACATTAGTTATAAAGTGCATACAATCAGACTTAAGTAAGGTAGGAATCTTGTTAGTGTCAGACAACTTCCCCTTTCATGTAGAGGTAGTGAAAAAGCTAGCTGAGGAATTTGTCATATTTTTATTGATTGCTCACAATTTACCAACAATTGGTTGCAGTGGGAATGAATTACAGTAGAAGCCCGGTATAGTGAGTACGGCTTATTGCGAGAATCGCGTTAAAGCGAGTGATTGTCTTTGTACCACCAAAAGACCTATGTTTTACATGTAAAATAAATCGGATATAGCGAGGCCAAAAAGTTCCTTCCACTGTATAAGCTCGGTATTACGACAGATATCTCTCGAGGGCGATGCACCGCCTAGCAAAAATAACTATTGTGTTTTGTATTATCTGCTAATTAAACTAAGAATACAAGATGTGTGCCATATCTACAACACCTAAAGCCAGTTATGTCCAAACAGTAACGATTTACGGCCTTCAGTACGCTCTGCGCGCTCCCATTTTACGTTCTTCTTTTGTTAGGCCCAGTCATCAGTAGGAGTGGGCAGACGACGAGCAAGATGAGAGTAGGAGAGGGAGTTAGGTCTAGGCATGGGCGATATCGTAAGGTGGCAATAACGATAACTCAGCGTGACGATAAACATGTTATCGTGGCACGATAAGATATCGTGGCACGATAAGATGTCGTGGCACGATAAGATGTCGTGGCACGATAAGATATCGGGGCACGATAAGATGTCGGGGCACGATAAGATATCGTGGCACGATAAGATGTCGTGGCACGATAAGATGTCGTGGCACGATAAGATATCGGGGCACGATAAGATGTCGGGGCACGATAAGATGTCGGGGCACGATAAGATATCGGGGCACGATAAGATATTGCTATAAATAGGTGTCGCGATAACTATCATGATAAACATCACGATAAATATCATGACCATGAGAAATATCGCGATAAAATATCATTACATCGTGACCATGATAAATATCGCAATAAAATATCATGATATCGCGCCCCGATAAAATATCACGATATCGCGCCCCGATAAAATATCACTATATATTATCACGATAAATATCGCGATAAAAGATCGTGATATCGCGCTCGTTCAAACATAGCGTGTTCGCGCCCGATGAATTATCGTGATATTGCTCCAGTTAATCATGTCGGAAAAAGACAGCCGTAAGTTGGCCTTCGCTTAGCTTGAAAAATATCTACGACCCCCGAAACATGCCGTATTTCAGTGAACCTTCAGGCCAATTGTCCCAACTGATGGACGTACTGGTTAACATTCGAAAACTCGACAAAGCTGATATTATCGTCATGACATATTCGCAAAATTATCCAAAAACTTCCACAGTATACCTAATATTTTAATTCCGACTAGTTACGCTGTCTTTACAGCTTTCTTCGGCGATCGAAAAATAGAAGAACTGGAAGAAAAACATCGAAACTAGCGTAATTAATATTTTATATAATGGAAAATGTCCTGTTTCTTTCATGAAATATGTTGATATTCTACCAGATTGTGCCTGAAATGACTTTTTTGCTGTTTACCTTCGTCAAATACCACGGAAACAAAAGAAAAACTGTAAATACGAACGACTATGAGAATTAGGTGGGTTTTTTCAACACCTTCGGATATAACGAGCGCTCGATTTAGCGAGTGATTCCCGAGGGATTATGAGAACTCGTTATACCCGGATTCCACTGTAGTTGGAGCATTTTCAAGGTTCTAAACTACTGATGGGACGAATCCAAAATTTGATCAAATCCAAATCTTATTTTTTTATCAAATCCAAAACCCGAATCCGAATCTCGAATCCTAATCCTCAATTTTATCAAATTCAAATCTTCCGATTATCTGTAAATTGTTAAATAATGCTTCCTTTCTCGTGAATTCTCTAATTCAATCCAAATGAAGCTGAATCTTATTTCTTAAAGTAAATAATAAACTCACTGAAATTAAGGACATGTTTGAGGGCAAATATAGAGAATGGGTAGTTTCAAAAGTAAATCAAAGTTCAATTTTTCTTAAATAAAATTGAAAATTCGATGGAAACAGATTATAAGTTTTTCTTTAGAAAATGCAGCATTTTCACTCTGTCAGGATCTAATTGATTTATTTTTTTATCAACCAAATTTCCAGCAGTGCTGAAGGCTCTTTCTGAAAATACTGTTGCTGGAAGAATGCAGAGGAACTTTTTTGTTAGAATTTTTAAATTAGGGAATTTCAAAGAATTCATATGTGGACAAGAATTATTAGTTTACAATATGCTGCACAAACATTTCCTACCATGGTATTTACTATTTAAATGCTAAAAACGAGCAATTAAAGTTAGTCCTCAGCTTACGAAGATCAGAGTTACACAGATATGGAGTTACGCGGATGTTCAGTTAGGCCGGTGACATGCTTGCGTTTCTCAACGTTTCTGTTGCCATGACAGATTCAGCTGCGTGATGACCTGCGACTCATTGCCAATTGCGCAAGAGTTGATGCCAAACTGCGGTTGTTTGGAACGCCAACTCTAGTTTAAACATTGCGTAGTTGTATAGTTGATGTTTGATCATCGTGATGGTGAAAAAATCTAATGTGATCGAGCATCTACGTCTTTTTTCGGCATAGTTTGACCTTCCCTTGTAAGACAACGCATAGTTAATTATCTACTCCATAGATGATGTCTGTTGCCCATTACAGCAAAAAAGGAAGTAGAAATCCACATAAGTCAAGGCGCCACAATCTTACCAATCCATTTTTGAACCATTAGCAGTGCAGCTTTCATGGTGGTAATTGGCTACGATTACAGAAAACGCCATCTTTTGAGAGGCCTGTAAGTTAACATAATACGACAAAGGCGAGAGTAACACAATCTTTCCAATCCTTTTTTCACTGGATATTAAAATGTAAAATAAGTATAATTACCCAAAACCTTTTTTGCTGTAATGGACAAAGGGCGTCATCTATGGAGTAGATAATTAACTACGCATCGACTTACGCGGGAAGGTCAAACTACGCCGAAAAATTAGCATTGCCGCTTTCACGGTGGCATGCCTTTCACTTGATGCCTGATCACATCAGACTTTTTCACCATCACGGTGATCAAATATCACCTATCGAACTATGTAATGTCTTAAACTAGAGTTGGCATTCTGAACACCC
Organism: Platycnemis pennipes; assembly: GCA_933228895.1. NCBI lineage: Eukaryota > Metazoa > Arthropoda > Insecta > Odonata > Platycnemididae > Platycnemis > Platycnemis pennipes. The sequence continues at coordinate 52,359,282 of OW121846.1, forward strand.
ATAGTTTGGCATCAACTTTTGCGTGCTTGGCAATAAGTCACGGGTCAGCGCATGGTTGAATCTGTAGTGGCAACAGAAACGTGGAGAAAAAAAAGAATGTCACCGGCCTATCTGAACATCCACATAGCTCCGGATCCATGTAACTCGAATTTGCGTAAGTTGAGGACTTATGATAGTTCTCTGCCACTGGTATATAGAATCGGCATGACTGATATTTAAATCTTTAATCTATTGATTCAATCAAATCTTTTAACCTTGGATTTGATCGAATTTCAAATCCATGGATTCGTTGAATCTTCAAATCCCTGCCCCAACCCTATTCTAAACCATATAAATTCATCATATATGTATAGAATAATGCAAGCCATTATGGTTAGTGTGAGCAAAATTAATCATTTTTATTATCTTAGAAGCATTGAGATTTGGGCAAAATTGTCTTGTATATTTCTCTATAGATTGGAATTATTATATTTCTAATCATTTATGCAAATCCCCGGAAGCATAAAGCTTATTTCTTAGTCTGCATTCAATAGCCTTGTGGTACTTTCTATGTACTTTTGTGATTCCTCTATAAGGAAAGATGATAGTGGTTGGGTGATTATGACATAGTAAAACAGTACTTAAAGCAATAAATAACATATTTGCTCTCCCTGACTCGCATGCATAAATACCTACTGGGATGTGAGTTCATGGTAATACTAGACATTTTTCAAACACTCTCATGTTCAAGCTATTAGCTAAGTAGAAGCTTGAGTGAGTTCCAAAAATGCAGAGGGTTCTCTTAGGTTCATGCTAATACATTACAGTATGTGGTGTAATTAGCAGTTCAAAACTTTGAGTATAGTGGGGAGTGTGGAAAAATTTCTGAATTGTGAGGATGGCATATAAAAATTCAAGTACAGTAGAAGCCTGTTATAGTGATTACGGTGTATAGCAAGAATCTCACAATAACGAGCGATTGGCAATGCACCATCGCAAGGCCCATGATTAACATGTAAAAGGAAATGGATATAGCGAGGCCAAGAAGCTCCTGCCACGGTATACGCTCGGTATTACAAGCTATATTTCTTGAGGGCGATGCACTGCAAAGTACAAATTAACGCATGGTATTATCTTGAGTAGCATTATACAACTTATAATGCAATATTTGTGCCATCTCTGTATTATACATTATTTAAAGTCCAATCAAGTCTACGCACTGATGATTTACGGCTGGCCCTGCATACCTTGCGCATGTTTGCGCTTTTTAGTTGTTGTTTTGTTAAGCCAAGTTCACATAGTAGGCATAGGAGCAGAATGGGCAGAAGACGGACAAGCATCTAGCCAATCATGCAACAGTGGAGAGTGGTGGTGTGGCCAGTTGCCTCTTTTGGGAGCCGCCGCGTGTGGAGCTTTGTCGTCCGAGCTTTCGCATCCATTGCAGGCTGTAACGTCAGGGTGAAATACCTACAAAGAAGTATCATCTTGGATATTTATTGGGAAGACATGCCCCCCTCTCTTAGCCTTATTTGGCATTGTCTCTCACGTCCACTCTTTCCCCGGTGGACCCCATATTACCAAGGCTCAAGCATAATATTTTATCAGACAAGACATGGGTAATAGCGAAAGAACCACGCTATGACCCAAGATTAATACGGGAAGCAGTCTAAATAGAAAACAGCTGAACAACTTCAACCGTGACGACGGCATTAAACTCTGCACCGCATGGAAGAGGATTCTTTGTCCGCCAACTGAGGGAGAGCCCTCCAAATGCCAAGGGTCCAAGATGAGTCACCACCTTATGATGCAAGCGGGGAAAAAGGGGACGTGAGAGACAATTCCAAATAAGGCTAAGGGAGGGGGCATGTCTTCCCAATAAATAGCCAAGAGGATACTTCAGCTCAGATGACAAAGCTCCTCACGCGGCGGCTCCCAAAAGAGACAACTGGATATTCTCCATGCTGCAAAAACCTACACTCAAGTGGTGGTGTGGGTTAGGGGTGGAGTTCAGCCCGCCTCCCTTTGTCTGCCAGTGTGGGAGTAGTTGATGGACGAGGAGTTAACTCGGTGAGAAACGAAAGTGATGAAAAAATAAGTTCTATTTCGGTACTCATTATACCGAGCTTCTACTGTATATTCAGAAAGAAATTTGAATGAGAAAATATTATATTAAGTAGGAAACATAGGTGGGGATTTTTAAAGATATTTCAATGCTGCAGGCCGATAGAGTGAAGAGTGGTATGGGAGATATTAGAGTAAAAGATATTTTGATGGCATGGGGAAGAATTGTAGTAGGGAGAGCTGAAGAGAGAAATTGTATCGGACATAATTTTAGCTTGAATTTTTAGGAAATACTGAAGAAATCTGTTATGGCACAGATTAGTTTTAGGGAATGTCCAACACATAGCCTTATTTTGGTAGGTTAATACAATAAATTTAGCTTTTGCATGTTTACATTCTAATCTCTGCAATTATATTTAGTTTGCAATAGCATGTATGTAACTGTATGAATATGTGTGTGTTCCTATATTTTAGGTTACATATTCCCCTCAGAAATCATTGGTCAGTTTAGTTGAAATTTTCAGTTTTCACGACTTTTAATAGAACCACCTAGAAATAAATGAACTCTCCCTCTAGTTTATCAGGTTCAATAGAAAGAAAATGTTCATATTTTCATTTTTTGTAGTAGTCTGCATTGGACACAATTCCAGAGACTAGTGCAGAAGTATTGGCTGCAAGCATCTAAAATCACTAGAAAGGTGTACATTTATCAGTAACACATCCACAATCCACTTAAAAACCAAAAATCCTGCATTCCTGCTTTCATGAAGTTAGATTTTACTCGTATTCAAGTTTTTCATTGAGTGTCGGATCATTGTCTTTTTTCTTATCACAGAAATGAAACAGCTTTTTGCATTACAAACTTACACAAGATCGTGATTGATGAAATTTAATAATGTAGAATATTCTTTTTTCCCTTACAATATTTATTATGTTTTGTTTACATAAATTGTTGGAATTTTGAGTGATTTTCTTTCACCTTGGTGATTTGACATGAAGAAAAAAATCTCATTTTCATATCTATTGGTCATGCCCATAGCTGATGCATCTATCTGTTTTTTATGTTGCATCCTTATGCATTCAAAAGAAAATTTCATTAAATTTACCTTACATAATTCATCAAACTTGTAATTTCTTAATGCTGTAGCTACTTCCATACTTTTTCCATAGTAATTGCAGTTCCTTCTCTCTCCAATTCTCACAGTTAACAGTAAACCAACTAGAATTTTTTGTGGAGTGGTCGAGAAGAAATCCACACAGTAAACCATATTTCAATGAGCCATAAAATATTTTCATGTACGTGTTAAGATGTCCATGTCCATGTGATCAATGGTCTTTCTAATAGCATCCTATTAATAAAGCCATTAACTAAAACAATCAGAACTACGTGAAAAATGTTGTTACCTTCCACACCCTAAAGCATATATGCCAGTTACTGAAACCTTAGACCATATCACTCAAAATTCTAACACTGATGGCACTCGAACCCTTTCTTGCCTTATGAATACTACCCAATTCATAAATGAAATACTTATACATTATTTCTTCAAAATAGTATTGCTCTTTCAAGTAGGAATGTTTTGGAGAAATTGCTCAGCTGCTTATCCTGTCATTCTACTCTGCACAATAGCCATCAATAGATATTTACATGATTCCTACGAAATTGAATGTTTTTGATAGCCCAAGAGATTCCTCGCTCTTTCTTGCATATTAACGCAGTTGAAACGCAGTTTTTGCTGCAAGATTGGATTGATCATGATTCTGACTAAGCTCTGAATAGTGTAAAAATTCTGGTGTGCTTTAAATTAGTATATTTCTAAGAGATGCTTTTGTGTCATATTTTAAGGCAATGGAGCAAAATGAATCATGAACTTTGAAAGGTACATTATAGTTATTTAAATAATGGCATCACATTTTAGCTTTACTTAACTAGGTTACTCATCCCCTCTAATTTTCCTCCTCTTAACTCTGGCTGAGAATTGTACTACCTAATTATATTCCTCCTTTCATGGTCCTGTGCCCTTAATTTGCTTTTTGACTGCATTACTTCTAAGTTCTTTGCCTCTTGATCTTCCTGATTCTTGAGTTTAAGCAAGAGACTAAGGTTGGATTTTAGAGTTAATTTCCTGAAACTATCTTAAGTTAATTTTGTTCTTGTGCAAGCACATGGTGAAATGCCAACCCTTTAAGTTTGCTATTAACTTATTGGTTTGTGCCCTAATGTGAGAGTGATATAATGTCAATGTCATTTAATAGCCAGGTCATGCTTGTCCTCCAATGAGCCATAACTCTTGGATACTTGTGAACAAAAAATTCCTTAGATTTTAAAATCAAAGGTCATGAAGGTAAAAGAGGCCCTAGGAATCTGACACCTCTCTGGAATAACGGCAGTCAGTGAGGGAAGTGAATAGAGCAAAGTTTAAACTCTTAATTTTCCCAGATTATTCACATACTTGGAAATAATTGTTAGGTTCAGTTAGGCAGTGGAATAAAAAGGTGAGAAATCATGTGACCAACAAAATATATTTGAGACTTAACTTGCTCCATACATAACACCGACGCCAGCTAACTATACACACTGGGCAGGAGAAGTTAGAAAGAAACAAGCAAACATCAAAAATGAATTCCCAGCACTGCCAACATACAAAAGAAAACAATTGCCAACACAACTTCTTTGACATATGTTAACACTTCCCCTTGTTGAGATTTTTTTTAATCCTTTGAAATTAATATTACATAACATTGAGTCCTAGGTTGGCTGCAATACTTTTGATTCTAGAACCTGGTAAGGCCTTGGTAAAACCATCTGCTATATTTTCCTCAGATGGAATGAACACAAAATTTATCTCACCGTGCAAAACACTTTCTCTTACAGAATGTATATCTATATATATGTGTTTGGTTCTTTCAGATCGAGAGATACTATTAGACAAGGTGATTGCACCTTGGTTATGACCAAACACAACACAGGGTGTACACATAAATTCTGAACAATTTACCTCATTTAGGAAATTTCTTAACCACTTTAGTTCCTTTGTGACATATTTCATGGCCATTAGTTCGGCCTCCACAGTAGACACTGACACTCGTTGCTGCTTTCTACACTGCCATATAATGGCTGTACCACTAAACAATATTACAAATCCAGCAATGGACTTGCGATCAGAAGGGTCATTGCCCCAATCAGCATCAACATAAACTTATACTGGTTCACCTCCTTTCTTATAAGATAGTCTATATCCCTCAGTTTGCTTTATGTATCTCAAGGTATGCTTTAGCTCCCTCCAATTCTTATTACTAGGATTTACACAATGCTGACTGAGTTTACAAGTAGCAAATGATAGATCTGGCCTCATGTTATTGGACAGATACAACAAGCTACCTATGGCTTTCCGATACAAGTAGTTATCACATGGTTCATCATCACCTTCTTGTGTTGCCTTCCCCTGCAAGGGTAATGGTGTTGACACTCCTTTACACTCTAACATTCCAAAGTCTGATAAACATTTCTGTATGAAATCATGCTGATGAACACTCAAAACATTAATAGCTGGTCTACATACATTTAGAGAAAGAAATTGTGGCATATCACCCAACATTCTCACATGCACATGGTCCAACAAGGTTTTTAAAACATCTTGTCTGGGTTTCCCCATACACCCAAATCATCAACATAAAGTGCCACAATTATGTCACTCTTGATATTTGTGTAAACACAAGGATTACTAATCAATGGCCTTAAGGACAAACTCTTATGAATCTCATCAATACAAAAGTACCATTCACATCCTGCTTGTTGAAGTCCATACAGCCCTTTCAACAATTTCCAAACATAGTGTTTTCTATCTTTATTCTTTTCCTCAAAATATAAGGTTGCTCCATATATATTTCTTCTGTTAGTTCACTATTCAGATATGCAGCCTGCACATCTATGTGCTCCTGTGACCAACCCGTTTCTACTGCTTTCTACATGAGAACTCTAATGGTTTTACGTTTCACTACTGGCCTAAATGTCTCTTGAAAATCAATACCAGGGATTTGGGAAAATCCCCTTGCGACTAACCTTGCCTTAAACCGATCTATGGTGCCATCTGATTTTCTCTTTATTTTAAGCACCCACTTACACCGAAATACATTCTTATCTGATGGCCTTTTAACTACAATCCAAGTATTTTTCTCAGCTAAATTTGCAGTTTCCTCATTCATTGCCTGTAACCATTTATCTGATTTATCACTGAATAATGCATGCTTTACATCAGGTTCATCTGAAACATTAATCCTCTGAGAATAATTACATCCAATGCAATTCACTTATGACTCACATTGCTCATGCTCCCTCTGATTACTGATTCTTTTTGATCTGCGTAAGGGTATTTCCAATCCACCAACAGTAAGAAACTAATTTTCATCATTGGTAACATCATGTTGATTTACTTCTGGTCATTTACATCATCCCCTCCTGAATCATGTATTACATCATCATTCCCACACATGCCTCCTTCATACAAATTCAAATCCTGAAAACATTCTGCATCACCAGCCACTACTTATTCATCATGATCAAACAACTGACGTACAACATTTGTCGTAAATGCCTCACCAGAGGTTTCCCTGAATGAAATTTTTCCTCATCAAAAACTACATGGTGAGCTATGATCACTTTACCCTTATTTATATGCCACAACCTATAACGCTTACCATTTTCCTCATACCTTAGAAAAACATTTTCCATTATTAGCAAAAACCCATGCTTGACAACCAAATACTTTCATGCAATCATATTCACTAACCCTGATTTCTTCTCCCTTCCACATCTCTAATGGGATCTTAAATTTAATAGCCAAATTTGGGCATCTGTTTCTGATATAGCATGCAGTGTTAACAGCTTCTGCCCAAAATTTCTTTGGCATTCCAGCCTGAATCAACATGCATGTGGCCATTTCACTCAGTGTCTGATTTACTCGCTCAGCAATGCCATTTTGCTGCGGGCAGTAGGGCACTGTCTTCCTATGAATGATACCATTTCTACTACTGTATTCCTGAAACTTAGATTAACATACTCGCCTCCATTATCTGACTGAATTGCCTTTAGTTTCAAACCCAGAGCATTCTCCACCCTCGTTTTGAACTTTAAAAACTCATTGAACACCTCACTCTTTTTCTGCAAAAATCGAGTGGTTAAATACCTTGAATAGTCATCTGTAAAGTTTAATGCATACTCAGCTCCTCCAATTGACATTGGTCGGATCTTACCTATGACATCACTGTGAACTAATTCTAATTGTTGATGGGTCTGCCTCATACTATGGGATGGGAAGCCTTTCCTCGTCATCTTCCCCTGCAAAAAAATAGAGCATATACCCAATTTCTCGCATTTGGTGCCTTTAAGTACTGGTATCCTGTGCATGGCTTCATCATTTAGATGACCTAATCGTTGGTGCCAAAGGTTGCTCTCAGTGCAGTGGCCTCATAATAAGGACCCTTTACGTCAATATGTTCTACTACAGCACCAGCAATATTGCTAGAAAATTCAACAGGTTCAGCATCAATAGTATACAAGCCACCAGATTCAAATGCCTTGAAAACAATTTCTCCATTGTCAACACCTTGAGTATGAGTATCAAAGAATGTAATTTGAACACCTTTACATGCCAATCTTATAATTTTATATGTCTGACATAACCCCTAATGGAAAAATTTCAACTTTACTTTACCTCTGATTCATACCATAATTGGTATATTTTGGTGGTGGTTCTAGTGCCTTCTTGATCTTCGATGATGATGCTGTCATCTGGAAATGAATGCTTATCAATAGTAATCATAAATTAAGGAAGGATTTGGTTTGAAGTTAATTGTAGAACCTTGAATGCTATCCTGTCATTTTCATGCTTTTATTGCTTCTTATATGGTACCGAGCACAACTTTTGGTTTTTAAATCAAATTTTTTTATATTCACGGCATCAACATTAACTGACCACAGTGACTGGACAGAATTTAATGTTATACCTTAAGGGAAAATGAGATGTTTTTTAAACAAATACCAAAAAGAAATACCCGATAATTATGTGTTGAAAATAATGTTAAAATGAAAAAAATATGATTTTGAAGCTTTATTTTATCTGTACATTTACAAAATTACAGCATACAGCCTGTTTTGACTGTAAATACAAAGTATTAGAACTCTTTCACCCACTGAAGTGACTAACGTATTTTAAATGTTTCTTTCTTGCTGTGGCTCTGTATATTATTTATCCTTTAAAAACTCTTCAAAGATATTTTATTTTTGATTAACACTTTGAGAATCTGATGAATTCTTTCAATCTTTGTTTTCAAAATTATTTTAATTTTAACCTGTTCAGAGACTTAAAATTTTCCTTTCTTTAACAGATATGTGTTGTTATATTGTGTGTATGTGTTTAACTGTTTAATTTTTCAGGATTATCCACTAAGGAGAACTTTATTGGCATTCTTAATGCCCAAATGAAATTTGCAATCCTTCCAACTTCCTCTTTTTTATGATGACTTAGTTTTGACTCATTCTATACAAGTGCTTGTCTGAGGGTAAAATTCCAAAAATAACTTTTGAAAAGTTTTACAGCTAAAATGTTTGTACAACCTTATGTCAGGAATGGCTGTCACTTAAAACAAGATTTAATACAGCCATAAGGAATTTTTTTATGCCATGGAAAACATTATTCAGTATGAAACATCATCATTCACTCATAACGGAAGGACATAAAACAGTACACTTTAAGCTATTTTCTAACACAAAATTGTCACTTAATCAATTTATATTTCATCATTACTTTAAATGATTTTTTATGACATAATCCTTTCTGTACTACTTATACTAATTTTAATATCCTTTACTTAGCACGGAGGTGCTTGAAGATACCTCTGTTGCAAGGTTTGTGGAAAATTATTTAATAAAATTGCACTCACTTAGATTGATTTAGTTATGCTCTTCTTAGTCGTAGCTGCCTCTTGCAGTGGCTGGTAAAGTGTTATGCATGTGATTAATGATAATAAATTTGATATAATCAATCCTCTTCATGAAGCTTATTGGAATAAACGTAAATAATCATAAAGCATTGTTATCAATATTGTGCTTCAAGCGCCTAGATGTCGAATTTCCTTGCATATTTTATGTGGCATACCTATCCCAATGTAAAGATGATAATCTTTATTTCATCTATTTCAAGTATAGTGAACTCTTATTTAACCTCTAGTTGGGCCATTTTCCTATGCGGATGAACCCAGTGTGGAATGAAAGTTACTATACTTTTAATTTTAAGCATCATGTGGTAAATAATTGTTGGAACAATATGGAAAGCGAATTTTATCAGCACATGGATGGTAGGTAAAGCCATTGTGTAGGTGATTGCTTACAGGATTGCCCACCCATTTTTAAAAATGATATTTGGCCTAATAGAATGCCTTTGAAGTGACTTCTTAAGTACAACTTTGGTAAATGGGGTGATGACAATGCAATGTAACTTGTAATACTAAATTTAATCTATCATAGTATTCTTTAGATATTCCTGGTGAGCTGGAGCCAGTCATTATGTCCCTTTAATGAGTTTTAGTAGCTTAACTGATGACAGGCTTTTCTTACATTTTTCAACTACTGATTGCTGTACGAAGAAATAATTATTATTGTCACTCTTATTATTTGTAAGTACTGCAAAAAGATGAGTAGTGCTTGTTTCTACTTTTGTGATTTTGGTTGGCAACGGAAAGAGGAAATTATTTCTAACTTCAAGGTTCCAACTCAAGTAAAATAATATTTCTGATAATTTTTTTTCTCATGGATTTTGTGTGATATCTTCTCTTTCAATAATTCTCTGAGGTGAGAATGTAGTTTTGAGGCCTTGGTGACGGAATAAGTACCGAAGTGAGTCAAGTTACTTACATATCATATGTCCATCATTGCTCTTCCTGCTGAATGGCAGTTAAAAGCATCCAGAGCATTTGTTGTCTTTAGTTTCTTATTAAAAATGTCAGTAAAATCTCGATGTGTAGAAGGTGCCTTAACTGAAATCAGGGATACTATTTTTAGAGAGGCTTGTGGTGTTGATATCATTGCAGGTTGTATAGTTGCAGAGGTGGTCCACCAGTTAGTAAGCAAGGAATTATCATGTCTCACTAGTTTTTTCCAGACCCAATCGTTAATGTGTGTGTGTCATTGTGAAAGTTTATATGCACATATTTAATTATTATTGTAATTTTTCCCTTTATACATGTGCTTGAAATGCCTACAATCAACTTTCTTAGTGAATTCTCTATGAACTTTATGGTTCAGGTATTGTCCTAATTTTTATTATTCGATATTATTTTTCCCCCAGTTGTCTTGATATATAGGTGTGTGTTTGTGTGTGAGTGTGAATAGAGGAAAATATACCTGGAGACATATTTTTCTGAATATTCTGAGTAATTCAAGAAGCCAGGTGATCTCGTAGGGAATGCAGTCATCCTTTAGGGTTTTAAAAGCAAATTATTTTGTATATTTTTTCATGTAATTATTACTTAAAGTTTCATTGTCACATTATCTTGACATATAGGGAAGAAATGAGCTCTGTCCTCATGTTATGACATGGTATGTAATTTTTAACATATTAGATTTAAACAAATAGTTTCAGGCTTCACTTTATGGAACTCTAACGTCTTGAAAAAGAAAGAAAAACTGAAAATAGCTGTATCTACAAAATGTATTAACATTTCCAACCAAGGTTTCAATGGATTGCTGTCATTTTCAAGGTTTCACCTTGAAATTGGTGGTGATCCATTAAAGCCTTGGTCGTCAGTGGTAATAAATTTTGTGGATAATACTACTTCAAGTTTTTCTTTCTTTTTCAGTGCTAGATTTCATTCTTTTCAATGTGAATTGCTTTATGCCAGTTGCCTTTTTCTTAAAAATTAGATTTTTTCACTTCAGGACCACAAGCACATATTGTATCCTAATTTTGAAAATTTGCAATTTGGCATACTTTCCCATACATTTGGGGTATTGTTCTGGTTGGGGCAGGCAAATTTTCTTCATATTGATGAAATTTTGAATTATCAAAGCTCACAATTTAGAGTCTATACTGTGTTCATTTTCCCTAAGCTTGTACCCCACAAGAGAAATAAAAACATGGTGGTGACTGTATCAAAGGATTGTCGCTATCCAAGCCAAATAAATGGGAATTCAAAGAAAGAGTAAATTGAAAAATGAATGGAAAATGAAAATCGTTGGGAAATATGGAAAGATGCCATTCACAAGCTGTAAAAGTATGCATTACCTGAGGGTGGGACCTTAAATGTGTTGGGTTGATGCTAATGCCACCAAACCCTCCAGAACTGGGAAGCAGAAATTTTGTAGCTTGACTGTCAGAGGGAATTCAGCTATGAAAGTTAGGCTGTAGCTGTGGACCCTAGAAAGCAGCATCATGGGGAAAGTAATGCATCAAGAAACAAACCATGCACTGTAAAATGATGAATTGAGAATCTCAAAATATTTCTGACATAAGGCTTTTATTCATAGTCTCTTTAAATTTCGTTCTGTCATTTTTCAAATTAATGATGTGCAATTCTTAAAAAAAAATATTAATTTTTCTCTTTAACCCTTTCGCTGCTGTGAACGTACCTATGGGTACGTTCACAGCCTTTACGTACAGGAACGTACTATAGTACGATCGCACGGTAGGCTGCTGTGAACGTACCTTTTTGTTCTCACTAAAGTGCTTTCACTTATCCGCCACATGTAACAAGCAGGTCTCCGGAGAGTGAGCCGCAGTGAAAGGGTTAATCCTTAGATGAAGACAAATAATTTTAATATTCCACTTTATCTTGATTCCACTAGGAATTCATTACACAAATGCAGAAATATGAAAAAGATACACTGACACTCTCCAACGATGTGTTAATTATTACACCCAAATCAGTAAGTTTTGATCCTAACAAAATTTTTTAGCATGATCATATGTATCTTTTCGTGTTCTATAAGCTAGCTAACTCAATAGAAATACTATCATGAGGCCAACCCCTTGCAGGTATGCTTCATGGGTGTCAATGTTACCTTAATCATCTGGAGGGAATAATTCAATGATGGTAGTGACTAAAAATTATAATTTTTATTATTTCCTTAACCTTTGACTCAGTTATAAATATTGCTGCGCATTCACCATCAGCAATCCTAAATTTTGATCAGTGTCAGAGGTCAGATTTATATAACCTGGCTCAAGAGATATGAGATGTTTGAAAATTTCCAAGCATCACATGGTGACCAATGGGATTGCTACAGTATAGCTCGGAATTTGTTAGTTGCTGATACATATTTTTTTAATGATTTCGTTTGATGATGGCTGGCATATAAGATCCCCAGAAAGTCAGCGGGCTGGTCTCAGACTTCCCACAATGAACAATAATTCATGAAAGTCTTATAGCAGAGTTCTATTGAATTTTTCAAGTTACTGTTGACTCCGTTGAATATTTTTTAGGATATTGATTGGAACAGTGTATGGTGTATTTTCTTGATGGTGTTAATTTGATTATATTAAAATAATTCAGCATGTATTTCATGCTCATTACATTAGTGTGGTAATGTGTCACTAAGTACTACAAGAATAATTTGAACGTTTATCAAAAATCAGATGTACGGTCCATTTCAATGAGAAAATCCTGAAAGTATCCATGATCCAGAATCTTGAGATCTTTTTTTTGTATATTTCCAGATATTTGGACTGTATATTAGATAGATCCCTTTCAACTTGATTTACCAGTTTGACAAATGTTTTGGAACTTTGGGGAGAGTCAGTTTCAATTGTTGATATTGATTCTTCATAATAATCATTGAAATGCTTAAGCTTTCCATTCAGTGTTTTCATACCAAGGAATTAGGCGTGGGTCGTCTCTGAAAAGTATGGTGGCATTGTTATCAGTACGATACCTCGAAACAACCATAGTTTTCAGTGATCAATATTTTAGCTGGAGAAGCTGCTGAAAGTAGTGTAAATCACGATTTAAAAACTTTTTCTTTTTGTTTTACCACAGGTTATGATTTGATCAAAAACTTTCTCATAGTTGACTAAAGGTAGGTCAAATGAATATTTCTGTTGTATTAATTTTCTTGCGCATGATTTAAATAGATTTGTTCATTTATATGCAGCACTGGCTATGGTTTAAGTGTTGTCATTTCCTACCCATTTTCATTCACCCGCTATTTGGTATTAATTGCCTAAAGTTTAATGTAGCAGAATTTTTAAGAATAACCTCAAAAATTCCTGTAATTTACCTCAAATAAAAATTATGATAATTTACTATTCTCTACCTGTTCAAGTTACTGACCATAGCAACTTTTTAACAATAACTGACCTCCATTTGCTGGGCTCCTCTCAGGGCACTGCTATTTAACCATTCTCTTGAGTGATCCTACCAGAATGGACTAGAAAGGTTGATGGGGCACAGCTAACAATTATTTTAAGTTAAACTTATTGCCTGATTGAGTTCACCATATTCAGAAAGGACCCATATAGTATTAAACCAACTTAGTGCCTTGTGTCAATATATTGGCTCACACATTTATGATAAAAAAATTTAGTTTAAAATATATGCTATTTAATTACATTTTTACAGCAATTAAAGCACAGTAATTTCAATTCTAATTATTACTCAGTTGTTTGCTGAACTTAAATCACCAAATTCACTTTCCCAAAGTTAAATACAAGTATTTTTTTGAAGCGATATACTTCTGCTATTGATATACTTATACTACTGAAATGATATTCTTTTTTAATCACTGTGGCACTTCTATTCAGTATGCCTAACATTCGGTGTCACTAAGAGGATTAAATGTACTGTGATTTCTGTAATTTTAGTGGATTTACATTCCATTTCAATCACTGCAATGTCAGGTGCATTTTTCCTGTGATTTTTTTAAGAGAAGAAATGAAAATAAATGTAAATCTGGCCTGATTACTTTTAACACATACCATAACTTAAAAAAAACAAGGTTCCTATGTGCACTATCTGATTCCAGATTCCGAGCTGTAGTGTTGACCCATTGATTACAACATGTCTAGACCAATGAAAGATTGTGACAGAACGATTCCTACCTTGATATTGCGAATGATTAACATTCAAATTGCCTCTCCTATCTTAGTGGTTCTCTGTCCACCTTAAAGTTGTAATCAGTGTCTCAGAATGTATGTACATATTTCAAGGTTTAAATCTAGTTAGGAAAAGCACCTATGGCATCTTATTATTTTTATTTCTTCAGTATCATCACTTATTTGTTTTCAAAAACCGGTGTATTTGATTATATGAATTCATATTATTCTACTACAGTTGAGCATCTTTAATCCGGCAGAATCGGGACCGAAGTGATGCCGGATTAAGGATTTTGCCGGACTATGGGTCATGCATGGAAACTAGTCTATTTTTTACGTCCGGATGTTTTCATTGCAAGGAGTCAATTATTTAATGAAATATATTCGTTTGCCATTTAGTGAACATTATTTTAAAAAAAGTCCCTGGGAATAATTGGAAATATATGGTTTCTTAATTCGCAAAGTTATTACTTAAAAGTATCGAAGTTATGCAGTGAGTGAAAATAACGGAATCTAAGCATCGTGTACGTCGTATTGCTGCACATTTAAAAGTATAATATTAATTTCCTTTAATTCAGGGTTACAGATGGTGTTTGCAAACTCCATCATCATTTTTTTATCCTCAGAAATATTAAATTTTTTAAATCCCCACTTACTTCATATACATCAAACCACAATTTAAACCATGCGTGTTTTAGAACGGACTGTGAAATACTAATCCATGCACACAAAATTTCCCACATCATGCCTTTTAGATTGATCACGTCTATTTTGGAAATAGTTTATCCTGCTCCATTAGCATTTGGCCAGAAATACTAAGGCCTTCACGTCGACGCAATCAAAACCACGCGATCGAAATCAGCACTTAAATATTCTTTCATAGTTTTTCTCTCTGTCATCCATTTATTTGTGTCACTTTAACAGTAAAATTTTGAGGATTTTCTTTTTCAGCTTCTGAATGTGCTCTAATGTTGAAGATCCCATGCAGTATGTTTCAGACAAAGGTTTTACTGATGCAACGGTGTCGAGCTTTTACACAACTTGCACTTTTTCTGCGATCATTAACGTTTTATACTGATGCCTCACACCTCTGCTGTTGCACAGCTGTATAGATGAGACATGATTTGGGAGAAACATAAGCAGATAACAAATAATTTTATCAAATTACGTAAGGTGGTCAATCAAAAATGCGCACACCATTGAAAGTGGCCGATCTGAAAATTAGTCGTAGTCTGTCTTGGCAATGCCTTCAAATTTATATGTTTACTTTAAGTTGCAGAATAATTCCAGTGTGCACAAAGTACCAGAAATTAATACAGTAGAAGCCCGGTATAGTGAGTACGGCTTATTGCGAGAATCGCGTTATAGCGAGTGATTGTCTTTGTACCGCCAAAAGGCCTATGTTTTACATGTAAAATAAAGCGGATATAGCGAGGCCAAAAAGTTCCTTCCACGGTATACGCTCGGTATTACGACATATATCTCTCGAGAGCGATGCACCGCCTAGCAAAAATAAACTATTGTGATTTGTATTATCTGCTAATTAAACTAAAAATACAAGATGTGTGCCATATCTACAACACCTAAAGCCAGTTATGTCCAAACATGAACGATTTACGGCCTTCAGTACGCTCTGCGCGCTCCCATTTTACGCTCTTCTTTTGTTAGGCCCAGTCATCAGTGGGAGTGGGCAGACGACGAGCAAGATGAGAGTAGGAGAGGGAGTTAGGTCTAGGCGTGGGCGATATTGATAATTCAATATCGGGATATGATAATTTTAGCATATCATAAGGTGGCGATAACGATAACTCAGCGTGATGATAAACATCGTCTTATCGTGCCCCGATAATATATCGGGGCACGATAAGATGTCGGGGCACGATAAGATGTCGGGGCACGATAAGATGAGATGTCGGGGCACGATAAAATGTCGGGGCACGATAAGATGTCGGGGCACGATAAGATATCGGGGCACGATAAATATCGCTATAAATAGGTATCGCGATAACTATCACGATAAACATCATGATAAATATCGCGATAAAATATCATGATATCGCGCCCCGATAAAATATCATGATATCGCGCCCCGATAAAATATCACTATATATTATCACGATGGAATTGTCGTGATATTGCTCCAGTTAATCGTGTCGGGAAAAGACAGCCGTAAGTTGGCCTTCGCTTAAGCTTGAAAAATATCTACGACCCCCGGAACATGCCGTATTTCAGTGAACCTTCAGGCCAATTTTCCCAACTGATGGACGTACTGGTTAACATTCGAAAACTCGACAAAGCTGATATTATCGTCATGACATATTCGCAAAATTATCCAAAAACTTCCACAGTGTACCTAATATTTTAATTCCGACTAGTTACTCTGTCTTTACAGCTTTCTTCGGCGATCGAAAAATAGAAGAACTGGAAGAAAAACATTGAAACTAGGGGAATTAATATTTTATATAATGGGAATTGTCCTGTTTCTTTCATGAAATATGTTGATATTCTACCAGATTGTGCCTGAAATTACTTTTTTGCTGTTTACCTTCGTCAAATACCACGGAAACAAAAGAAAAACTGTAAATACGAACGACTATGAGAACTAGGTGGGTTTTTTCAACACCATCGGATATAACGAGCGCTCGATTTAGCGAGTGATTTCCGAGGGATTATGAGCACTCGTTATACCGGGATTCCACTGTAGTTTAAATTATTCTGATTCTCAGAATGGGAAAATTAACGTTAAGAATGGGATAATATCTCGTCATGTTATGAAGCAATATTTCGGTAAAACATATTTTGGCATTTTCCACGAAGTACCAGGTAGTTGGTCATGACAAAATTGCCGAATTATGGATGTTCCCGAATTAGGGAATCCCGCGTTAAGGGTGCTCAACTGTACTACTTTGCTAAATTTAATTTATCAAAATAATTTTTCTATTAACCAAAAGCATAAGTACACACGCATCAGATGGCTCTTCAGCAATTTAAAACATATATTATTAACAACTGTATTTACCATTTAATGTTGTTTCTGAATGTGTAACTAGGAGAAATTATGTAGTATGTTACTCATCTGAAGCTGGTTTAGAATTTTGATGGATTAAAGCATATCTATTGAAATATAAACTGGGGAGAGATGACCAGTTGCAGAAATTATTATTGCCATTATGTGTATGTAAATGTGTGCAAATGAGAGCAGCAGACCAGTCTAGCACATAACATATGGACCAGAAAATTACTGGAGCAGCCAATACTCCATCTCTATTGATCTTGATATGGGACATAGCAAGGTATTAGTTGTGGATTGACAGAATTTTGGGGTTATAGATTTTTACATCCATGAATTAGTCTGCAAGTTGTCAACAGGGCCTCTGTCATATGTTAGGCCACCGACTATTAAAGGGTTTTAATGATGTGAGGGGACCTCTGAGTATATATGAGTACAATTCTGAATGAGAGTATGAATGGGTTTCATGATGAGGTATAGAATCCTAATTGGGTTACTACCATAATGATTCCAAAGTGAACAAGGAAAACTGAGGTGTTGCAAATAAAAAAGAAAATGTGTTTTTTTGTAACTCCTTTAAATCCCATCTGATAATATACTTTTAAGTTAATTTAAGTTTCCATATAAGGCTCATACTACAGTGATCTGAAGTTTTTCAGCAACTGGAAAAATTCATATCACTATGGCATGATATCATCGAGTCTTCCCTTCACCCTAGGAGCATAACACTTAATATTCATTTCTTAGATTTTTTAACAAGTCTGTGTATTCAGTAAAGAATTTAATCTTTCTGTATTGGATCCCAAATACTATATATTTTGGTGGGGCTTCACTAGAAAGAAAGAAAATGTTATTTACTTTTAAAGAAGTTACTCATTTTAGCTTGATGTACCCTATTCACTCTAATGCAGTGCTGCAAATATGTACCAGTTTTTATCTTCTTCATGCTGTGGGCAGATATATTGGCTGTTGCTACTTGACCTGTAAGTGCCACCAACTAATATATCACCTCTCATTAAGGCCAAAAACAAAATTATTGTCTCTAAATAAAATATAGTTTTTCACTTTTTGAAACCATTTTATTTCCAATGAATACTTCATTGTTATTAAGTAAAAGGAAATTTCAAATTGATGCCTACAAAATTAAAATTTTCAGAGCACCTACCTTTCTTTCCTGAAATGTTGAATTTTTGTTAAAATCCTAGTGGCAGTTCTTGCCAGGGTAGCTAAAATCTGGTGGCACTCTTTAAGGGTTAGTGCATGTTTCCTTCACAATTGATCCAAAGTTAAAAGTTACGCTCCAGTATACAATTAGGCTGTAAAAATAAAGGAGAGAAATTGGCCAAATTCAAAACACCTTCTGAGTGAAACTTTCACTTCTTCATATGGATTCATCATGCTGAGTGCCTGCAAAAAAATGAGAGACTGTTGAAGTATGAAAATAGGAAACAATCCATAGCTGTTCACTTACAATCTACTGGAAAAACATACCAAAATCTTCCCACGTAAACTTACTTGAAATAACAGTATACATTTAGAGTTAACTATAGTTCCTCAGTTTAGCATTGTAAATAAAAACCTGTGGGGTTCTACATCCATTCCATGGCACCCTAGTACATATTTAATCTCAACAAAGATCGCCAAAATTAGAATTAGACCTATGATCTCTTGAATAGAGAGAGCTAGTTCCCAAAACACTTCTGTTCATCACATTGCAGTACAGTCAAGCTTGCTTATCATGTAGATGACCGGCTCATCTACATGAGGGTCAAGCAAATGGGACTCGAAAAGGATGTTCTGGTGTACTTACTGGAAATACTTTACTATCAGAGAGGAATTTGCCAGTTTTTATTATTTCTGGCAATATGGGTGAGCTACTAGTTACTGATCTATAAAGAAGTAATGAGGAGTCCCAATCTAGATAAAGTATTTTAATGTTTGGTTATATTCTTTACTCAGAATTAAGTAATTTAATGAGGGGGGATTGATCTGATGAACAAGGTGAGGTCCAAACATCCCCACCAATCCATTCACTCAGTTATGTTGAAATGAGATACTATGCCATTAAAAGCAGACATCAATAAAGAAAAATTTTACATTCCTTGTTTGTAAAAATGTGGAATGAATGACCGTGGCTGATGAATGAATGCCTTGAAAACTTGACATCTCCAGGTCAGGGTTTTATTTTGGTCCCCATGCAACCATTGGCAGTAGGCCATTGACTCCTGGTTATCATTACCTCTCTCTTTAGAAATTGTAAAGTAGAACAACCCCCATCCTCTAATGTCAATAATATTGTCAAAGAATTCAGGTAATCCATTTACTTCTGCTGAAGTGCCCAGCGGAGGAGAAGAATTGTTGGTGAAATCGAAAAGTGGTGTGGGCAATCCAAAAGTCTGAATTGTCATAGATTGGCCACAAATAGTTGAACTAACTTTGGTTACATTGTATTACAGTGAGAAAACAGAATCTGCCACTTCTTATGACTTAGTGATGCTGATTATGAATAGTGAAAATCTATTCAAGGTTACTTTACAGCTTCATTTTCAGGATATTTCCTGATTTAATGCCTGTACTGAAGCCTGGTGTTTTATATTATATAAATAGAATATCCAGGCTATCAGTCAGTATCATACATCGCATTTTTCTGCTCTTTAGGGATAGTAAGTAGTGGTGGTAGACTTGGGTTTTAGGGACTCCCGCAAATAAGATAATATAAGCTCTTAGACCTAAGAAAAACACAACATCTATTCCAAAGGTGAGATTCGAAGTGGTGAACCTTTGGTTGCCGGGCTGGCACATTACCAACCTGGCTACCATGGTGGGCATGGAAAACAAGTTTCTCTGTAGATAATGCTTTTGGGCTTTAGTGATATTTCTATGACCCTTTTCACAATTCACATTCACTTTATAGAAATTACATTCACTTATACAACTTTTCTTTGAAACATCCTATTTTTTAAGGCTACAGTTGTGATAACCACATACTTGTTCACTCAATCCACCTATTAACTCAAACCTAAATGAAATAAATTATGCAATTAATTCATATATGGTATTTATTTTAATTAGTTAATTTTATCCTTTATTTTTAGAACCTAGTGAAGATATATTCCCTGTAGCTTCTTATGACAAAAATTATCAATTGTTTTGGCTTAATTGTTCTAGTTGGTTAGGACACTAATTATCTTTAAATGTATATGCCATCATTTATGGGCTGTACTTGCTTGTTGAAAGTTGTGAGAGTTTGAATGTAACTAATTGTTTTTAGTCACACTTGTATTTTTATTGTATGCTGTATTGTATGATGCTTTTAGTGGTTTGTGCACATTGTTTTTGACAGTATATTTTATACATCTAGGCATGACATGTATTCATGCTTCAAGCAGCGATTTCCTTTACATATGTAATTACTCCACAGTGACCTACGAGTTATTTATTGTCTGTGCAAAAATGTCTCTGAAGATGCCATTCACTGAATTCATGGAAGAATCCAAGGACTATTCATGTATTTTGAACAGTTTTATGATATACCTCTGTATTTTAAGCATAATTTCATAGAATGGCAGCATGAGAAATGAAAAATATATTTTTTATAAGAATATACATAGTAACATATTTCCTATTTCTGCCATTGTTGGATAGTTTCCAGTGTTATTAAGTTTGCTTCTCTTTCTCCTGAAATTTAAAGTGGAGCATGTGGAAATTTTAAAGATTCCTTTTCGCTAACTCATCAAAATCTCAGATAAATCCTTATGTTCTTTCATTTTTCATCATCAAATTTTGTATACCTCTGTGACCATTGGTTCAGTTAGAAACTTATGGAAAACTTTTGTAATTACAGGCCCGACGGTGTTGGGACAGTTACTCATGAAGAAAAGGAGAGGTTTCAAGAAATAAAAGAAAGACTGAGGATTTTATTGGAAAATCAAATTACAAATTTTAGGTATGATTTTTGTAGTGATAAACTTATTATGTATAATTTTGATGAGACAAAATCATGGTATCCGTTGAACATTTGCATTTCAAATCATGTTCAAAATTGTTTCGATGTAAATATTTTACTGCCTTGAAGTAGATGCCTTCCTGCAGTTAAAAATGCTGAGGAGAATGAATTTTCATGCTTTGGCATGCAATCCTGATTTTCAATTGTAGCTTTGGTTGAATTCTTATGGTATTTTTAATCTATGAAATTGATGGCATGGGACTTGTGCCTGGACAAAGTCATCCTGCCCTCATTCAGCACAGTGGTCAGTATGTAATATACTTTATTCATGATGCTACAGGGAACCTTCACTGTTCAGTTTGGCTGTAAAGCTGTAGCACAGCATTCAGTTAATTAGTATGTGTACCCCTGGAAGGATGATTTCTAATTTTTCCTGATTGTCAGAGGCTGGGACTTAATTGAAATAGTGCAATGCAGAACAGTGAAGATACTCTTAGTGCTCCTTCATTGTTCTGCTTTGCATTAGTATGACAAAATTGCTACAGAATGGATTCTCATGCAGAATTTTCATTCAGCCATTCTGCATTGCCAAAGCATGGCTGAGGAATTGTGTTTTTTACTTTAAGCATTATAGTGAAGTTGATATAAGATTGCACCGAAATACACAGGTCATTGTGAAACGAAGTGTGAGTTCTGTCATTACTTCAATTGCTTCTGGATTCCTTCCCTGCCTCACTTTGGATCTGCCCTCGCTTGTTACCTTAATGATATTGTTGACAACTTTACTGAGTACTTTACAGAAAAAGCCATAAATTTCCTCTCAATGTCAGATGCTGTCATCAGTTGGCTTTGCCATTGGACTTCTCAGAAAGGGCTGAATGAACTAATTTGTACTTGACTGAAATTGTAACATTGTGTTGGAAAGCTCATGCCCAGCATCATGTCCTCCCACAAGGGATTATGCTTCACAATGCTTTGCAGGAATGTTTTCTGAACACCCTTTTTGACTGACATGTGTCCCTGAAGGAGAGTTAAAATGGATTGTAAATGAAGGGTTAGAAGAAGTAATTGAGCTCTCTGTATTCAGCGTTGAGTTTCAGGTATCTTGGTTGTGAGATATTGCTGGTTGATTGAAAAATTTACATTTCCTTTTAGGTGTGTTTTCACGGCAGTAATCCTTCAAAAATAGAGGAAAGATGTATAACCTTAGACCTCCTTCTGATTCCCATTTTCAATTTGCTCTTCCTATGTGGCATAATTTTCCACTTACAGCATAAAATGATGTTACTATTGGCACCTTATTATAGTTTCCATGATTCAGGGAAACTTACCAGAAAATATAAATATTAAGTTATCCTTCGAGATCTTTTAGTTTTCATAACAGCAGATTTTACCAGTCAAAGGTATACCCCACCTTTGTCGTTAATTGTTTCCAAATGGGGTGACATTTTTCAATGTATATCAGTCTCCAGCCTCTTCTAATATCAATATATCCAGCCCTCCTCCCCCCCCCCATATAAACCACAAATATATAGGTATGCTATTGTAGTGGTGTATGTGTGTAATAACGTACAATAGTGCCCATATACATGCAGGAAATTGAAATGGACAGGTAGCACATAAATGAACGAATACACATTTGGTGATGAAGAGGAATGAAGCTGATTCTGAAGATAAAATATTTGACCACCATAAGTTGTTGAACCACGGACAAACCTGTCTCTGGCCAGCTACTCTTAACTTTGAGCTAACAGACAAAAACATTATAATTGAGATTTTGAATTATGTTTTTGTCTGACTTCTTTGTAGTTGGATCATTCAACAATTTATTTTCCATCTATATTAACACAAACTGACATATCTTCAGGTTTGATGGAGCTCAAAATGCCATAAGGCAAGGTATACCTGTACATTGGTTATTCTGCTGGTTATATAAGTTTTCTAGTCTCAGCATTATTTAAAATTTAATGTGGTAGTTCAAAGTGTATTTCATCATAGGATTTTAGCCATGATTTTTTTAGAGTTCATACAAATATATATTCCTCTGAATGAACTTGTAGTAACCAGTGATTAGAATATTATGACTTCTTTTAAAGAACATTATGTATGAGTTTCTTGATATAAAAGCAACAGTAATCACTTTGTGCACACAGGAGAAAATGAGGCAAAACTTAATGCATGATATGCTAAATAGCTCTGCAGTAAGGATTGTATCCCCTGGATAGACTGAAGAATTGCTGAAATTTTGGATATTCAAGAATATTCATCCATTGTGATTCAGCCATCTATGATAGATTCTTGTATAATTGATGATGAAAGAAAATCCCACGTAATAACCAAGAAATCTGAAACCATGTGTTGCATACACTCACTGGGCATTACCACCTATTTTCCCTCTTCCCTTGTGTCCCATACAACTATCATGATGAAAAAACATGGAATGGACAAAGCCATGTTCTTAACTTACCAATCTCATTGAACATTGCAATGATCACTGAATTAGGCCTATCATGTATCTAGTTTTTATTTTGATGCATAAATTAAGCATTGGCTTTGAACAGGCCTGCTATTTTCTAGCTTTCAGTTTTTTTTTACAGATACTGCTTTCCATTTGGTAGACCTGAAGGCTCCTTAAAGTCAACGCTTTCATTATTAGAAAGGGTAAGTTAAAAATGTTATCAAATTTTCATTGTATAATGCATAATGTAAAGCTAACATTTTGGGAAATACTGGCCAGTATAAGATGTTTTCTATGGAATCAGGCCTGACCTATTTCAGGTAAAGATTGTTAACTATAATACATACATATGGTGTTACATTTTTCTTGCCAGGAATTGCTGTCCTGTATTTTATTTTCGCTAGGTGATACTTATGAGTGTTATTCCTTAAGTAATTCACCCAAGAATAAGTTGACTGTTTTGTTGCAACTCTGGTAAAAAACAGGAATTTTTTGTAGAATTTGTACCAGGGCCAGTTTTTTATGGTCTGGAGAAAAACTGACATAGCATGACAATTATTGTCTATATGATCTTTCACTACTAGTGCTTACATTTACTTAAAACTATAGATGGGATGAATAGCAGATTTCTTGAAGTTGAATATACCTAAATCCATAACTCGAGTATTTGAATACCTCAAATTCTAGAATTGCAATTTATGCATTAAATGTTATTCTGCTACTTTATTTGGTGCCTGTTGAAGTAAAAATGTACAACTCAGTTGCATTAAAATATTTAATTGTGGTTTTAAAATTTCAAATATTTAATAAAATAATTTTGCTACAAATTATGGACTGTTGAATGCATTAACTTTTATAACCGTTAATAAGTGAACGAAGTGTTAACATGTCTTCAAGTTCTATCCTGTTTTGAATCTAACTGCAAACTAGTCTCGAGGAAGTAAATAGAGAATTTACAGGAAAGATTTGACTTAGCAATATTAACCATATATTCGACAGAATGAATCCTGATATTACCAGGATCAGGTAAACATTTTGTGTTTAATTATTGATGCACAATTGGGTAAGGATATACTGTCTTTAAAATATGTGGAGACCCCTAAGTCAGAGAACTCTTTCTCTTCCAAAGGATAAAACCAATTTCAATGCAATTAGGTACTTATTATTTCTCACTTCTCTGTACTCTTAATACTGCCAAATGCAGTTTTTTTCCCCTTGCGAGCCTACCCAAAAATGGGGATGTGTGGAATACATGAGGGCACAGCTTACACAAAGTAAATATGGTATTTGATCCTTGGAATAAAACCTGGAATTATGTCAATCAACATTTTAATTTCCATATGAACTCGAACTATAACCTTACCTTAAGAGTGACTTAGCTTTAAAAAAAGCAGTGCACTTCAACACTGAAGTACAACTACTGCAAAAACAGTGTATGCTGCAGTGGTGCACCATCCATAGCTACTGCTACTACTGACCTTGCTGGTCACTTGGCTCCATTCCACCCAATAGCTTAGAAATTTATGAAAAAAAAGATATTGTGTATTATATAAGTTAAGAAATACTTTGAGTAAGACCAAAAAGTTGTTTTGTCACCTTACAAGTTTCTCAGTTAATGACTTAAGATGTTGTACCTGAAGCTAAAGTGTATGCAGTTTCTCAAACAGTATTTGAGTTATTTACTGTGATTGATGCCTTGTTAGTATTATTTTATTTATGTCTTAATCTTTCAAAGTTGCTGTATTTAACGCATCTTAAATTATCATTTAATGCCATGATACGCACTTAGTTTGAATGGTGCTCATTTTCACTGTGAAAACTCATCTAATCTAAACTCCAATAATCTTTTCTCCACTTATTCAAAGGAAAATATTTGTGTGGCTTCAGATATTAAGTCCCCAAGCATTTAACAAATTTTTCATTTGCAAGAGTGTCTTTAAATTAGGAGTTTTACTTTCTGCTGACAACTTTGGTGGAATGTCTTAAGAATTTTTATTCACCTACCTACCTATGAATTTTGATGACATTGGTACAATGTATGTTTCAGCATCACAGTTCTCAAAGCAATCTCTTTGAAAAGTTAAATATTTTTGAAATGAGGTAACTGTTGTTGCCTATCCTCATTTTTCATAAATTTAACCTTATTATTGCCAGTGTCTTTGATTTTACTCTTGTAAAACAGGTTCTTATGAAGGATATTGTCACACCTGTGCCACCAGAGGAAGTTCGAGGCATGATCAAGAAATGCTTAGAGACAGCTGCCCTGGTTAATTATACTAGATTATCTGCTGAGGCTAATATAGAGGGTAAGAGGCAAAAGTTACTAAATAATGACCTTAGCTGATAAATAAAATATTATCATAATGCCTTTTATTTTGACCTTATGATTAGACCTCAACTCTTATTTCTAGCATTTGTCATTTTTGTCCCCCAAAGGACCTTCATCCCTTTATTTTCTAATATGTTTTGTCTAACACTTTGTTTCCAAAATATTTATCAGCAATTACAGTAAGACACTTAGTCTTTACGCTGATTTGAGCAGAAGCTTGGTGGATGTACTTAGTTGAGTCCTGCTTTGGTTTAGTAGTTTTTTCTCCATATTGGCTGCAATAGTTGCTGGCAATTGGTGGCAATTCATCATCCACAAAAAAATTCTTAAGTGCTGTGATAGGATGTTATCAATGCAACTTGCAGTATTACCATTTCAAGAAAACTGACTTCTTCCTAATAACATTTTGCTGCTGAAGTAAATTGAAATTTGACATCTCATACTTCACTATGAGGTCCATGAAGAAATATGCTACATATAGCGACACCATCCATCATTGATAATTTAAGCATGTTTACAGGTCCTCAGCATATGTAAACTTTTTAGATTCGTGAATAAGTGCTTTAGTTTTTAGGGATGGAAATTATCACTATATCTATCCCAAACTCAGTAATTTATTTTTTTCTTCTTTGTTTGGAAAGGTGGAGAAGGAACTGTCCAAGGTAAATTACTAATTTGTATTTTTCCATGTGCATGATTAAAAAGCTTTTATGATTTTTGTAGGCATCTATTAATTGAAGATATTTGAATTACATGCAATCTAGGGTGCAGTTCTTTTAAAAATTGATCTTGGACACATATTTTGTCAACATATTATTTTTCCACTTAATTAGCTGATTTATATGCACCAACTAGTGAAATAGCATTAATCAATGTGGGATGCTATAAGCTGCCCAAACTCTTTTTGTAGCCATGTACATACCGTACTTGTGTGTCTATTTAATGTGCAAATTTTGCTAAAAGAGGTGCAAATATGAAAATTTTAAAGCTATAATAAGCAGATTATCAGTCCTAATCTGAAGGTAGCAGGGTGTATTATGAAGAATGAGAAAAACCAACCAAAATTCAAAGTGAATGATAGTATTTTTGTGCTCAAGAATGCATTATATTATAGCAGATTTTTCTTTTTCTAACGTAGTCAGTTTATTCTCTTTAACTCATTGAGTGCTGGAGCAATCAGGAGACTTGGTTACTGGTGTTCGGGATTTTGATCTTACTTACTCTCGACTCATGAAGTGAGTGATCTGCCCCTTGAAAGTGCTCTGTTGTGACTCACGAATGTGAGTTGTCTGCACTCAAAGTGTTAAGAGAAGAATAGACATCTTTCACTTATGTAGTTCATTGATTTGATATTGATTTTCCTGTGGTTGTGTGTAGGTGATTAAAATATTGACTGTAAATGTATCAGTTGCACTGTAACTTAAGAAACAAACTATGTTGAAATTGAATTGAAACTCCATTTTGACTGTGTTAAACCAATTATGTGGTACTATGTATGTCAAAACTGTTATGAGTTTTCAAACACTAATGCTACGTAGTT
This sequence comes from Platycnemis pennipes, assembly GCA_933228895.1. Taxonomy (NCBI): domain Eukaryota; kingdom Metazoa; phylum Arthropoda; class Insecta; order Odonata; family Platycnemididae; genus Platycnemis; species Platycnemis pennipes. The sequence goes on from OW121846.1 coordinate 52,386,691, forward strand.
GGTTATGCATAGTTTCATCCCAGTCATTTCAATACAGTTGCATTTTTCCCTTGATCAAGTACATGATTTACTGTTAGCTAAGAAAAGCAATGAATACCCTGAGGTAAATATGTTTTATTATAGAAATTATGGCTCAAGGCTGATATATTCATGTTTTATTCCAATTTTGGATAAGTGAGCTGAAAAGAACACGTCTGCTAGTGGTTCTGTTAAGGTAAAAATGTTCTCTCAAAATGATTCTAAGTTAGTCTCCAAAATTTTCAGTCATTGATCTGAGAAACATTTTATCAGATGGAAATTCATTTTTATCTCCAGATTGAGATGGCTATCTAGTAAAATATGAACTGAATGGCCATTAGCATTGTGATGCTCTTATGTTAATTCATCAATCTTATAGTTTTTTACCCCTATGTTAACATAGCTCTGGTAACTAATTGTGATTCCGTTCACATTGTACCACATGTAGAGTTGTGGATTTTGATCAGTTCTGCATCATTCAAGGAGATAAAGGTTTATATATTAGGTGTCACATAATCCTAGCATGAATAATGTGGAATAGCTTAATGCAATTGTTTGTCTTATTGTGCTGGAGTGCACCTACTACTGTACTACATTAATGCCTAGGATCGCCAGCCATTTAACTTGTGTTTGGGTTTTATGTGCTATTTCTAAGGGACAAAACTCAATTTCATCACTAGACTAAAATATAAAAATGAAGGCACCCCATACTTATTTTCTTAAGATACAGTGGGGATTCAAAAAATCTATCCAAGCCTGTGAAATTTAGTCTTAAAAATTTTTTTTTTTTTATTTCAATTTGTGAAAACAGACAATATGCTTTTTTCCAATCTTAAAACAGTCCTGTGATTTGAAAAGGAGAAGATAATATTTTTACGGCTTTAATATGGAATATTTAGAAGTTTTCCTCATTGATTTCTTCTATGTGATAATCCTTGGTGCTTTTGCACAAGGGATGGAAGGAATAAATTGTTCAACAATTACATTCTCTGTAGCTAATTTAATGCCAATATGTACCATGATACTTCTGGCTTCTACCGGGATAGCTGATTTTGTTTCAGTAATAGTTATTTCCAGTAACCGATACCAGGATCCTACTTTTTATGCTTTTTTCCCCTTATTATTCATGCAGTCTTTAATAACTTATTGTGTTGAGCAAAATAATGAAATCATTCTCAGGTAGTCTGCCTCCCACCCACATTCAGGTAGGTCAAGGTAGCTTGATGGCATAAATTTTTTTGTTTAAGTCTTTGTCTCTCTTCATTCCTTCCCTATACTGTTTGTTCTTTCCCTATTGCTTCTATCACTGCGTTGGTTTGGAAATGAATTTTCTGCCTGGGGCACTGTATTGCTCCCATGTAGTTTTGCTGAATATAAACGTTGTTTGCCTGCACTTAAAATTCAAAATAGCCTTTTTCTATCACTAGGACTTATTTTGATAGGAAAACTCTATGAAACAAAACATCTTTTTGTTTCATAGAGTTTTCCTAACCAAAAATCCAATCTCAGACCTGTCGTTGAAGTTTCTAGATTTTTGGTTTTACCATTCTCCAAGTTTTAAGTCAATCTCAAAGTTTATTAAATGAGTGCAAAAGAACAATAAATAAGAGCTTTGAAGGTTATTGACAAAAATTGAAAGGCCTTTAAGGCATAGAGACATAGTTTATTTAATTACATTATTGCTGTTGCCTGTCCTGGTGAGGGAACAAAAAGAAAGTATGCAAATAATTTTTATACATGCTGTAGGCTTTTTTGAACCTCTGTTTACCCTCTATTTTTCGTCTGGGGTTTTTACTTTGACAGTAATTGTGGTGGTGCATTCTACCATCTGTCAAAGTTTGGTAATTATTATTTGTAAGATGATAAGTCACATGAAATTTCATGATTAATCAGTCAAATTCAGTAATATGGTATCACTGACATTGTAATTTAGAAATATATTTGCAGCCATTCTGGTCATGAGTCAAATTGTAATAGAACTCTGGAGTAATAAGAATATTTTATGCCAAAGATTCTGATATTTTGGCATGCATTCATGCACTGCCCATCCCTGCTTTGTGCTTGTCAACAAAGTTCTTTCAGTATGTACATAGATTCATGTTTAAAAAAATTCCTTGTCTGTCTCACCAGTCAGAAAAAGAATTTTTTTATTTTTTACCTTGTTTTCAATGGTTAGGCACCTCTGAATTAGGTATTGATTGATGTTCAGTTTCTATATTAGAGCCATTTGCATCAATGGTAACTTCAGTGGCTTCCTTTCCGAAAACGAAGATTCCTCTTTGCGGTACAGAGCACCTCAGTGACTTTCCCTCAGGTTGGCTCAGCTTCAAGAGCCATCATGGCAACTCACCCAGGGGTTAAGTGCCAGAGGGGAAATGTATTGAATTTTAATGAATGAAGGGCAATCCTGAAGCTTAGTCAGAGCTTTCATTACTTGTCCATATCAGGACATCTAATTGTGAATAAATTTTTATGTAGTTCAGCTGTGGTAAGCCAGCAGAGTGAAATAAATCCTATTTCAATTCTCAGTCAAGTGATAACTTCACAGTTTCCAATTCTATTCTATTATTACCATTGATTTCAGTAATTAATTCCATAAGGTACAAACAGCAAATTTTCAGCAAATTTCAATCCAGTTTTAGCTTTTTCCAAACAGTTCTAACATTCTTTCAATTCAATTTGAACACAGTTTGTTTCACTTATAACAATTTGGAATATTATGTGCCATATACTATTATTACTGTCTTTTCATGATAGATTGATCCCCTACAATCTTGCAACTTCCTGTTGATCATATTGCATGCTGTCTGGTAACCTTAGATTTTATCAGTGTAGGATAGTTTTAGGAGTAGAATTTGAATGGAATTGAAGAGTCATTTTGTAAAATAACAGTTATTGTAGCCAGAAATGTCATGCTACATAAGGACTTGAGATGAATTCAACTCAGTAAAAAATTCTTGTTTAGAATATTAATAACTGCAGAACCAGATGCACTAATTGCACTAATGTTTCCGTAATTCCATTAGAAATGAGTGAAAGGAAGTATTGCTTGCTGTAGTCCCAGTTCAAAATAATGTATATTTTTATTCATCCATGTACCCTAATGGAGGCATATGTACTAAGTCCTTTATGTTAGCCTGAAATTTGTGCTAAATCAACCTTAACACGTTGCATACGGCAGTGTTTAAATACCACATACCCCTCTGTTCCGGCAGACATTTAAATGATATGTCCTCTAAATGCACTCTATGGTTTAATATTCTACTGCTCCTATGTTATTGATTATTTTTAATTGGAATTTTTTAAACTTACTTGCCAACATTGTCAGTAATCCTTCCTGGCATGGTACAGCAGAAAACAGCTACTTTTATGCAGTGGTACACTGCAAATATTACACACATGATAAGTTTCTTGTCTAACTTTTTAGAATGCGCACACTTTGCACACCTGCGTGTGATACTTCTTCTTCCCATTCCCCAGTATTGGCTCGAGATGATGCGTTGCCAAGTCCCCTGAGAGCCTGGATGGGTGATCTTCCTTGGAGGCCCACTGTTTCGGCTCATTCACCATAACTTTTATCTCGCCACATGGCCCACCCATGTCTTGGCCTCTCACTGCTCTCTAACCACTCCTTCGATATCCTGAGAAGAAACTCTTGAATCTCATTTTGCTCTCATTATTTAGCATTTTATAGACACGAAAGGAGTTGAAGAGGACATAGTTGTTCAGACACAACACGACTTTATTCCACCACTTCATTGTTTTTCTAAGTATCATGTAGTATGATAAATACGTATCTGCTCTATCAACGCCCTTCATACATTCATTATACTTCACAATACAATGAGGCCTCTTCACTCCTAAGTCCATTTTTAAAATTTATGTTAGTCATTTTACTTATACTAGCATCATGAATGGTCATAATCATCCTAACCCCTCTTTTATCCTTTCAGTTTAGGAGCAGGAATTGCCCTTTTCGGCAATAGGTGTATTTTCCTGTATTCAATTTTTTTAAATCCTTTTTCTTATAAATTCTGGAAGACCCCTGTTCACTCTAATTGTTCTATGGGATCTTGTTTTCATGGAAAGAAGAGTTTGTGCTATTTTCACACTATTACAATAATAATTGTCCTGATAGATGTGATGCCACTGGACTGTGCTAGGCTTCAAGACTGATTTGATAGTTTCTCCGAGTTTTTACCCTATTCTTCATAAATCTCTGAGTTAGAAATATTACCTGAATCACTTTCACTCATCATGCGAACAAGTAGTCTATATTGACGATATTAGCTGGGTTGCACATGCGGAATTTCAGTCTTCCCCTCCAAGGAATCATTGCTTCATCTAATGATAACTCTTGTTTGGGCTTATAAACTGTCTGAAAATTTTCCTCAATGCAGTCCAAAACTGGTTGGATTTTGAAGTCTGTCAGCAGTTTTATTTGAAAACAAATGGTTATTGTTGAAATACCATGATTTTCAAATATTCTCAAATCTGTTATTATACAGCTCCACGACATCGGAGATATTTTCTAAACAATTTGTCCTGACTCATACCCCAGGTGTGCCTTCAAAATTCTCTAATTTGATTTTTACGTCTCATGATTCCCACACACTGAAATCCTTACTGTCATGGTCTCCATAATCACTATCTTCTGAAGACTCAGTGTCTCTTACGAAGAAAGGTTGATCTTCCCTTATTTCATGATAGTTGAAAGTCGCTATCATTTTCACTCTCACTGCCCATTCAATCGGTCTCAAAAAGTGCCTCTGATAATTCATTGGCACTCAAGTCTTCTAAAATGTTATCTTCTTTCAGTGATCTTCGTCATGCTTACATAGTAGCACAAGAGATGCTACAGTAGCAAGTAAGTGTAATCTCTATGGTTTACTGAAGCATATCGGCACAAGAAAATATTACAATGTATGGCACATAAGATACCCAATTGCGCAGCAAAACAAAATCCTTGAAAACTGAACTTGAGTGGAGAAACTGGATGAGCAAGGGTCTCATAGGAAACTGACATCAAACCCTCAAATTTCATATGCCTTTGGTGAGTGTCTCAAATAGTTAGAACAAAAAACACGTGATTGAGAGTAAGCCAGGTTGAAGAAAGGCAGATATGCTTGGGTGAGACTTTTTTGGAGGATGAAGTTGGTGATAAACCCATAGGCCTTGGGCCTAAGAAGCTGAGCTAGAATGAAGTGTTTGTTGATGCAGCCTAATGAAACTTCTCCATGATGAGAGTGCGCTAAGTAGATCAAGAAAACAGAGGCCCTATGGTATGTGGCGAGAGCCATCTGGTTCAAGTAAACAAATGGGGGTCCAAGGGATAAGCATCTGGGGCAGCGTGGAGATGAGAAATGCATAGCTTTGAAAAAATATCCGGAAGTGAAAGATATGCCTTGCTTTGTTCGGCAATAGGACTCCTAAGCTTGTTCCCTTGTAGAGGCAGACCAGAAGTAGCTTAGTGTGAGGAGTGCAAATGAATAAAACTTCGTAAATGTGTTATTGATATGAATCTCATATGCATTCTAAGAACATTGACTAACTGCGATTACTAATCTCCCAATAAATCTATTTGAATAATTATATTTTACTCTTATGTTTCGATCTCAGTGTCACAATATGTATCACCTGACCTAATTAATTATTATATTTGGGTATTTTTTTATAAAATAGCACTATTTATATAGCCTAAGAAAATTGAAGGTAAAGAGATTAGGAATAATTCATTTACCTTCCTCAAAGTCAGTTTACTTTTCCATACAGTTATGCAAATCAACTGCTGCAAATGGATCTTGTGTGTAAAAATTCAAAGATATCTTAAATTATTTTTTCGAGGAAAAAAAATTAATACGTACTTAAAAAATGTATAAACAATGTAAAATATAATTATTGACAATAAGTGACCTCTAGACACAAACAGAATGCATATATTTTTGATAACTTTTTAGAATAAATTCAGTCAACAGTAAAAACGAGAATTCTCGTTATCCATCCTTAACGCATGGCTCAGGAAAAACATGGATTCTCGTGCTCCATACACAACATGTTAATAAACCAAGAAATAATTTATATGGTTTCCTTTTTACTGAAAATCCTAGTATGCTTTTAAAAAATTTAATCTCTATTATTACATAGTTCACAACGATCTTGTTATGTATCTGCAATGTGACTAATTGTGTGGGAAAAATTGTGTCTAGCTCAGTACTGACATGTATTTTATGAAGTTACAAAATAGTGCTCAATGGTTTCAATATGTCATGAATAACCAACGTTATGCTATATTTATTATTTAGCTCAGTTTGAAGTGTATCTAGAAAGATAATTACTATTAAACACCCAGTTTTAGTGTGACCATTCTATATATTTACCACTTTTATATTTTACCCATTCATATAAGTTTTTGAGTATGAGAGTGTCTCAAGAAGACCCATTATCCTTCACTGCGTGTGCTTGTTTGCCTATATTTTAGGAAAAAGAGATTCAGATTTTGTGTATAAAATCAGGTAGAAACTTAGATCAACATGAGAGGTGGACCAAATTAAAAAGAAAAAAACTTCTTAATTTAAATGTTGTATCACTTAGGAAAGATTCTTTAAGCCTTTGGTGGAATTTATAAGTGAAGGACATCTCATACCGTAACAGAAGACAATGTTGTGAACCTACCAGTTTGCCTTTGTAGTTTCCAGTATTGGCTGTTAAGTACCTTTTGTGACATAAATAGTTTGCTTCTTGCTGTTATGTACAATGTTTGAGAAGTTATTATTTTAGGAGTTATTCATGAAGTACTTAAATAGCTTTTTTTATGACATAATATCCTCCTTAATGATTCTTACTCTCTTGCCTTATTATTTTCAATTAAAAATACTGAGCTAGCAGGAAGAAAGCAATTAATTTCTCTATTTACTTTTCCTAATGGGGTCGTTTACCATATTTTTTTATTGCCGAATCTGATAGAGTTTGTAAAATAAAAGGACCCGTATTTTTCCGTTTTCTGATCCAACAATTATTTCCCGAGTTATAAGCGGCGAAAAACTGATGTTTTTAACCCTTTCGGAAAAGTGGGTGTGGTGCAACCTCTGACGTATAACGACTTCGTCCAATCACAACTGAGCCCGCAAAGCTACTTCGCCTTATCGCAAAGGGGGGGACACAGCTGACGCGGCCAATGGGAGCGATTTCGACAGCATCTGTGTGATCAGACCTTCCGAGAACCCCCCTCCACTCCCTTCCCCCTCCCCCAAAGCAGTCAAGGACATGATGAAAATGACGTCAATGTTATCACAGCAGCATTTTCGGTGGGCGTCACCTTTTGCTTATTTTAATTTTTGATTTATGAGTGAATGGTTGTGGTTAGAAGATTAATTTTTTTACTAAAATTCATTTTTCGTTTCCATGTAACGATTTCGTGTACTAAATTGCGATTTCGGTTCCGAGTAAACGCCCCCATTATGAGAAATAGCCATGCTCATTGAGTAACCTCTAAGAATATTCTTTTATTATTAAATGTTCCAATTAAAGCACCATATTTTTTTGGCATGTGTATTGTGGCCCTAAGGATGTTTATGGAAAATTATCATGCATTTTATATATAATCAGTCTCGATATCAGACTTGGTTTAAAGACTACTGGATATAAGTTTAGGAAAATGTGTCCGAATATTGGAGTACTCTGCCTTTCAATGCAACCCACATGTTCAGGGAGCTGTAGTAAAATAATAGATTTCAGCAATTGGAAGCTTGGAATTTAATCAGTAAGGAAAAACTCTTGGAATTGCAGACAAACTATGTGCTAATCATTCTGGAATATTTCAAAGAGAAATTTCTGAATGAATAATTATGGTTTTTTATGTGTTGCTGTAAAAGTTTATGGTACTTAACAGTCTACAGTAGGGTTTACTAACCGTTTAGTCTTGCATCCCAATTTCCATTTTCAGGAAAACCAAATCCCACCAAGGTGCAAGAAGTTAAGTTTTTATGACATTTGCATATTTGCTGGTAAATACATGTTATTTTCCTCACTGAAGCTAATTGTGGAGCATATTTCTGCTTGCTTGAGTCCCACTGGTTTTGAAGTTCAGCAATTGAGACATATCCACTACATATTTACAACATGATATTAGGTATTCAAATTCACTCATATGACACAGTCAGTGAACAAACCTGAATAGCTATGCAGATAGAAATGTGCAATAGTACAGTAAATGTGGTGTCTAGAATATACATATATCACATTTTTTATGATATCCATTTATTAAAACCCTGTTTTAAGAAGTGAATTGTGAAATTTTTCTTGCACTTATGCATGATGCAAATATTTTTTTCATCAGCGTGACAAAATTACTGCACATTATGACCTCTGCTTTTCAACGTGCAAAAATATAACACTGCAAATATATACCACTGCTAATATATCATGCAAAAATATAAAATCTTTTCACTAGTACTGGCTCAACATTATGATATTACCAAAGCTTGATTTTTTACAGTTGATTAGAGGGCTTATCTTTGTCAATCAGTGTGTTTGGACTAGTTTTTAATGCGATAGATTTCAGTGCCAGTGTACTCAAAAGCCTAAACCTAGTATAGATTTGATCTTTAGGATAAAAACATTTTTCTACATCATTTCTGCTGTTCACACACTTATCTTGCTCCATATCATATGCTTCCACTGATTTACTATGTACTGCTGTCTCTCTTGTCTTCTTTCCTTTCCCTGGTTCCATTGGCTTCACTTGAGCAATCAATTTCCGGATTTTGGGCCAGAAAGTAATTATATTTCTTTCATCTTCAGCACTATACAAATGCCATTGTCACTTCTGTAAGTACAGTAGAGTGCCGATTATCCGTCATCCAATTAACTGACAGTCAAATTATCTGTCTATCAGTCCCACAACAAGTCTCCCCCCACCCTCCTAACCCTACTCTCCCTTTGCTACCCCCACTCCTGCTTCTGTCCCCACTCAGACAGTGGCAGGTCGTTTTTAAGTCAACAAAACTGCTAGCTTTTACCCATATAAAAGGTTTTCTTGCAGCAGGGAATCTAATTACGCACATGATAATGTTGTATTATGGTGAGTCTCCTGAATCACTGGTCACTATTTGTGTGCCCCTGGCAGGTGAGTTTATATTACTTCTTTACCCGTTTTGTATTTGATAAGTTTAAGTCAGAAATGTAATTAATTCAAAATATCTAGTTTAATTCTAAATAGCAGGGCTTGCAACAAAAGTGAACAAACCTTCGTTCCAAAATTTTTATCTCATCTTGTAAATTATTACATCCCAAAATTTGTCTCGCCTCGTCCAGAAAATTTTTTCATCTCGCCTGGTCCCGAAAACTTTTTCATCTCATCCTGTACCCATAAATTTTGCTTCCTCCAGTTTTACTCGTTCCTTTACGTCTCGCACTATTTTTCACTTGGAATTATTGTCTTGATTTTTTTATTCATCTAGTTTTTTTACCCTGACTGATTTTTAAAATTTTACAATAAAAACACTGATAAATTCATCTTTTCTTCGGATGTCATTGATGTTTTCTCTGTTTGTATAAAGCTGGCCCAACGGGTTATTCTCTTTTTCTCATTATGTGTTTCTTCCTCCTAAAATTTTTGATTTCTCTCGTTCCGCAACATATTGCATCCCTTTATTGTCATCTCCTCCCTTCCTGCACAATTACTTCATTCCAGGATTTTCATCTATTCTCATCCCAACTTCTCTCCATCCCAGCTAAATCTCAATCTCTGGGGTGATGTTCCTGTCTCATCCCAAATGGTTCCACACCCTACTAAATAGGAAGCATGTCGTATTAGACATTTCCGAAAAGTTAACTTATGATCTCACACGCACTGCCACGCGTTAATACATCATGCGCACACGCTAGAGTGTCTGTGGCATTACGTGTGGGAATTGGGCTAGTCTGCAACCTTGTCTTGTTTACTTTGAGAGCAGACTGAGTAAGGGTTAGGGAACTTGGAACTCCCTAGAAGAAATCTCTTATCACCACCGAATAGACGCATTCTTAGGTCAGCTGTAGCATGGGGTGAAGGCATTGACTCAGAAAACTCATAAGAATGGTAGTCATGCATCATTCCCTTTACATGAGACTCTGAAGTAAAAAAAAATGGGATGCAAATTTTTCCAATCGGCATAGCCTCAGCCTATTGATGAGTGTAATACATTGTGATCATGACTAGGAAATTATCATAAATAGGTATATAATAAAGGGACTAATTGCACGTGAGATTAAGATTAGTGTTCCATGAATTGATGGAGCATATTCAATGTACATAATTGACAGAAATTATATAATATAAATAGTTATTGAAATGTTTTGGAGAAATAAATTTAATGCACAATTGGCCGATGAACGAAGTTGTAGGAGAACAACAAATACTTCGATGGACTAGGCATAAAAGATGCGGTGCACTGAAATAAAAGTCAAATCTACCTTGAAAATGATCATGAACAGATTATCTGTCGCTTTTGATTATCCGATTGGGGTTCCCCTCCAATACCATGGATAATCAGTGCTCTACTGTACATACAAATGATAGTGTTATGAGTCAGTGCTTTCACTCTCAAAGAATACATGTAATGAATAATAGACTATTAATCACTCATTAATATGGTTATCAGTATTTTGCAATCATGCAGAAAAGGATTTTGATTGTATTTTTAAAGAAAGCAGCAGTCCTATCATAAAAATTGTAATTTTCACACATTGATTTTTTTAATTTTGAATTCCGTAAAATGTTCTCTGAAATGTTTTGTTAGAAATGCTATATTTTTGAATAATTTATCTTCACCATTTTTGTTAAAGGAATGATTTAATTGCCTGTCGGGGTTAATTGGGGTTGTGGTGGCCTAGTGGGTAGAGCACTGAACTACTTACCGGAGGCTCCTAGGTTCAAATCCCGTGCAAGAGCCTTTCTGGACACCCCATCTAAAATCCTCGCGATTCGATTTTCTTCCTGTCAGAACTTCGTAGGAAATCGCAGTTGGCCCAGGGAAAGGAACTGGCCCCCCTACCCTGAATGTGTGAATTTCACATGCCATTGTCTTAGTACGGGGTGAGCTCTACTCTCAACTATCAAAACCAACCTTCAGGCTGAATCACTGAGTGAAGGGTTAATTATTTTGTCCCCAATTATGTTGTTTTAAACCGAACAATTATGTTTTTTTAAAGTTTGGAATCATTCCCCTGCAACATTCATATTACTTCATTTTAAGAATAGCAGTTAGCTTTGTAAAAGAATCACAAATCAAATACATTGAGGGCGGTAGGTAATTTTTCACATGACTAAATAAAAGTAAGAATATTAAAGATAAAAGCACCACGAGGTTTTTTTAACTTATGCATGCCTATATTGCTGGGTGGAAATTATTTTGTGTGTGGAATACCTTGTCTGTCAGTCAATCATGAGTTGTTATTCATTCGGCTTGGCGTTCACTCATTAGTTCCTTGTCTCTTTCCCAGTACCATACATCGCATAAGCTACTGTATACAGCCCTCATTGTAATGCTACACAATTGGCATAGACTTTCAACCCTCTGGACATTTTATAATTTATGGTTGGTTAATCAGTTGCTGTAACATTTGGGGATTAATCCTCAACTGCAACCGCTAGTATTCATGAGTTATATCAGGACACTATTAATTCCTGATTGAAATTCACAGAAATTCACTTGATATCAAAAGAGGGTGCCCAAAAACTCCCAAACTAAAGAATAGGAAATTTCTTGGATGCCATGCAAAGGGTTATTTTATGGTGTAATGCCTAGTTGAACATGAAAGTAAATTATAGGGATTAACTAGAACAGCTCAGAAAAAATAAATGAAAAATATTCATAGTTCATTCAGATCAAATAAGAACATCAGGGTGGATGAAAATAATTAGAGAGCAACAAAAAAAGTATTCATTATGAATAATTTTATTTTTGCTAAAAAAAAGTATGGAATTGGCAATTTTAAAAAATAGCTATTGAATATTTGAGGTGGTATTGATTAAATGATGCTGGAAGAGTTGAAACCACAACAATTGCTAATGTATTGTTGAATTTCTAAGATGGGATAAAGGTGCCCTTCTCCTCTTTCTTTATCGCAATATGTAATAAATGTTTTTTTTTCATCTGCCAATTTATCAGTAATTTCAACACGGATGTTTTCTGTTGGGTTCTGGTGGTTATATAGGTAACTGTTTGTAGCTTAATTTGATGGTATTTCTCAATTGTGAGGAACAAGGATAAAATACACTGCAATGCCACATTCAAACTTTTATGAGTATGGCCTAGGTTTCACTGCTGTGGGGCATCCTCAGATCATGCTAATGAAATTTAGTATGTGGAATTGCATTGTGTTTTCTTGCTCTTCACTGTTAGTTATATGGAATTATTTATTACTTAATGGAATCCAGAGGTTGACATCAGCATTTATAAATTAGCACAATATGTCAGCCAGTCAGTTTTTTTGTCAAATTGAAGTTTTTCCCTACTTGAAATTTAGCCAATCCACTTAAAATGGAAGTGAGTTTGAATGTTTCACTGTATTTTTATTTTATTATTATTCCTGACTGCTTTTTGAAAATTCCTTACAAAGTCCGACCACATACCAGTCTGTGTGCTTTTAAATGACTTAAATCCATCCATCCATTGGCAAATAAATATTAAGTGGTTGAAAGTAACTGTATGAGGGTTTCAAATTTGATTGTTTGAGTTTTCTGGTACAGTTAAATTCCCTAGAAACTTTATGGTGCCAAAAGGTTAAAAGGAACTTCATTAGTGGATCACAATTTCAATTTGGTACGCATGAAAGTCCCATATTGCCTTTGGGAGCTGTGTATGAAATGACTCTTCCTTCATAATTGAGTTTTATGCCTGACTATGCCTGTATTTTGTTACTTTTCCCTTGATTATAAATTAATATTAAATAGAAATATTATTCTTGTGTCACTTGAGCTATTTAGGTACTAGCAATGCTTATTAGATTAAGCATTTGTTGCATTATTCCAACAAGTAATAAGTAGAGCTTTTTCAATAGATGACCTCAGTGGTGAAGTTACTGTGGCCCCAAGCAAGAAGCTAGAAGATCTAATTCATCTTGCTGAGCTTTGTGTGGATCTTCTTCAACAAAATGAAGAACATTATGCTGAGGTAGGAAAGATAATTTCTGATTAGAAAATGCTATTATACATTTTGTACAGCTAATTCATTCATGTTCCAACCATTTGAGTAGCACCGTCTACTAGCTTCATTAATCTTAATTGTCAGGTAAGCTAGAAGGTAATACTCCTCTTTTATTTTAGATCAATAAATATATTATTCACTGTGAAATTCCTGCTGCATGACTTGAACTGCCTAAGTAACCATTTCTGAAAGTCCTTACAAGATTCTTTAAACTAAAAATAATCTCTAGTGATAAAAAAGATCACAGGAAAATAACTAGTCCTTGAATGTGAATTGTAATAAAACTGAGTGCTAAATGAAATAATTAGTCTTGGCATGTATATATATATATATTAAACATCATATAAAGAATGTTATTTAATATTCTAATAACTGACCATGTTTCCCAAATGTATTTAGGCCCTGTGTATTTAAATTTGTTTTAAATATATTCACAATATCTTCAATTTTAACAAGCTCTCTTTTTTATTTTCATTCTGAATACGTAAAAAATTTGTACTGGCTCAGATGCAAGCATATTTCACATAAATCAATTCAGTAACGAGTCACTAAATAATAAAGCCTGAAAATTAGGTACAACCTTTACCTTGCAGTCTCTTGAAAAATGTCCGCATTGTTTTTATTTGTGTCCATGTGATGTTTTCAGTTGGTTGGGGAGCAAGCTCATACATAAATGAATACTTGACCTTTAAAAATAGGGTAGAAAGCATGTACATACCCCTATGTTCAGTGCTTAGTTGTTGCCAATGATCAGAATGTTTTTGCTCATAGGTTGATAATTTTAAAGAAATTCTCATCATAGAGTGAGTAATTGGTAACTGAGGAAACACATGCCATTTGAAATGAGAAAGAGTTGATGCGTGTTCAAGGACTTATACTCCGTTATCGATCTCATGCTAAGGTTTTTCATGCGTAAGTTGGCAGATATACTTTACTTGGTGATATATATAATTTGCTCCTCCACATATAAAAGAGAATGTGTCAAAGAATGCATCTGTTTAACTTCAGTGGAAATTCTATCTCTAGTATGTTACATTAGATTATATGGTTAGGCACACTGGTAATTAACTCCTTGTTATGGATGTCTTCGTGTGCTTTCATGCAAAGCAGATGAAAAAATATCCTTATGAGTGATTGCTAAATTCTAGTTTAAACTTGCCCTGATAGAGCAGATTTGAGGTAATGCACTTTCATTTCAAAGATTTTTTTTAGTGATGGGGCGAATCCAAAATTCTATCGATTCCGAATCTGAATCCTGTTCTTTTTGTCGAATCTGAATCTCGAATCCCAATCCTCCTCAATTTCTCATTCTAATCTTCCTTTTATCCGTAAATTGTTAAATAATGCTTCCTTTCTTGTGAATTCTCTCATTAAACCCAATTGAAGCTGAATCTTATTTCTTAAAGTAAGTAAAATATGACTAATGGTCATTCAATGGACCCCATTCAATGAAATTAAGGACATGCTCAAGGGCAAATATAAATAATGGGTAGTTTAAAAAGTAAATCAAAGTTTCATTTTTCTTAAATAAAAGTGAAAATCAGTGAAAACATTAAAAGTGTTTGTTTAGAAAATGCAGTATTTTCACTCTGTCAGCATGTAATCAATTTCTTTTTTTATCAACCAAATCTCCAGCAGTACTGAAGGCTTTTTCTGAAATTACTGTCGCTGGAAGAATGCAGAGGAACTTTATTGTTAGAATGTTCAAATTGGGGAATTTCAAAGAATTCATATGTGGACAAGAATTATTAGTAGACTTGCACCGATACCAGTGGCCGATACCGATAGTATTATTTGCCGATACCTTACTTATTTTTCTAAAAAAATTTGATAAGTGTTTGCCTTCTCATCAAGTCAACTCAGTAATCAAAAGTTTTTTAAAGGAGCACCTAAATATTGAGAGAAATGACATTGTGACAGCTCTTTTATTTTGCTACTTTTGCAATTATCACTGGATTTAGATTTAATATACTAAGCCCTTTTGCATTTGTAAATACTGAAAATTCTTTTTAAGAAATAAAGGCTGCTGAGCATGCTCAGCAGCTCTAATTTGAATTTATTGCTCATTGACATATTATTGACATGGCTGCTGAACATGCTCAGCAGTTAAGAGGGTTCTTGTATCTGGACCATAGCGCTAGTTTCTGAAAACATTTGCTCAGGGAACTCTAAACCTGCAGGTACGTCGAAATACAGTGGTCTCTCATTAGCACGTTTTGGTAGGAACCCGAAATCCTAAACATGGTAACGAGGAAAACTTGCTGAGCAGGTTAGGCCTTCTCGGATTATGGTGAAGACGTATGCTCAGGTTGCATAACTTCCAGGGGACCAATACGCGTTCCATCAAGTTAGTTCATTGCTGGCGTTAATTTATTGTAAAAAAGTTTCATTTTCAATTATTAAGCTTCGAAAAAGAGACGTGCGTACCTTGCGTTGATGTGCACTCAATAATTAGTGATGACTCTATGACCAAAAGCACGTTTTGTGTATGCTGTTTACGCAAAAAAGTATATATAGACTCGACTTTGAGGCTTGATATCCCAAAAAAGGAAGAAGCGAAATTCATAGAGAACATATCAGCATGTAGATAATATAACCTTTTGCTCAATGCAGGTACCACCACTTTTTTTAACAATTACTTTTGAGGCATGTATGTGTAGGAGGATGAAATATGACAGTTTTTAGAGTTGCAGAGGCCAGCGTCACTTTGGAGATTGTCATAACAAAATGAAAAGCACAAATTAAATAAAATTTTGATAGAATATGAATCGTACTTTACCATGACGTCTGATAAGTTTTAAATATTTACTTATATTCGTTTAAGTTTTTCTAGTCAATTTACGAAACCGGGTTTTCTCTTTAAGTATGGAACATTGGAGGCACGCGACACCTTTGTCTTCATTTTAACATTTCTAATGCGAAGACGTCATAACACTTGACCGTGCCACGATATTTGAATTTTTTATTTTTGGAAAACGAGCTTGGAATGTAGGCGGAAACGCCGAACGACTGTGTGTTGAGCAGGACGAACTTCAATTTACGGCAGAACTTTAATTTTTTCCGCTATTTCCGTAAACTTTCATCTTATGTGGAATTTCATCTACTTTTCCGAGGTTGAGCTTTTCGCGTCAGGCTTTCCCATAGCCAATTCTAGGCACTTGTTTCACTTTTACTGTCACGAAGATCGCAGCTAAGTAAACAAATACGCGACACGTTCGTAAGTCAGTTGAAGAAGGCGGAATTTCAAAATTATATGGTTTTAGATGATTTTCACCGAACGAATACTTTCGAGAAAAAGTATCCGAAAAACAACGATAACTCAAAAATATCGAAGCATCGGGAAAATGGCTGATACCCGATTGGAGATGGGTAAATTACCGTAATTTTCAATTGAGGCAAATTACCGTGGTCAATTTGGTAATTTTAGAAAATTGCCGTAATTTTCCGGTAATTTTAAGCTTTGAGCTGCAAATCCTTATCAGAGGACTCCAAACGAAATCAAGTAGCATAGAGATATAAATGCCTACGTTTATATCAAACATATTACGACGTTTATCAATAATAACTCATGAAAAAATTAAAACCAAGTTGGCAGCAACACGCAATTTGCCGCTCTTTTGTCACACTATGAGAAATTTCCATTCCGAAGACATACCTCTGCGCAATGTGCATTTGTTATTTTACTCTGAATTAATTGGAATTAATCATGGACACAATGTAAAAAAAAAACGTTTTAGCTTCTTAATTTATAATATGTATTTACAATTCCAATGGTTTCTTCATGAGGAAGAAATTTTCTGAAAAAGAACTTTTCAGAAAATTACCGTTTATTACGGTAATTTTCAGGGGTGTTGATAATTTACGAAAAATACCACGGTAATTTACGAAAATTACCGCGGTAATTTACCAAGTTGCCCATCTCTATACCCGATACTCGCTATTGGTGTCTGCCCAAGTCTAATTATTAGTTTACAATATGCTGCTTAAACATTTCCTACTATGGTATTTACGATTTATATGCTAAAAACGAGCAATTACAGTAAGTCCTCGACTAGCGCAGATCCGAATGACAGAGATCCGGAATTACGCGGATGTTCAGTTAGGCCGGTGGCGTGCTCGCGTTTCTCTGCGTTTCTGTTGCCGCGACAGATTCGACTTCGTGGCGACGCGCGACTCATTGCCAGGTGCGCAAGAGTCGATGCCAAACTACGGGTGTTCGGAACGGCAACTCTAGTTTAAGACATTACATAGTTCGATAGGTGATATTTGATCATCGTGATGGTGAAAAAGTCTAATGGATTAATGGTCTAATGATCGAAAAGTCATGGATTCGATCGAATCCATGGAATCAATAGGATTCGACCGCATCTTCGAATCCCTGTCCCAACCCTAGTTTTTTGTCCTTTCAAGAAAGTTTCAGAAATAGCACTGTTTCATATATTCTTATTTAATATCGCATCCTTTATCCATCATTTTTTGTGGGTTCTAAAATTCAAATTAGGACCCTGAATAGTGCTTTACAATATCAATCTGTGTTTTATGGTGTCAGTACTTTCTTAGTGCATATTTAAGCTCACAGTTAGGGACAATTGAGTTAAAATATCATTGTCTTTGAATTCACCACAAATGTGTACCTATTTATAAATCCAATTTTCGCAACTAGTGATGACTGTAACATGGGTATAATTTTCAGCTTCTCATTTTTGCGGTTGATGGACTGAATGTGTCTTTTGATCCCCTCTTGGGAGATCATTTGAGAGTATTAATTGTAAAGTTAAAATGGTTTGTAAAATCTTGTTGTTAATTTAATTTGATGATTTGGTTGGAGGTTTTGTGGACCCTGAATGAATCTTTTCAGAGGTTTATGATAGATATTTCGGGTTCATTTTGTGTTCAAGTTGTTGAACAAAAATTAGTTTTTATTTCCCTGCTCTGACAGTGAGAAGGAAATAGGATTTACATTGAAAGTGGCTTTCTTTCCTCTTAAACTCACCTCATGGAAAATCAAAAAAAGTAGCTGAATATTCTCTTATATCCTCATTAGGGCTTGAGGCAAGTGAAAAATGTGAAGTGTTCTTTAATAATTGTGAATGTACTGTGTTGATACTTGTGAGTGTATGTGAGGTGAATAGCACATTTGGCATGAAAAATAATCTTTTTTTTCTCATGCAGAGATGCACTGATTTGTGAAAAAATATTTAAAAATTGATGTGGCTGTGATGAATAACTCAGTATGGCCTTTCATTATTCATTTAAGGTGCCTCTGCATTTTTTTCTATAAACAGTTTTCTTTTACCTTGGCTATAAAATATACTTAAGCTAAATTCTATATTTTTTAATTATAGGCGTTAATATTAGTACATTCAGTGAAATTTTCTGTTACTACTATCAATCACGTGTGTACATTTTTAAATATAACTAAGTTATAATTTTATAAAGTGACATAACTGGGCTGAAAAATCTTGGTGTTCAAATGTTCATAGTATATTTGCAGATTTTATAAAGTGCTTCCTTGGAATGGAATTAAATTGCATTAACTGCATTAAATCTTGCTTAATGTCTGATATAAAATCAACAATAAATCAATATTTCTTGTCTTCCTATTAAAAACCTATGAGAAACAAAATTAATTAGTCGTTATGGTTTTTTTTGGTTTTAAATATACTACTTTGTTTCATTGTTTCGGATATAATTACTATTGAAGAAAAAAAATGGAAATACATTTTTAGTAGGGATGGGTCTGTTCCACTTTTTTTCGGTTCCGGTTCGGTTCTTAACTTCGGTTCTCAGTTCCGATTCTTGGTTCCGATTCTTGGTTCCGGTTCTTAATCAGGGTGTCCACTGACCGGGAAAACCTGGAAAATCGGGAATTATTCGTGAATTTTCAATGCAGGGAATTGTTCGTGGATTATTCGTGATTTTCTGGTCCGAGTCGGGAATTTTAAAAATTCTTAATTCAAGACAAAAAAATCCTTATTTTATAAACAGGATAAATAACGATGACTTTAAGATATGGTTTGCCGTTGGTATGAATGAATAAATAAACGACTGAAAAGTAGTTATGCTCAATGTATCGTCAGCGCTGTGTGGATCGGAGACTTTCGACTGTCGAACGGATGCCTTCAGCGTCACGTCAAGTACCCTTTGTTCTCATTCATCGGACTAAGCCCATGATACATAGGCCATCACTACACGTTAGGCAAACATATGCCTAACGTGTAGTGATGGCCGGGTCGGATCCAAAGATCCACGGATCTTTCATTTTACTCGGTTTCGGATTCGTATCCAAAGACACGGTATAAAATCGGATCCGGATCGTAGATTTTAAATTTTCGCATATTAGCGATCGAAGTGCCCCGTGAATGGAATGCGGTAGATATTGACAAGAAGAGGATGAGTAACTCAGGTCACGAAATTAGATGAAAATGTTCCTGTGCAACTAGAAGCAAAATAAAGAAATATGACTTTTCCCCATTACCCCGGTATCGCGGGAAAAATTACGTAGGATGTCACGCGGGTAGCCTACATTCGCCGGGATCAGGTGGACAACGACAGCTAGTTTACTGTGCGAAGTTATATCCGTATCGCAGTTTAATTTTTCGTTCAGTCATTGCATCGAAAATGTTATCATCTTTAATTTCAAACCATTACATGTGAATACTCACTTTATAATACTTTTGTTGTTTAAATTAGATTTACAAATGTTCCATCAATAAATTAAGGATGCTCGGGTTGGATCCACGGGTCTTTCATTTTATTCGCTACTGAAATCATATCCGAAGACATTAAAAATTCAGATCCGGATCGGAGATTTTAAAATTTCGCGGCTTAGTGATCGATGAGCCCCTCGAATGGAATGTAAGTATGGGAGAAACTGACGAGGAGAGGGTGTGTAACTCGGTCACGAAATGAGAAGAAAATTTTTTTCGTGCCACAAAAACAAAATAAAAAAATACTCGTCGTGACTTTTTTCTCCATACGCCCGAATAGGCGAGAAGAAAAATAAAGCCGAATGTCACGCGGGTCGCCTACATTCGCCAGATTCCCGTGAACCTATGATAGCGTAGTTGTTAAAAATGAGGACTAGTGTACTGCAGGTCGCGAGTTCGATCCTTAACACTGCCTTGGAATACAGGCTATGCTGTAATTCCTAGGGTAATGCAAGTAGGCAGTTAAAAAAAGTAGATTATCAGAAATTTCATGTGTATTTATAATTAAAAAAATATTAAAATTTGGCGTTAGTGAAAGGATTGGAAAAATTTTTTATTGCAGAATTAAATTGTGTAATCATTATGTTAACTTTACAATGTATTTTTAAGTGACACATTTGTAAATGTAGGTAGTTTAAACGATAGAAGTACAAAAAAGTCAGTATCCACACAAAAAGGTTGGAATTGAAGGATGATGAACTTTTTGATTCAATGGCTGAAAGAAAAATTTTAAACAGCGATAAGAATCGAACTTCATTACCTGCAGTCCACTACCCCACTCTGCTATTGTCGGCTTACCTGATTTAGGAGAATACATTCTCCCCACATGTCATTCTACTTTTTTCTTGCAAACCCAGGCCAATGGAGAGAAAATCCGAGACTTTTTTTTTAAATTTTGTTTATAGTAGCATGAAGAAAGGCTAATTTCATTTCAAGATCAGAGTTACAAAACCTCTTCTTAGGAGTAGAAAATTCTCAAATTTCATTTCAAAGGTTATTGTTAATAAGACATTGCAAAATTACTAGTTTAGCAGCTTGAAATATTCTATAATAATTTTTTCATCTTAAAAATGGAATCCCCGGATGGGATCTTTTGGCCGCATTCAATTTTTTTTTTTGTTTCTAAAAAAGAATTTGAAAGCATTCAATGATTTGATTAATAATTGGAAAATAATTCCCTTATTAATGAAAATGAACTTATAATGTTTCTTTTAACTGCACATTTGATGTGATCGGACACTTTGCTGTAAG
Source organism: Platycnemis pennipes (assembly GCA_933228895.1). NCBI lineage: Eukaryota > Metazoa > Arthropoda > Insecta > Odonata > Platycnemididae > Platycnemis > Platycnemis pennipes. The sequence continues at coordinate 52,407,857 of OW121846.1, forward strand.
TACAATGTAAGTTGGCTTTCTGGTAGGCTTTGCAATATATTTGTTACAAACTTTTCTATAATTTTTTGAGAAATCTAATTGCTGATGTTTGTTAGATATATTCAGGATGCACTTATCTGGATTAGGATTTTTATTACATTAATTTTTGTTAGAAAAAGATGGTGTAGGATACTAAAGACTGTTATGATTTCACTTTTTTCTATATAGTCTACCGGTACAAAAATGTTACATTCTGATTCTGAGTGAACAGAAAATTGAGGCTTTGAGACTTAAAATAGAAAATCATGGAAAAAAATATTAACGTAGAAAATCAGTGGGTTCTTTAAGTTCCTCTTGTAGAAGAGTTTGTAATTTCTCATGGAAATGCTAATTTAGAAAGAGGGTGTTCAATCAAAAAGTAGTTCATCTTTCCCAACCAACAAAGTGAGTCTCTTAACACCAATAAAACTACATATTTAATTACTTTAATTTATCAATTTTTTCTTATTCAATTACTTTATCTATATTATGCTATGGGTTAAACTACAAAAAATCCATATTCTACATAGAACTTGAAAAACATCACTTTTGACTCGTACAAGAACCGCGATATATTATCCTGGAAATTTTTATAAATTTAGCCTTGAAAACCTTGAATTATGCTTGAATTTTATATTTTGACTTTTGTGGACACCCTGTTAATTTACCACTTACTTTGCATTGCTCAATGGTAAGATAAGGTAATGAATAATCATTTCCAGAGACTGAATTAGAATAATGCGTGACTTTGAAGCATCTAAGTACACTATTTCACCAGGTTTTAATGTGAAGCCTCCACTTTTGGAGTGTGAGTAGGTTTCAAACTGGTTTTCGCACCAATTATTTCGGTACCGATTATTTTTGGCCTCGGTTCTGGTTCTAAGCTCAAGAACTGGTGGAACCGAGAACCGAAGAACCAAACCGACCCATCCCTAATTTTTAGTATTTTGGGCTGCATCATATTCTTGGCATCTGCTGTGAACCTAAGGGAGGGTTTGTTTGGACTAGTTTTTTTGTGAGAAAGTTTTGTTTTATGAGATTTCCTATTCATGTTTGGAAAATATCTAGCTTTCTGTACTTGTTTCCAGCCACAGCCATACCTCATGCTGTTATATTGTCCTTATGTTTCATCTTAGCCATTGTTTAAGTTGTCTTCTCACACTAAAATGAAGTGTTAACCTTTTATACTAGAGTTTTTTCAGCCACAATACCTTTAACTAACTCAAAATTTTATTTTTAATTACCCTGGATTTAATGATGAGAACTGCTTGCAGATTAAAATTCAGTATCTTCCAAAATTAAAGTGGTTGTTTGATATCTTTGGTTTTCAGATAGAATATAAAGCTAAAAATTTCATTTAACTCTAAATTTTTCTAAACTGATGTTGTGTGTGTTGAACTTAGTGTTGAATGACAACTCACTGACTAGGCTTTGTCGGAAGTCACTCAACATCCAAATGGAAAACATTAATAAAAATATTGGGTATTAGGTTATTTTGAAGACATAGTACATATAGTTAGAATTTGATTGAACCTGAATTTTACGAAGTATAGTAGGTCTTTGTAAATTTGCTGGCATTGTGCATTGAAGTTTGACTTCCTATGCACAATTCAGTGTTACATCTGTTGTTGAAATATCAGGAGATTTATTCCATTATAAGAAAGGAATGAAAGAAGAACTTTTCATTGAATTTTTGTAAGCAAAGAATCCCTGAGCCTTATTAATTTAATTTGAAACCTTCCAAGGGATGATTTTTTGGTGCATTTCTAGTGTAATACAATTAGCTGATTCAGGATTTTTGAAGATAAGGTTAGCCTAAAAATCATTTCATTTTGTTTGAAGAACAATATTACCAATGCATATAGAAGTAATATATCTGCATGAAAATTGATTTGATGAAAATAACTTGTACCCTGAGTTCTTGGTTATATCCGATACATGGGTATTTTGTACTGGAGGATGTGAAAGAATGAGAAATGGATTTTACATTATCAGAATCAACATCATCTCTGCTGTCATTGATGATCATGGAGGTTGAGCTGCTGAAGCGTGTATATTATGTTACAGATATATTTCCTTATTATGAAACCAAAGCAATGTTTTAAAGATGATGTCTTTATAATATACCACTCTGTCATCACTTCATCTTGATAAATGGATAAAAGTTTTTTAAATTAAGATACATATTCTAAAATTTTGCAACTGCATCTTATAGTTTGCAAAATAAAATTTTTGGAATTTCAAGTTTAATATGTTCCTCATTCATTAATTCAGCATAGTGGGTATACAAAAGTTCCGAATGTTCATTTGTGTTATCCTCAATCTCAATTACTTCATGACATTTTCAGCATTTTTGGGAATCATTGTGATAACTTGAATATTTATAATACACTCACAACCCTTGTGATTTATGCATGATTTGGGGTCTTTTTATCCATACAGTATTTATATATTTATATCTAGCTGATTTTTTTCTCATCTCACAGCAATTTTTTGTGCGCATAAATGAATGTTACCTAAAAAAACTCACATTATCCATAATTACCTTTCCAAATCTTAGTGAGCTTCATAATTGCTCAACTGTCACCAATTGTGGGCTTGGTAGCTGATATGGTGCCTATGAGAGGGTTAAGAATTTAATTTTAATCATGATTGTTTATTTGGATAGATGGACCAATTATGCATTATCACTTGACAAATATATTCAATAAAATATTAATTTAAGAAATAGTATGCTGCCTGAGACATGGTGATTCTTGTGGCTTCCTTCTGCATTAGCTTATTAGCTCTCTACTGAATCTCAACATTCTGTTTTGTTCACGTAATAAAAAGGTTCTACTTTATTTTCTTCTAAAATCATCCTATTTGATCCATTTTTATGTAAGTTTTTGTGTACTGCATCATCATTTTCAGCTAATAATTTTAAAAATTCAAGATGCAGTTCTGCTTCTTGCATATTAAATATACCTTTTTAATTTTAATTTAAACTCCCTTAGCAAAATAAAAAATAGGTGCATGATCAGAATCTGTGAAAACAGTCCATAAGTGATTGCAAACTGAATGCCAGGATCACTGAACTTTATTATCACATCTTCAAAAAATAATGCCAAGTGTCAATGATTACGAATCTATGTATAGACTAAATTGAGGTGTGCTAATCTTCATTGCCTCATACCATTGCATTACCCCTTAGACATTTGCTAGTGTCAAATTTTATTATTAAAAATCTGTGCAACTTACCCTATTGGTTGATCTTAGTTGAGTTGGTATTGTTAAAAATGTATTTCACTTTTCTTTTTGCTTTACTGAATTTTCACCTCAACAAGTATCTAATTTAACTGTTTTGAAACTTCTCAATTCTTAGTTTTCATTTTGACAAACAAATTTATCACCATTCTTATATTAGCTGATGTTGCCTATTATTTTTTGGTTCCATCATTTTCATAACTTTTGGTCTAAATTAGTGGAATAATTCTTCGAAAGAAAACTAATCCTTAGTCAGTGAAATTTTTTAAAAAATTACTTTTAAATGTCCTCCTGTTGCTATTAAGAGAAAATACTGAATCAGAATGGTACTTCAAAAAGCATTATGATTCAACGTTAAAATTGAGACCTTGTTAGCTTTAATTCCATGTCATGGCCAATAGGCATGAAGTGACTTAGTATGTCATCGTGATAGAGGAGTGATAACTTGTCAATGTAATAAGTGAGTAATGAGTCATTATACATGGCTCATTACTAATGACCCATGTATATATAGAGGACTAAGTACAGGTACTGACATTTTATTTCAGTATGTCAGTAGTAAACTAAAGTCAAAACCTTCACACTCTAATGTGAGAGGTTTCTGTAGTTGAGCTTGCAGTCTCAATCCTTTAGTAAGTGTCTTAACATTTACCACCTGTAACGCCACGTTTCAGCTCTGGTTTATTAAGATATTTTTTATTATTGTAATGGATCGTTTTATTTGTTCGTTGCATCAATTGGAAATGTTTTTTTGTTAAAATTAGTGCTATAGTTTTTATTTAGTGTGATGTTGTCAAGGGTTTGTTGAATTTTTGTTTGGAAAAAAGGGATTGATTGTTGGAATAAAGAGAGATGCTGAAGGAGTCAGAACTTGTATTGTCTAAAATTTCTTCTCCTCCGACTGGATGGAAGAATTGTAAAGAAGAATAAATTCAGACTAAATAACAAATAGCGCTACCATGCAGTAAGACGTTACACACCTTCCACCAGTCACTTATAATTTTAATGAAAGCAGCAGTTACAGAAGCAAAGCAAATTTTAACTTCTATAAGTTAGAATGTCTTTTTTATCATTCTCTAATTCAAATTACTTTAATCATTCAGTCATTCATAGCATGTAATTTATCTTAATATCCATTATTTCAATTGGGTTTGAAGTACTGTTTATACTTGTGTATACTTCAAACTCAAATTTCATGGTTGAAAATTTTGTTTTCTGCCGAGGATAGGGGGTTGAATGTGTCTGAAATGAATGCTTGAAATTTTTTGGAACATCACAAATTGGATAATGAACCAATGCTAAAGTATAGAATTATCATTACTTTTGATCATTTGATGGTATAATGCTATTAGAATGAATGAAGCATGAGTTTTATCCTAAAAACCTGTCATAACTTTATTAAAATGCAAACATTTTTGGTGCTAAGAATAAGTTTCTAAAATGTACAACATACCAGTTGCATTATGAAGTCTTTGGGCTGAAACTTCCAACCCTAATAAAGTGCCTTTCATGCATTGTTCAACCCCTATTTTTTGCCAAAACATATGGTCTCAACATGGGAAAATGTGCACAAATATTTGTGCTACACAGTTACTTGTAAATCGTGTGAAAATAATGTTGTCCCTATACATCTGTTTATTTTACAAATGCTATTTTCCCTTGGTTTTGATATGTGAATTATTTGCTCTGGATGTTCAGTTCAGTTGTCACAAAAGCTACTGGCACTGCACAGTGGATGATGCTAAGGCTAAAACTACATGTTTTCTGAGACTGATGGCTGTAAGGAGGTGGAACAAGTTGTTTGTTATAGTTTGCACATATCGAAAATAAAGTTGCTTACCTACTTAGAAATTTCTCTAGTGTACTAGTGAATGCTCAGCTGTGCCATTAAGGAATAACTTTAATTTATATATGTAACATGTTATGCATATTCTTTTATCTTTATTTCTCCTCCATTCCTCTCCTTACCCTTTCCACATGAATCATCCATGCATAGCATTCAGTTTAGTGCAAATTCAATAAGCTTTTGCAGTGACTTTTTGTACTGTGAGTTTCGTAAAAATATCAATAATCTTTATTATAATATTAATAATTACAATTACAATATTAATAGTTGGAGCCCTCTATTATAGTCCTTGTCCATTTCATACAATATACTTTGTGTCTGGCAATGATACCAAGAGCTAATGACATGAAGCAAAAAGAACCTATAATTATTTATTCATATATGTAGTGACTTAAACAATAACATAGACTAGATAATTAGACAGTCTAGTTTTAAATAAAAGCACAGACAAAAACTATATATATATATATATATAGACCAATTTCATTTCAACTCGGGCAGGATATGTCAGGTGACTCTCTTCAAATAATGTGAAAAAATTATATTAGTTACTCCTACAAGACAGAATAATCATCTCTCAAAAACTTTTGGGAAAAATTTTTTTTCGACCGATTTACAGCATTTTGAAAATTGCAAAAAACACCACTAATTGTGAAAGGGGTGCAGAATGCAATTTTTCAAATCTCTATTACTCTGAAACTATTTGGACTGGAACCTTCTAATTTTCTTTGTTTTGAAGCTCTTGAAGTGCACCTTGCTCCAAACACCTGAATAACAATCAATTAATGTTTAAACACTGAAGAAATAATTTGTTGTTGGATGCAAAATTTACATTTTTTTCAAAGCTTGGAATTTTTTTATAACTAAAGAGGGATTTAATCAGCTAAACAATTGCACCACTCTGTAGCACTGTTTGGTTAATCTCCCCAATAATTTTACCTCTCACTTTTAATGCACACAGTTCCTGAAATTGACCATCTAAAGTATGCAAAAATGTTGCATTTTAAAGGAGCAGCATCTCAAAAAACCATCCTTAAAAATTCTGAAAGTTTGTTTAAATAATCTCCTGGTAACACTCAAGAGGCTAGTTAAACCAGATAACTGGATATTTGCAATTAATTGTCACTGCAAATTTTAAAAAATTTGATTTTTTTTAAATTTTGATGTCTTAAGCATCATCCAGTAAATCAGTCCACAGTCATACACTAACCATAAATGTTATAACTACTTTAAACTATTGTTGCAATTAGTGAAACATGTATTAACATGCTAATAATGCAATATTATTCCTCAATTAAGTCACTATTGACTTCCACTGACATTTGAAATAAGTAGTTTTTAGCAAAGTTTCAAGGTAAACAGATTTTATCTTTTATGAATTTGTTTAACATTAATGAAAATGTAAATTTTACTCAGCATCAATTTTCAAGCGTAGTGGTCTGCATATTGGCCTGGAAAGCCAAAGGTCTGTAGTTTGATTCCCAGTCCAGGTGAATTTTTTCACATGGCAATTAATGTGCATTTCACCTCCATGTGAAAAATTTCACATGGCAATTAATTTTCATTTCAGGTTTGAAATTTCATACATCAATTTTCAAGGCCTAAACTCGAAGCATTTACTGTCTCCATAGTTACGTTGTTTATCTTATTGAATTTTCTTGATAAATTTGTGTAAAGATTCCTTTTCCAAACTTGGATTATTTCAATACACTGATGAACAAAGAAATATAATTTACCTATATTACTTCTGTGTCATGCCATTCTGTTGAGCAAATCTTGTCCTGGATGTCACTGTGTTTCCTGGTATTTGCCGAATATGTATCATTATTAAAGCCCACAGGAGTCGGGCCTTCTCTTACAGAAGCACATTCCTGAAGGCTGCTGAACACTCAATTCTTATCACTCCCCTCTAGCCAATAAATTGTATATATTTGCTGCACCCATGTATGCATGAATGATACTGTTGTATTTGGAAGTTCAGAATTGTTTGTGACACAACCCCATACTAATGTTAACATGTATACTGTTTATTTAATCTGAAAATCATGCCTTTATTATAAATGTACTTCTCACTTCAACTTATTTTAGTTTGACATTTAGTCTTTTCACCACTTAAACTCAGTGGAGCGAATGCTTTCGTGTTCTAGCCATGAGATTCGCTCTTCGTTGCACTAGCCAGTAATGACAAGATTGTGTTCCAAGTATTGGTTTTAATTTGCCCACTCTTTTAGTTTGATTTTTCTAAAGGGATGCGTTTCAGTTTTAGGAGCAGCTGCAGGGACGTTCTGTAGGGAAACATGTAATTGACTGATAATTGATGTTTATTTATAATAGCTAAGGATCAATGTAGCACTATTATGACCATTAAAATTTTAAAAATCAGATTTTTTTAAATTCACAGTGGCGATTTAAAGCAAATATCCAGTTATCTGGTTTAACTAGCCTCTTGAGTGTTACCAGGAGATTATTTAAACAAACTTTCAGAATTTTTAAGGATGGGTTTTTGAGATGTTGCTCCTTTAAAATGCAACATTTTTGCATACTTTAGATGGTCAATTTCAGGAACTGTATGCATTAAAAGTGAGAGGTAAAATTATTGGGGAGATTAACCAAACAGTGCTACAGAGTGGTGCAATTGTTTAGCTGATTAAATCCCTCTTTAGTTATAAAAAAATTCCAAACTTTGAAAAAAATGTAAATTTTGCATCCAACAACAAATTATTTCGTCAGTGTTTAAACATTAATTGATTGTTATTCAGGTGTTTGGAGCAAGGTGCACTTCAAGAGCTTCAAAGATGATATTTTTTAAAATTTAGGGTTCACTATGATGTGGCCCTCGCAAGTAAAAAGTGAGTGCTTGGTATAGTATTTTGTGCAGTTATTTTTCCCTCCATTATCTGAGTGTCCGTGATGTTGCTTAATGGATGGATGAGTCATTTTTGCAAAATAGATTACAAATTTAATGTTTTTATACAAGGTATTATGTTTTCCTTTATAGGAAGTAAAAATTGGCCAAAAAAAAAACAAAACTAGAGGGATCTTTTATTATTAGTCCTGTCCCTATCATTATTGAATATTTTTACATTTTGATAATTACCTATATCCAGGTCAATTTGAATGGTATTGGGCAGTTGCAGTAATTTCTTAAAATTTATAAATATAGTTTTTATGTCAATGCATTTATAAAAATCATTAGATAAAGCAAAGTCTTTAAATATTCCTTTAAACTGCTTAGTTTGATTGCATAATTTTATATCATGAGTTATGTGGAGCATTTATTCTTGTTTAACCAAAGTTTAACACAGTATAAAGCACTTCTAAATAGTATTATGTATTCATATTTCTCTAATCTTAAGTATTTAAAATAAGATACCTAAGGAATTATCATGTCTTCCTTCCCTGTCCATAAATTCAGCTGCACCCTTATCAAAGCTGTATTTTCGCCTACATTCATTGCATATTGCAGCAGTAAATAGTAGTCTTGTTTTCATTTTTATTTTTGGTACTGTAATTATGTTAGTGTAAGCATTATCAGTTTTTATAACTGCAATGCATTCCTGTCATCGTTCTGTGGCATTTTTCACCCATTTGAGACCCCAGGCAATGGTCACAGAGCCCTTTATCTCTAGTGATAAATAACTTATTTCTAGTGAACACTTAAGGGCGGAAGACGATGGACTCTTACCAGGTCTGCTGATACTAGGAGCTTTTACCGTTGGTTGTAAACTGGCTAAGCTAGGAAATGCTTGATTTTTTATGCATATATTCTGAGGAGTGCCTAACTGACATCTTCCTTTTATAATTCAAATCAAAATTCTTTAATTTTTCATTAATGAGGTATTTTTTAGGAATGAAGTAAAAGTGTTGATAAAGGATTACCTGTATATGTATGTATATATGTGATATTTCTGACACAACACCAAAGACAATGCATAAGCAATCCATCGGATTAATATAAAATAATAATAACCAAGTGGCAGTGTATACATTCCTCCAAAATTATTATAGGATTGAAAGAATCAATTTTTTCCATTTATTTTGTTGTAGTTTGCACTGATAAATTCAACACGCATCTAAATGGCCTACTATTATATTATTCTAGAGCATTAGGCATTCTTTAGTTCAAATTTGCTCTAGAGTATACCAGAGTAGACTGATCTTTTGTGACTGTAAGAATTGGTCAGTAAAGATAGCATACACAAATGAAATGCATTTTTTATCTGAATCGGGGAAATATTATCGTAACAAACTTGTGAATACATTATATTTTGCAGTTAGTGCCTGAAACATTAAACATTTGCTTTTCCCTGTATGTATTGGTTGTGTGTAGAGAAAACGGACACAGTAGGTAATTACGTGCATTTGCTTCTCATTCATCATTTTTTAATTAATTTGCCAGAATATGTTAATATTGTTCTTTTTCTGTTATTGTCTTGGCTGCTGAGAATTATCTTATTCAATAAATTGTTTTCCATGTATAGTTTTTATTCTTTACATTAATTATGTTTATTACTCAAAATTGTTTGGTTAATTGATATCTGATGTGGGTGGGAGAAAATACGGAACTTATGGAAAATACTTAATTTTGTATAAAGGAAAATGAATCGGTAATCATGAAAGACAGTTTAGAAGGAACAGAATTCTCCTTATAACTATACAGCGGTCCAGTGGAGAGAACAGGAATACATCAGACCTGCTCTCTCTTTGCATATAAATGTTGATGTGCATTAAATTCCATGTACTTACATAAAAGTTTTCACTCCTTGTTGATGTTGATTTAAAGGCTTCTAAATGACAAAGTCGTAGGCATCGTAGTGGATTTTATTCGTCCTTCTTTTCACAGAATTTATTTTAAACTTACTGCAGCAGGTATTCCTGAGAGAAGTGGGATTAAATTGAATTAATTTTTTTTTGAAGAGCCTTCAAAGCTAAAAATTTTCCATGAAGTGAAGTTAACACATTAACTATATGAGGTAGCTGATGCTTCAATGAAAATGTTGCCTAACGTTTGGTGATTGTTAATTAGATTCAATGGCATAGGTGCTATTACTGGCATGGCATAGGTGCGATTCAGAGTTCATATTTTAATTCCATTAAATCATTGACTCTCTCACATTGACTTAGCTTGACACTAGTAATGCTTTCCGCAAGCCTTTAATTTTTTTACATGGATCAGTTCTGATGGCTAAATTTCAGATGGACCACAGACCATTCACTTTCAGATGGACCACCATGGCTAACTGTCTAGTAGTCTTAATTTCTCATATTAGTTAAGCATGCAGACTCTTGTAATTCAGTCGTTGGACCTCGGACAATTAACATAGAAACTGACTTTTATATGTTAGGTCAAGTTCTCAATTTTCAGTGCTCTCATATCAGTATTTTAATCATAATGGAGTGCTACAACTTAACTTGTCTAATAGTGAATTTTGATGCTTCCTAAAAAAATCACCAATTTACTTTGTTTTTCGGAAATGCAGAGCTAAGTCTCCGATTATAAATTTTCTGGTAGATGGTTCATTGTGATTGAATTTATGCCCCAAGTCATGAAAGATTTTACAATTAGCCAGTCCAGAAAAATAAGAATTTTTAACTCTTATGTTCTCCTACAAATTATTGATCCATCTCTTTTTCAAAATTTAGACTTTCTACATGGCAGATCTGCATGTTACTAACAAGTCCTGTTAAAAAAGAGTGGCACTACTCAGAAAATATAACATTGAAAGTTTAAGTGAGATTACGATTTTAACTTTGGTAATCCTAGGATACAGACATAAAGAACTCTTTCCGGGTTTTCTGTGCAGCACCCATCAGAATGGCTCCAATGGATGTAATACATATCTCCAAAAACACTACTCATCTTTGTGAAATTATAGCTGAATCAGATGAGTGTAATATGTGTTCTACTGGCCATATCCTTCTCTTATTGTAGAACAGATACCACACCATATTTTAAATCAGATACCTTTTGGCATTGTGGAGCAATAATACCATACAAAAAGCTTTATATTCCGGAATTGCCTCTACAGATATTTTGGACACGATCTTTAAAAAATCAAAATTCATACAATTCATAAGACTGAATGTGATGCAAAACATCTGGAAAGGGCATAATCCTAAATCTGGACTGAAGCTTGGTAGGAAAAAATTACTCAGACAATTATAATGATACCTACTTCCGTAGTCACTTCAGAAAATTTTCTCTTTGATGTTTTTTGATGCATGCACTCTGGATGGAATGGTTTTTGCAATAAGTAATATTTCAAGTTGCATGATGGGTTAAATATTGAAATATTGACTTGCGTGTCCAAATTTTCCCTCATCATTTTCTCTGTTTTTGAGACTTGAGAAAACACTACTCTGCAACTCTTGTAGAAACAGTGGATGTATGGTTGTAATTTGACTAAACTTCTTTGGCCATTCAATCAAGTAAAAAGTTGTAACTAGCAGGTGCTTCACTCTTTTCATTATATGTTTTTCTTATTCTACTTTAATGAATTGTTAAAATCACTACATATTGATATTTGACTTAGGTATATATATATTTTTTATCCCTTAGCTTTATTTCAGCTATGTATTTAAAGGCTTTTTTCTTTACTTCATCGTGTTAAAAGCCTTAATTTTTCTTCCATTTTTACACTGTAAAAATGTGCATAGATACAATACATATGTTATTGTTGAACACCAAAGGTCGCATTTAATCACTCAGCTGTTCATTTTATTGATTTTGCATACTTTATACTTCCCTTAAAAAAATTGGGTACTTTGTAGTAGCCATTGAAAACCATTGGTTGTGAACTAACTTGAGTGATCATTATGATGGAAGTACTAGCTCCTTTTTCACCATATATAGTATTCATCTTGTTACATGCAGGATGAATTTCTAATTTTGGTCTGCGAAAATGTTTCTGTATAAATTTCAGTAAGGTTAATTAATTTGTGACTCTAAAGACTACTTGGGTGAAAAATGTGTACTCTATTTCTTGAAAATGTGTCAAAAATCTCTCTCTCTCTAACAGGGTATTCAGGCTGCATACCACTTGTAGCTAAAAGCACTTTATATTTACTGTATACTTGGGTGGCTGACTGAAGTTTGAAAAATCATACTGAACAATCATTTTTAACCTTGCATTTGAGCAGAATCTTGCCAGCATAATGGGATGGCCCAGCAGAAATTAACAATATTCCTTATTTTTAATGATTATTACTCTCCTTCCATGAGTACTCATTGTTATTATAATTCTTTTGAACCTTGTATAAGATGGTTAACTGTTCATCAGTTTTTATCATTCATTACTTTTTTAGTGTTACCCAGTTTATGAATCTTTGCCTTGGCTTGTTTTATACCGACACACACATCTCCTTCATTTACAGTTGGGCATGACAATATTATCCCCTTACCTCCTTAAACTTAAACCTTAAACTCTTCATTGAATTGGCCACTCCACTGCCTATATGATTCTTTTTATTGTTCCTTCATGGAATACCATTTGCTTTTTCCATCAAGATATTGTTCTACTAAATCCTGTTTAATTTCCCTTCTTTTGCTAGTTGAGTGAAACTAAAGGCTTATGAATCGCACACAGACACAACAGTGTCTGCAGTGCCAAGCAAAGCTTTTGACTCTGATATAATTGTGTCTTTCTATCAAGAGACAGATGATAGTCAATATTTATGCAACAGATTTACTATTTTACTATGATTTGAACTGTCTACCTTCCAGTTTTAGGGATTTTTGGTTGTTTCACATTACATGATTGTGTCCTGAATATTCTGTTACCAGCCGCATAATATTTTTCTTGCCATCACTGTTTCATATCGCACAGCATCACTGCTTTGTCACACATATTCGTGGAATAATACACAGTTGTTTTGTCAATTTTTTCACCACTGAGATGCATGGCAATTTCTGATTTTTATGTTATATCCTTTGAATGGCACAAAGATATTAAGGTTGCATGCATTACTTCTGATTGAGCAAAATTATTAAGGAATTGCACTGCAATACATCATTCTTGAACAGCATGTAGTCGCAAGTTTAATTGAGCAAGAATTCTGTAAAAATATTTTTTGAGCACAAAAATTCAGGATAACATCACTATTCTAAGCTAGTTTAACTACACGTACAACAACAAAGGAATTTTTGGAATGCTAAGAGGATGATTGTTTATAAATGTCTTGAAAGTTTATCATTTCTCCGTGATAAGGAATTGTAATGATCATTGATATGGTAATTTAAGTGAATGTCACTGGACTGATTTTTTAGGATAAATAATTTCCAAAAGACAACTTGTAACCCCCATATCTATTTCTACTCCCTTCCCTTTACTATCTTTATCATTACTAAATACTTCCTTCCTAGAACATACTCATTAAGCACTTTCTCAAACACTCTTATTTCTCTCTCCTTTCTTCACTAAGCTTAAGCCCATTTCACACGATTTTTGATCCTGCACAAGATCTAGTGTGCTAGCCGCTACTTGATATTGAGGGCGGAATATAGCATGATTGGAACCATTCTGGGAGGTTTCACATGATCATCGACCTTGTGCTTGCTATGAAGTGGTTATTCCATATGATTCCATACTAATTAAAAAAAGAGAAGATCACACAGCGTTTGTAACGTGATGTGATTGGTGGATGGCCACTGGGTCCTACTGGGAGCTAGTAGCAAACTATTACCGCATCAAGAAGGAAATCAAGTAGCTCAGCAAATATGCTAGCGATCATGCTTGCCAGCCAGTATACTGGTTCTATTCACACGATACTGGAAAGCTAGCATACTAGCGAGTGTCCATGACCTTGTGCTGAAGTGTCGTGTGAAACGGGCTTTATGTTAGAATGCTAACGTTGAAAGATGACTTCTCCTGGACAATATGCCTATATACCTTAATAAAATATTACTCTGGAGTATCAATTACTCACTTAAACTTTTCCCCCACTTCAAACCCTTTTTATTATCGAGTGCATTCAAATCAAAAGAATCATAAAGCCATTACACCATAAAAGCCAATGCTTCTAAAAATGATAACCAGGAAAAGGAGCTAATTTCTAAATAAATAGGTTACTGGTTTGAAAAATGTTGAAAACTGCCCAATTTGGATAAACCTGACACAGTTGCTGACAGTTAACCTAACAATGCAATCTGAGTATCATTTTACCATTCCTAGGATTCACAGGCTGTGAAGACTCATAGGCATTGGGCTATAGACTTGTTATCTGTGGTTTCAATAATTTTGCAACATGCAATAGCTGTGCAGTCAAGTGTTAGCTACGGGGAATACCTTTTGATGGACGATAATGATTATGTAGGCACCCAAACAGGTGTATACCCATAGTGCTTTTCTCTCGGGAACCCAAATAGGATACGTATCTATGTTTGTTGTAGCATTTAATTAGAACTTCATCCCATTTCTTGAACATTGGAGTATACCGCATCACATTTTTAATGTTACCACTTACTGACTTGTCATACTCTACCCACTTCCATTTCATCACTGCAATACTGCAGTTGACTTAATTTACTTTTACTCTTTGTAGAAGCTAATGTGGAGGGAAGTTTATCGTAGCCAATAGGTGTACCATATGTATTCAGTGAACTTAAAGTCAATGCAGCAGTTGCTGAGCTGCTGTATCAAGATAGGAACCCAATCAGATAGCATCTACATTACCAAATGTTTCTGAATGTAATTGAAATACAATAATCTGATGATTTTCAAATATGAAGTATGAAATTTTAAGCTCCTGAGAAAAATGAATTGATATTAATTTCAATTCTTCATTATAATACTCTTGGAACATCAGCTTTTATTGTGTCAATTATTTCTTTGATCTGCTTTTCTGGTGTATTAAAAAAAATTGTGATTAATTATTTAACTACAATCATCATTTGGAGACTTTCTTCTTGTGAAGCCTTTTATATTTTCGGTATTAAATATGTTGCTCACATTTTCTTTTCCGTCTCGGGATTACATGATTAATGCTCATATTTATATGTATACATATTCCGGCATTTGTTATACCTTACTGGTTACTCAGGGTTACTTCCTGAGTCTTTAAGCTACAAGTTGATAAATTTAATTTTAGGCCTAAGAATTAAAAATAAAACAGCTTTACTTTAAAAGTGCTATCATGTTAAAAAATAAAGAGCATCATTGTCATAGTTAGCCTTTTTTCTGTGAAGTGTGACTTTGCACTGGTAGGTGGTATGAAGTCTGCTAAAATCAGCATTTCTGCTGGCATCAAATCCTCGATTACAGTTGTACCATTGTCACTTATCATACCTTTTCCTATCTCATATTCTGCTTTCGTATTGTTTTTATACATTTGTATAATAACTAATGCTCACTGTTTTAGTTGCACGATCCTATATGTGATGCTTCTGTCACCTTATCTAGTTACTTTTGAATGTACCCCTAAAAGCATGAATTACAGCACAATAGGTATAAAAATGTCTTGGTATTGGATTTCAAAGATATCTTTAGTTCCTTTTGCTTAATGCACTTTGTAACTTAATTGCTCTTGTTATTTATGTCTGTCTTCTCACATTGGACAATCTTGTTCCATATTGTTTATAGCCACACTCTTTGGTAGCGCACTGAAAATTCAAATATAAAAGCTTTTCCTTCTTTATAATAAAATGGGAGAGCATATACATGTCATTTGGTTGTGTTTGTTAGCTTACAAACTATCATGCTTGCTTTAAATGGTCATTTAAAAAGTAAGATTTTGATGTCTTTGGATCAACTTCAGTGTCTTAAAATTCTGCATTGGTGTTTCTTTTAATTGCAGTTTGTTGTCATTTTACAATAAGTGATTTAAAGATAAATGTTTTTTGTTGCAGAGTCCTAAAATAAAATTTGAAGTAGCATGCTTTGATGTTTAAGAATTATTGTTTGGTGATATGCATTTTGTAGGCTGTGTATATCATATTATTGTTGTTGATGAGTGTATTTTTGATCATGGAAGCAATCACTGCATCAGGGTCATGTTAATTTATGTAGGGCACCCATTCCTTCTGTTGTTGTTGTTACTAATTGTTGGTCTTGTCTTTCTTCTTTCCTGTCAACGTGTTGGCTGTGTGATCAAAGGCTTTCAGATCGGTGAGTGTTGTGCTCTTTCTGCTTCTACAAGCATACCACCCTTGAAATCATCTAAGCTATGCTTTTCCCAAGAATATTTTGTGTGCATTTTGTGTTGACTGGTGTTAACATTTAGATACATGATGAAAAATCTATTTACATTTGTGTTGTCTGTGGCTTACAATTCACTACAACATTGCCATTCATAATCTCATTCAATTTTCCCATACAACTCAATACAAGCTACTTTTCCTGCTTTTTCTCTGTGCTTTACTGTACTTAATGTGAAAACTATGATTTTCCACTATTGTTAATTGTATTTCAGTGTTTTTGGTGTCAACATTTCTAACTCCTACTTTCTCTCTTCCCTTCATTTAAAAACAGGACAAAGTAAGTAATGTGACTTTTGTATATTGGTAGATTTTTCGAGAGGCACGTAGATCTGTAGGTACCTGTAGTTTTCCTGCTTATCTGCATCCAGCATGGAAATCCACAAACACTTAGGATAGATGAAAAATTTTCCAAATACATTATGTAGGAATGGAAGAGTACCTAAAATCTAGCCTAATTACAGTATCCACTACAGCATTGTTCAGCGATACTGACGAGGTATTCCTATTATCTATTAACTTGAACACATTCACACCTTGGTCTAACAGAACATAAAGGCAGAGTGCTTGTTGATTTTTCCTAGGAAATATTAACCAATTTTTCATTGCATGATTAAATTGGGCTTTTTTTTATTGGATGCATATTTAGATGATTTTTTTACTCAGTATACTATGTTACACAGTACCTATATTATTTTGAGTAGGCATTATAAAATATTCTTAAGGGTGAGATATTTTTGTTTTGCCTGCCAGGAAGAAATACCACAAACTGGGAATAGTGCTTTTCCTTTGAACCCTTACATTTAAGTATTTCTTTAAGGGGAAAACTAAATATAAGTGTGATTTATTAATTATTTGCTGTTTTAGAGTACTCCTTCAATTTGTATTAGTGAGTAGTTGACTACTAAGCTTTGTCATGAAGACAACGTTTGCTTATTTGAAATAGATAATTGACACATCTGATAACAAGTAATTATATTGGCGAGATAAAGGAGGTAATTCTTTTACAGGATTGAGGCCTTAATGTTTACGAACTGCTTTTTCATGAGTGGTGGTTATTATATTCAACATTTTGCTGGAAGTCAACTGATTGCCAAATTTGATTTAAATACAGTTCCTTTATGATTTCCTTGGTATGGTGTATAGCCAAATATGGCATGTATTGTCCCATTTTTATTATATGACAAACATTAAACTAGTTTATAGAAGTAATGGATTCAAACGTATGAAGTTTGTATTTTTTCTTGAAAAGTCCATGACTCTTGGATATAATGTTTCATTTTTTATAAGTTCATCAGCACAGTCAAAGTTTCCAGCCATATAAATAAAGAGTTCTCTGCATGAAACTGATAGATTCTATATTTTTAGTTGATTGCTGAACCATTGTACAGTATCCTTCCATAATGGTGGGGACCTGTGTTGATGATATCTTCATGGTCTAATTTGAAACAGGGTTTATATATCTTGTTCATAATTTTCGTGGTTCAGTTCAATACATTAAATTATTTTTCCTCAATAACATATGACCTGATGATATAAGGTGCTTACAGTGGAAATAATTTTATCTCTATAAATTACATCTTCATGATTCTATTGGGTAAGGAATTCTCATTTGGTTGGAAACTTTATTACTCTGAAGTTTGTTTTCAAATTCCCGCTCCTTCTGCCATGTTTATTGTTATTTCAGCACTTCAGTGCTATCCCTTAAGAATTATTGTTAGTTGTTGATCTATATTGAAAACTTGTCAATTATTTTAATAAGGTCAACATTTAATTTCATGCCCATGTTGTCATGTTCAATTAGATCCTAGTTCACTGATCCCATAAAGCTCACAACCTTTTTTTAAGCATGCAACACAAACAGTTTACGAGAGCTTGCACTTGTAAAATTTGCATTATGTTGATTGCATTGCTTGCACAAAAAATTTAGTAAATGAAATCAAAAGATGGTGACCCAGTAGTTAGAGAATTGGCCTACAGGCAAGAGATCTTTAAATCCAGGAGAAGCCTCATTGGATGTGTCCAGCTATATATATCAAAACTGAGTGATTCCCTGATTGCCACATATTTCTACGAAACCACTGGAGGCAAAGGGGAAGAGGCCCTTGCCTTAGTGTATAAATTTTACCACCCATCAATCTAAGCACTTGCTGAGCTCCACCCTTGCCCGCAGGACCAAACTTGGGGTTGAACACACACTCATTTTAATGTAACGAAATAAAAAAGGCTGAAATATAACTAGCATCTTAATGTTTCAATTTCTTTAATCACTTGGTGTCAGTATTAACTCATTACATGAGAATATCTGAGCAGAGCAAGGTAACAATTCCTTGGTAATCTGATTTTTTGACTCTTCCTCTTAGCGGTCATGCACCCTAATTGCTCAACTTTTTGATGTGTTGTCATCTTTATACTTCCAACTAATCATACAATTTCAGCCCAGATTGATTCAGGTACATGTGATGTACACAAGCATAAAAACATCTTTGTTTGCTTATCTTTTGGCATTCAACTTAAGTCAAGTGGAGAGCAATGGGTTAGCTGCCAATAAAATCGCTCCAGATAAAATAAATTGGAGGGAATGGCTAGTGAATTTTCAGTAATCCTGTATCAGTTGTTAGTAATCAATCAGGAAACCAAGAGCCTTAAAATTGTTAGCCCACCAAATGAAAGGTCCCATTCTCTAATAACTCCTTTGTTGAAGAAGGAATGATGGCAGTTAGGAACATCAACTGGTAAGAAAGAAGGCATCTCAAGTGATTACTTGAATATTTCTGGAAGAATTTTTCTTGAATTTACTCTGCATACTCTTGGAATAAGAAATCTGTTGAAATTTTTCAGTTTGGCAGACCGGTTTTTATGGTAAAGAATAGTGCTTATTCAAGAGGAACCTTCAGATCAGAGCCTGTGATGATTCTTCTTTAAACAACTGTATAGGCCTGGTTACACGATACATTAACTCGTTCAAGTTAATGTGTGAATGTGAGAATGAACGGTAAAATTCACCGTGTAACCACATCGAAAATGCACAAATGTATGAATGCATCAACAGAAAATAGAACGTGTTCTAATTTGGTTCATGCATTTGCACAAGTTGCGCTGAAACTATTCACGCAAATGTACATGAACCCATATGTGTTAATGTATCGTGTAGCCAGGCCTTAAATCCTCTTATTTCTCAGATATTTTGCCATTTCATGTAAAATATTATCAATGAGGTGGACGTAGAAAAAAATTCAGCAACAATTGTTACATTACTTTTTTTAATTTCACAGCTATATTTCTTTCTTAAAGAAAGCCATTAGGTCCTTTATTTAATCTGCTACTTAGTTCTGTTTTAGTTGTTGTGATCAGGGTTATTATAATTTTAATTGAAATCATGGTGAATGAGAAAGGATATTGCTTTTTTTTTCTCTGTTCAAAACAAAGCAAATTTGCGAATATGATCTTGCAAAAAGCACTTGATGTTAGAGTAAACTAGGTAAAATGAAATGGCTTACCCTACCAAGAAATTTTGATCAGTAATCAAGAAAATTTACAAGGTTATGGTTATGCTTAAAATGCTATTTTATCAATTGAGGGAATACTCAGTGTGTCTATTTTTAGCCATAGCCTTCAATTGTTAATTAGTATGTAATAGCACACAAATAGTTATGTTATGATGCGACACGAGTGTAATAATTTTACTGCAGTTTCATCAGGTAAAAGTTTTTGGGAAGGGTACCCATAAAATGTATATTCATTTATGTAGCTTACAAACCATGTATCTTCTTGAACCCTGATTTTTCACCCTCTCTCCCTCAGTTTTTCTCTCCTATTTTACCACTAACCAGATACCCATTCCCCACCATATTTAAATGAAGCGTATGCTTATACAGGCAGATCTTATATTAACTTCTATTCAATAAGGTGCTGAATGTGTCTTAAATATTACATTTTTTTCTTCTACAACTTCTATTCAATAAGGTGCTGAATGTGTCTTAAATATTACATTTTTTGGGATGTGATATTTTACTACATGCATTCACATCCTTTCTGCCAATGAGATTCCCATTTTGCCTACTGGCTTAGGCCAAAAATAATTTTATAATAAAAATAATTATACAGTTGTCCCCATTGTTTTTGTAGATATTCTGGCATGTAATTTAATCATAATTAGCGTATATTTGAGTACTACATAGGCGTTAATCAGCCACATATTTGCGCAGGTATAAAAGCTGTAAAGTAAAAGAATTTTTAATGCTGTTTGATGTGTGTATACTGCTTACATCATTGCATTGATAATGTCCTCTTCGCTGTAAATTTCAATTGACTTAATCACTTTATAAAGGAGGTAGTAGTTGTAGAATTGCGACTTAAGGCCTGGTTTTATGCTATCTGGCTAAACATTTTTAAGTTGCAAACCTTCTCGACAATCAGTTGGTTACTTCCCCTACTATTTTCATGGTATGAGAATCATCGTGGATACCCTCTTGTGTATCCTTACCCTATTTAACAAATGAATATTGAGTCATGAATTTTGTTAACCATAATCTCAGGGCCACCATGTAAATGAGAGGCTAAATTAACTGGGGCTTAATCATAACCAGTGTTAATAAAACTGGGCCTAAGCGTAACTCATTTTTCTTTCAGTTTTATGTATTGATTGTTAATGGTTTCAAATTTGTAGTTTGAATATTTATTATGCTGATAGTCCTGAATTGTTTTAATAACATAGCAATGGCCTGTGCTAGAGGTCAACTAATACTTTTAAATATTTTTGCATGATGCAAAAATTTTACCTTTGTATTCAATAGTTATAATTTGTAAATGTGGTACATTGCTGCCTTGTAAATATATTCTAGTCAAAAAAATCTCAATGATTTCCTTCAAGGAGCTTAGTACCAATGTTGTCAGTGCACACAAGAGTGTGTTGTCCAAAAGTAGAAAAGGAGTTTTGGAAGAACAATCTATGCAAAAACTATAGTGTTCATTCCATTACTTATTCCAAGATCTGTTCTTCATGATGAACATCAAATTCTTATCTATGAGATTTTCTGGGATTGCTTGAATGATGTGAAACCAGAAGATGAAATGGCGTGGAAATTCAGTGTGATAAAACTAAAATCGTTTCCAGTTGGGATGAAGCTGTAGAATCTTGTGTATGTGTGAAATGAGCAGATATTTACAGAAATCTAATGATTAAAAGTAATTTTGAATTATCTTTGGGAATCCTCAAATTTCAGCATGTTAAACCTAGGCTCCAAAGAAGTAAATATCTTCATTTCCTCTTTTTAATCACTCCCTTCTCAAATCATCTTTACTGCTCGGTAAGGGAATTAAATTATTATCTGAATTTCTTTGCTTCATTTTAGGCCTTTGCTTGGTTCAGTGACCTTTTGGTGGAGCATGCAGAAATATTTTGGTCTTTGTTTGCTGTTGATATGGACCAAGTATTGGCAGAGCAACCACCAGACACGTGGGATTCCTTTCCATTATTTCAGATAATGAATGACTATTTGAGAACTGATGGTAAGAGGTCACATGTTTTCATGACATAACTTTTTTCAATATTTTAGGAGTTCTAGAAGGGAGCTATTTTTGCTGCTGGTGAATCCTGGCCAAACTTATGGTTTTGTAAAAGCCTTTTTGGTTTGCTTCCTCAGAATCTTGCTAAGCAGTTATTCTCGTCAGGTTTCTTGTCAGCCTAATCAAAAGGGTTTGCTTAGCATCCATACATTAATTGGAACCTAAACCTTCCACATAAGTGTTCACTAGCAGGTGTTAACCACCACCAAGTGCAAGCTATTAATCTCCTAAACTAGTCCTCACATCCCATGTTCAACATTAAGTTTTAATGTAATGAGCAAGGGCACACAGAGAGAGTAAATGTGGACCCTGCATCAAAATTAATGCAGCTTGTTAATGGTGCTTTAATTGAGTCTAACAGTTTAGCTTCTCTGTGACAGACTACACTTATCAAATAGTCATCAAAGGATCTCTGATCATGAGGATAAGCTACATTTCAGCATACTGTGAATAAGCAGATGTATTTGTGTCATACGTGCATTAACCATTTTTCTCTTATTCTTCCATCTACTTGTTGTGTGTGACCCAACCAATGTGACCACATCCTAGATTGAGAATTCTTCTTCGTTAAGTGGTTTATCGTGATTCAAATTCCCTGCTAGAATGGAAGTGAAATGAAATTTTACGCTTGCTAGAGATTCACTGGAAAATTTGATTTTTTTCCATAATTCATTTGACCTGGTTATGGGATGCCATCATGTAGATATCTCTATCATGATGGATTAGTGTCCAAAAATTAAAATTAGCATAAAATAGCTCCAGAAACAGCCTACTTCAAACAAAAGCCCTCTCCTCGACTCTTGAGCTGACTTCTACATGTATTCATTATTATATTCTTTGCCATGAAAACTACATCTTTTTTATCACGAATCTTAAATGAAATTTAGCATTTCATTTCTTATGTTCATTTTGGTGATGATGCAACACCAATACTGTGTCCCTACTTGTAATCAGGTCCAGAAATGTGAGCTTACTGAGGAGTCAAGGAAACTTGGCTTGCTTAACCCTCTCCCTCCTAAGTCAGCTGAAACCGGCTGTATGGCGTTCTCTGCCTTCTTACCGAATTTAAATACCCAGTATCCCCAGAATTCAGACTATTAATTCCCAAGTGGCACCAGCAGGGCTCCTAAGTTCACATCTCTAAATATAATCCATTAATTCTGAAACCCTTTCTACAAATTTATAACAGATTTTTGTAAATTAGATTATTAAAACTAATAGACACCTCCAGGTTCATAGCAATTGTTAAAGGTTGACCTCCATTTCTTCAGCGAAGTAGCATCCTACTTTACACAATGGTAAATCACATTGATGACATTTTCAAGAGGTCTCTACACTCCTTCCACCGTGTCTTCCTTTTTTGGGCACTTCAGCAAGCACACACTCATTCTCTTCCATCAATTTGCACAAGTTGGGGGGTCACCGGAAAACTAGCGGCACAAGCGCAGGTTCTTTTGCGGCCTAATATCTTGCGAGAGGAGTAGTTCCCTATCATCTGTTTGTATAGAGCCAAACGATAATCTTTTTGTGTTGTTCCATGCCTTGAGGTTGAGGGTGCATTGGTTTCTTTATAAAGTACCAATATAACTATTTACAATGGCTGTATTTACTGCAAACGCAAAAATATATTTCCACCACTTCTTCGTCTTCCTTCCAAAATCATAGTAAGACCTGTTTTGATCGGCTCTATCAACTCCACCCATAAATGTGTTATACTTAACTATGGGTTCTAGGCATGGAATAAGAATCTATTTATTACCCAGCCCCATTTTCCTGGGAACCATCGCAATCACGTTTGGATTACAGTTTGTTGATAGAACACAAATGTCTCATCTGTCATGCCAGATGGTGGCTGTCACTTCGGTGCTTTGTAAAATTTTACTTTCACCTCATTTAAGTTTAGACTTTTGGGATTTTTAAATTCAACATGCCATTCTTTATGTGATGCTCGAGTGGTAGTGCAAGAATAAGTTTTATTTTTATTAAGTTCTTTCATTAAAGAAACTGTTTCTGTCAAAAAACTGTCAAAATATACATGGTGGTATTTACATAGGTGCTTTTCAAGTAAATTCACCACAACTTGGCTTTCTAGCAGCATTTTGTTATTTCTGCTCTCTTTTTTGCCCAAATATACATTTTCTTCTAAAACAACCACTCAGACACGCCAATACCCAAATTTTAAAACCCCATTTTGTTGGCTTTGATTTGACGTACCTACTGTTATATATGGTGGCGTCCTTTAAATGTCACCATCGCTTCGTCTACAGCTAACTCACGACCTGGCTGGTATTTTGTATTGAACGTATCCAAATCGTCTAGTATTGGTCTCACCTTTTGAAGGATATCAAAACAACATCACTTTCCTTCTTCTCTTTAGAGATATCACTTACATGAAACTATTTTGTTATTTCCGTAAACCTATTGTACGTCATAGATTGTCAAATCCGGGGGCAGTCTATTTCCTGACTTCTCCAGGAGGCTTCACTTTCTGGCAGATCAAAAACCCCCATATATACCAAGACACCCAAATATACCCTAATTTCCTCATAAGTAACGTCAACCCAATGCTTATCTATTTTTTCTGCACGTCATTGGCGATATTCTGCGTATTTAGTAACATTTCCAATTATTTTGTGAAAAAAGTCCTCACCCCCTTACATAAATTTCAAATACTCTAATTCATTCGATCGAACGGGTAAGTTGTTCTTTGGGCCCCCTTCCTCCAACAAAAGCACGTGGAACTTGGTAATGTAATGAATATTCCCATTTATGGCGGAGTGCATTATCACCTGTTGCATCACGGACACTGGGAGTATCATCCTCTTTTATATCACTGTCACGAGAGCTGGCACATTCAAGCAATTCCTCCGCTTCGTCTGAAGAGCTTGAACACTGTATCACTAAGGGAATCATCTCTGTCCACTTCTCTCGCTATATCATCTGCACTCAAAGAAGCCATGGTGAGATATGAGGGGCATTTGGAAGGACTTTCTTCCCCTGAAACTATTCTGCATTTTCCACAAGCACCAGATATGAAAAACACATGTTTAGCAATGACAAATCCTCAGGGCCTCTCTGCTTTAACAGAGTAAAAAGTCATGCATTTCTAGAGTCAACTTGGGTCTTTATTTTCAGTATACCATTTGAGTCTCTCTCTCTCCTCTGCAACAAAGCTCCCTTGCAGGGGGACCTCACAGACCAAGGGAACTGGATGTCTGCGGACCTAAGTAGCCATCACTCAGTGCCTCACTCCAAAGGGGCATGAGTATGGGTCAGGCGGACTAAAAGATTTTTTTATTTTGAGAGGAGAGAGAGGAAGCCTGGGCCACCTAAACAAGCCATAGCAGGCACAGTATTTTCATCTTCTATTCTCATATCATAAAGTGTCCCTTTCATTCATTCAAGAAACCAGGGCTCATTACCTCCCTGTGAGCAAGCCCTCTTCTGAAATGACTCCAGGATCTTCTTTCATTACTTTGCTGGTGATAATATGCTATCCCAAAGACTCATTAGATCCTCGGGATCTTGTGGGTCTTGTGAAGGTAATATGAGGTTCTGTTTCATCACAGAGGAAATGTGGATAAGAGAGATGCGTGCCATAGCGAGGATAAAAACTTTCAAGCTGAAACAGAATCATATAAGGCTCAAAAGACTGCCCTTAGTATAGCGGAGCAAGACGGCTGATTTTGGCCAACTTAGAAGGGAGGGGTTTAAAAACCAGTGGCTGGTTTCAGCCAACTTCGGAAGGAGAGCAAATTGAGGCATTTAAACTTCGATAGGGAGAGGGTTAAGTAAGATTTTTCTGCAAACTGATATTATTTCGCTTCCAAATAATTTTCTCTGCTACAGATATATTTTGCTTCTTCATTTTTATGATTTGATTCTTTTATATTATATTTCTGCACCACAAATGACTCAAATGTCAACTCTTTGTCTAAAATTTAACAACTGAATTCGATAAGCAGTCATTTGTGGCCAAGCATTGCAAGGTCTTAACTGTAATGTTTCGCAGCCACCATTCCAGTGGAGATATTTCATTCAAACTAAATTCAGACCATGCTTCCTTCTAGTTAGAGTGCTATATTATATACCTTCCATTAGTGAAATATTTTTCAGCTCACTTAGTGTCACAAATGTTTCTATTTCTTACCGTTACACTTGGGTCATGAGAATGAATAGTCTTGATAGTGTAATAATGCCCAGTACAATCAAATATATTACCATCAGATGATGTTCTGCTTTCATCGAGATGAAAAATGGTATATTTTACAGAACTTGATGGGAGGGAGGAGGGAGAGCTATGTCTACTAATTACAGGATTAATGACTGGTGATGACTGAAAAACTTGATTATGTAATAAAGCAGTGAAGAGTATTCATAGTTGTCGAAAAATTGTACTAAATTAAAACCATCACTATTGCTGCCTACCCTATCATCGGGCTCGTGCATTGCATTTTATTTGGAATGGATGCTCGAAATAAATTCACATGTGTGATATATTAGACCATGCTTACCTAATCTGCTTTTAGGTCTTGATATTTTAAGCATTTAATGGCAAATGAATTGACTTTCTGCTTATGGTTTTCATTTTCTCTTTTTCCTTGATGTGCTCTTATTTGCATAGGTTGATTTTTTTATTTACCTCAAGTGTTTTTTAAAATTTCATTGAGTGAGGAAAGAAAGTTTCTGAGTAATCCTCGCCATTAATGAAGATTATTGTCATCATTAAGTATCACCTGTCATAGTTGTGATTAAATAACAAGAATTATTAACCATTAATAAGTAATGAGTATGTGTAGAATTACAATCATATGCAAAAGAAAATGTTGCTGTTTTGAGTTTTTGGAGCTGATTACCAAATCAATATTCTATTGCAGATAATTTGAAGAATGGAAGGTTTCACCAGCATCTTCGGGATACTTTTGCTCCTTTGGTTGTCAGATACGTGGATTTAATGGAATCATCCATCGCTCAGTCAATTCACAAAGGCTTTGAGAAAGAAAGGTGGGAAATAAAAGGGTAAGAAAAAAGCCAGGTTTTTATGGAGTTCTGTTCGTGCTTTATGCTCAAGGCCTTGATTGCCTTATTTGTCTTGAGATTTTAAATTGTTATGTTTAACTTATATTTATGTTATTTGTTTTCCTTTCATATCAACCAACTTCCAGAATATAGGAATTCAATTGACGAATCGATTTCAAACATAATTTTGTTTCTTTCATCAAGATAACTTCCATGAAACATTCATGTCCATTTCATATAATTTATTTTAGCTAATTTTATTTGCTATTTTAAAAATAATTTCACGAAATTTTTGAAAATGAACTCTGTAATGTGGTTTTTTTATAATACTGGTTAATATTCAATCTATGGTATAATATTTCTCTGAAATTATCAATTGAACTGAAACCTTAATTAAATGCAGCAAAAAATTTTAATGGAGCAATACACAATGATTTTTCAATTTTACTCTCTCATAAAAGTTTGATAATTAGTCAAAGTACAATTTGACCATCATGAAACTGAGTGCACACTTTAAGAATTTCTCCTTTTTCCTTGAACATCTTCAAAATTACTGTTAATTGCTGTTAGAAGCTATATCAATGAGTTCTGGGTGCAGGAGCATGCCAAGGGCAAGTGTATTGAATGGAATGAAGTGAGGAGTGAAAAAATGGAAAGTGTGATGGAAGAAGGAAAATGGGGAATACAGAGAAGGATAAACTTTCCAAATAATTATCTTGGAGCTTGTTCATTGCAGGGTTAAGAAAGAAAAGCAAAAAAGAAAGTAATTGCTGAATTTTATTCGGTTTTTACCTGTTGATCATGGTGTGGGTAATGTCTGTTAATTTTTTTAAACAATTATTAGTGCCTATGACTGGAGGAAATTGATCATCTCTATGTTGAAAGGCATGAGCTCATTTCTAGTTGGGAATCTGGAGCACTCACATCCTGTATCAAGGATTTGTGTTTGAATCTTAGCAGTGGCTGAGGTTTTTCAATAGTTTACCAGTCCCTAATTAAGTGTTGTGTTGAGAGTACTTCAAATTTACTGCTTCAAATTTCTGATGGAATATTGAATGTCTGCAGTTAAAATATTTTGAATTCATCAGACAAGGCTTCAGGAAATCAGTACTACTACCCCTCCTCTCTTCTCTTTGCCTCCCCTCCATTCACTTTATCTCATCATTAAGGGTCAACAATTCTAGGATTGATTTGACGCAGCCCTCCACTCAATTCTTCTATCGGCCAACCTCTTCATATTAACGTAGTTCCTCTCTTTCACATCCTTTATGACCTGTTCTATGTAACTCATACAGGGCCTGCCTTTTCCATTCTTACCGTTCACTTTTCCTTCGACAGTTGTCTTCATCAAGCCATCGTGTCTTAAGATGTGGCCGATTAACTTGTCCCTTCTTCTTTTTATAGTTTTCAGCAGACTTCTCTTTTCTCCCACTCTTCTTAGGACTTCTTCATTTGTCACTCGGTTGATCCATTTTGTCTTCATCATTCTTCGATAGCACCATATTTCGAATGCTTCCACCCTTTTCTTCTCCACTGCTGTCATCGTCCATGCTTCACTGCCGAAAAGAAACATGCTCTGGATATACGTTTTGATGAATTGCTTCCTTACTTACAAGCTAGTATTTCCAGTAGGGCTGTGCTAGTCTCAACTTTTCGAGATTCGAGCAAGATAAAAGAACTGCTCGAATCTCGCTCAATTTCGATCTCAATACGCTCGAAAAACGAGTCTCTAGCTTGTCTCGAGATCTCCATCGTAGAGGACATATTTTTATCGGTTCTTACGTTACTATGCAACATAGTAAATTTATATTTATTCCCTTCCTTTTGCATGATAATTTCATGATGTCATGCCGCAAAATGTAGAGGAATCTCTTTGTCTTAGGCCTACGCTCTCCTAACTTCTCGACTCTAGGCCTCAGCGTAGGGCCTAACCGAGTCCCTGCTCTATTTCGTGATCGGAGGCCTAGTACCTACTAGCTAATGACGCATAAAATAGGCACGTATGTACGTTGGCTACTTCTAGAACTAGGATACACCCATAGTTAATACAAGATACAGAAAAATCCTGTTATTCTTGCCCATCTTTAAAGGAAATCTTCAATTTATTATTTTATTTTCCCATCTTTCAGCATGAAAATTTATGGGTTCAAGGTGTTTACTTGTAATTGTGCCGGAATCCCGGAATGCCTACGCAAAGCTGCTTTATGACCTTGAGATAGCAACCCTGTCAGCTGTTCCGAGTGACGAGATGAAGCTCGCTTTGCCTGCAAGCACGCATGTTTTGACACTTGGGCGCGTTACTGATCGGATTAAAGTACGGACAGTGTTTGTCCTCGACCGATGCCAACAACCGAGGCAATTGGGAAGATATATGACATTGTAGTACAGTAAAACCTCCATACAACGAGTTTGTTGGGACCGAAAAATTCATGACTTCGCTGTAGGGGGTTTCGGTGTACGGAGGTGATATGCGGGTTGCGTCAACGCAGGGGCACCCATGTGTTCCGTGATGTTTACGATGCAAGTCGTGTAAATTTCTTAATCTTGCTTTATTCACCTTTCCTATAACGATGATGAACAGTTGTTATTATTTACCATCAAATACCGTGGCTATCACCTCGTGATTTTCAATCTGCGTATTTCTAATTGAAATTATTGTTTTTCTCGTCCATTCTGCTCTACACCTCATTGCTTACTTTAGTTACGTTCTGATATTAAAGGAATTCCAAAATTAATGCCTGCGGATTACGTATTTTTAAAGTGCTCCATAATTTTTCTGAGTATCTAGTCGATATTATTCTTGGAGTGCAATAATTTAAGTCAATATCAATCGGCAGTTTTATGCAGCAATTTTGCTTGAGAGGGCACATATTGCCATTTATACTTACGAAATAAAATGCATTGTTGGAATTGAAATTAAAATCCCATTGAAATACTGGTAAATATCTATGTTCGAGACCGGTACCTATATATTAGATATCGATAAACGATGGAAGTTAGGTGGGGTGAGTTAGTTACCACGAGTGTAAACGTGGCAGTTGGCAATGCCCTGAGGTCACAATGGCAATCTCAGATGATAATGCATTGATGATACCTTCATAAAAGCTGGACACGATCGGTATTCTGTTGGCACACCCGTTCTTCGGTGCCAAAACGCAGTACCATCCTCGATTACGCCAGGTAATATTTGAATCCACGCCTTGTTGCCGTTCATCCAGTAAACCTCTTCATACTTGAAGAAAATTTAAAAACAGGTTTGCCCTTTTTCAGTCCTTTGCAGAACGTCTCTCATTTTAAAATGTGTGCCATTTGCAGGCTAAAACTATTAAACTGGAATAAGTGGTCGCTAAAGCAGAATCACATCAGTTAAATATGTCTTATGTTATAACATAAGACATGCTATAGCAATTTAGAGAATAAAAACACGTAAAAGAACCTGAGCCCACTCTTTTCGCGTCTTTTATGACATTAGAAGGACCTCTTTCTAAACCAAGTAGACGAGCGAAGATCGCTGTTCTGAAAACTCTAGTTGCACCAGTAATATTGCATGCTAACAATTTGGAATGGAGACTTTTTGAGTTGGACGCAGCAAGAAATCTAACCTAGCGCACGCACTGAAACGAGTAAGAGGAAAGACTGCATTGCCAACAACCCCTCCCAAACATTCCATAACAAAATGCCTATTATTCAATAACCTTCCCCTCCGAAAAAAAGAATAACTACGCCCTTACTCGCCTCTTTCTCTACAAATCTTCAAATTCTCTACTCCATCTTCTGACATTAAAAAAACTCGCTCCAAAACATCTATTGCGTCCACCACTTCCTTCCAACTGGGGCGCACTACGCTATTGCTGGGCTCTTCTCTCTCTTCATCGCTCACATCCTGCATCTCCGCCGATATTTAGGGATCCTCATTGTCGGCAAATACAGCGATATCAATATCAATACTCGCATACTCTTCGAAAGATACCCCGTCAATGTTTAATAATTGAGCGAATTCACTCCATTCCTCCCTCTCCTCTGGCTGTGTGTCATCTTGGGCGTCCATCTCTCCGGGAAAGCCTGCCCTCCTGAAGCAATCTGAAATCGCGCTTCTCTCTACTCCATCCCAAGCAACACACAGACGCTGAATGGCTTGCAGGATGTTCCACTTCAATGACTTGATGTCTTCAGTGTTTCCTAGTCTAGTTAGAAGATATTCGACTAGTTGCCTTCTGTATGCGCAATGAGTGAAAACAAAGGGCACTTGACGTGACGCTGAAGGCATCTGTTGGACGACATTAGATCAGTTGACGTCTCCGATGCATACAGCGCTGAAGATTCATTGAGCCTAGCTACTTTTTCGTCGTTTATTTATTCATTCATACCAACGGCAAATCCATTACATTTTGTACAGTTATCAAATAATATATATGTATCTTAAAGACATCGTTGTTGATCCTATTTCTAAAATAAGGATTTTTTGTCTTGAATTAAGAATTTTAAAAATTCCCGACTCAGACCAGAAAATCATGAATAATCCATGAACATTTCCCTGCATTGAAAATTCATGAATAATTCCCGATTTTCCAGGTTTTCCCGGTCAGTGGACATTATGATAAGGGATGCTCAATGGGATATAATCGAATTTAATTTAAAAAGAGCTGCTCCGCGGACTTTCTGTCAAACCAGTTCGACTTGTAAACTGCCTAGGCGGTTCAGAGAGGAGCGCAAAATTGCCAAGCGCTCCTGCTTGGAGCGGCACAAAGGTCGGAGCGGAGCAATAGACGGAGCCACGCGGAGCGGAGCTTTGGCTTAACTTACACGTTTCTTATGGTGGAAACCATCAGAGTTGAATATGGCCTTCACCGAGCCAGAGCGTCAAGTTTCCTTCATGCCATCCGCTCTGTAGGTCTCAATTTGAACCCCTTCGAAGCTCGGAGCAGAACGTTTAAGATGCGATACACTCCGTTGCGGTTCTACTTCCTGCTTATTACGTAATTATCGATGGAAAAAACTACTTGTAAATGCAAAATACTGCGTTTGTTCTCAATAATTCGTTCTAGAGGGGCACTTTTCATGTTTTGGGCCCATTCTCAGACTTCGTTGTAGGGAGTTTTCGTAATTAGAGAGGTTCGTTACGGGAGGTTTTTTTGCGTGCATTGTCCATTGGAAGGGTCCGGGACTGGGCCAATGACTTCGAAAGAGGGAGGTTTCCTTAAAATTTCGCTGTATGGGGGTTCGTTGTAGAGAGGTTTTACTGTATTATATAAAACATCACAACTGATGGCATCACATGGCTAAAACTCGCTTAAATACTTGGCAACAAATTTTTCCGGTATAAACATGTTCACTCACTACCTTCCTCATGTCTACGTAGATAGGTCTGTTTAGGTTGCGTTGTCTGTATTTTTCCAATCTTGAGCTTAAAGCAGATTTCAATACACGGTTTGGGTTAGTCAAAACTTTAAATAAATTGAATTGAAGAACCTAGGAAATTGAAAATGATAGCGAATACAGTGTATTTAATTCAAGACAAAGAAATTATAATTTTTAATAAATAACAATTACAATTTATGTTATCGTAGATGCTATCTACGCTGTTTTTAAGTACCCTTTCGCACCAGAGCCTTGCAATGAAAAATGCCTCCCTTGTCATTAGTACCGTGAGCATATCCTTGTATTCCTCCATGAAGAACTCAATCTTGGCAACGAATTGCACAGATATACTCCTCATTTATCTTGTATCACAAGTCAGGGAAGCTGGACCCTTTCCTCGATCACTGGGCAGAGGTGATAACGACCCTCTTCTCAGTACCATCCCCACTTAGCCAACTATATGTTTCAGGGTGTCTACCAGTCGGGAAAAGTCGGGAATCCGGGAAAAAGTCGGGAATTTATTAACGTCTGGAAAAGGTCGGGAATTCGCTGAAAAATAATAAAAAATCGGGAAAAATGCTTGCTTGCAAATCGTCAGGATAAAAATTGGAACAGCAGACATGGCATTACGAAATGAGATATTGTTTCCCTTTTTCTTTATTTGTAATTATCAAAGAGGTGTTATTTTAAACCTCTTTGGTCAGTATTTGTGAGCTCATGACTTTCGTCGTTCGATTGCTCAAGACATGGGCACCGTTTCCTACATGTCGCCGCGTGACAAATCGGCTTGGTCGGTTGCAGGTTGAAGATCGTATTCCCTCCTGCCCATGAATGCTATTTCGAAAGAATGACCTTGACCGTGGTTATTACAACGCTCCTAAAGATTCAGGCGATCCATAGATCGTACTCTAGTACGATTGTGACATTTTGCATTTTGCCATGCCTCTGAGGGTGTAACTCGATTAAATTCCACTAGATATATTATATTTAAACCATCGCGTCCTAAGCTTCTATGTTGCGCATCATCAAAATCGGGTGGGATTATGATGATGTGCAGCATGAATGACCTTGACCGTGGTTATTAAACTTTACTGTGGATTTAGAATGTTTTCTTTCTCTCATCCATTCATTACCTAAAGTTTACCGTTTGCCATTTTGTTACTAGCATTTCCCATTAAATTGTGTTGATTTTATACGCAAGCATAACGTCTTCGTGAAAGAACAGAGATCAGCTCCTGGAAAGTAAAAACATTATAATACGTTTTGGTATTTTCCCGGCGGATTAGATGAGTGAAAGTCTCTTGGGTCTTCCACCGGGTCAAAGGCTCCATCTCTGCCGACGTTTCCGAAAACGAGTCGTCTTCCGAAACGTCGAGATAGAAGACCCGAGAAACTTTCCATGCTGCCGACGAATATGTCGTTGGCTCCTAGATGGTATACTGGAACTCGCCATTTGCCAGCTAGTGCGGTGGAATGGCTTTGTCATTCATCTGATGGTGACCTCGCTAGCTCGAAAGCCGCCAGAAAGTGTAGTTCATCTGTCGGCATGTGCGAGTTTGCAACAAAATCGTTCGTTTTTACTGGAGAACTCAGCATTCGTCAGCTCGGGTTGAGTTGGTTCGTCAGTCTTCGAGCTGGTGTGTGCTCAAGAGGTGCCTTTGGTTGGACTGGCGACGGACATCATTTCATTCAAAGACTCCTTTCACACGGGACGGCGCGAACCCGACCGCCGTGTCCGGCGCACAGTGTTGCAGAATCCCTAAAAATTGGTATTTATGAGTCAAGAAAAACTTTCTATAAAGTGTTTTTGTGCATATACGTTGGATGCACCGATTGACGTATTCAAAACCATCTTAAGTAAGGACATATCGTTGTTGCTACTCCTCTAGTAGATAAGATAAAATGTTCCACTGGTAGCAAGTACATCATATGAAAAGGAGCAGGCTCAGCTTCACCTTCAATTCTCTCTAATATAACGTGTATTGCCCCTATTCTTGTTCTGAAAAATGGGTTTTGTAACTGAAGGTGAGTGCTATTTAACTGTTTATTAATATATTGCAAATATAATTTGCAAAATTATTTTTTTACATAATTTCTTGTTCAAAAATAAAGACATTTTTTTTAAATTCTCTTTTATATTTTTGCAAAATAATTAATTTGTGAAAATATTAACATCTAATTTGTTCAGAAATTGCAAAAATCTTTGCGCTGTAATTTTTAATGAAACGAGAATTTTGAGTTTGTGTAAATCCAAGCAATAAAAATATTGCAAATACATTTCTGAAAAAAGTAATTAGCGAAAATATGAACATGAAAGTAGCATTCAGTGACTGAGAAAACATATATTTGTTCACATTAATCGTGATGTTTTAAATAAGAGTTAATTTAAGTAAAAAAATTGCAAAACTTTTTGCGAAAAAATTAGTTTACAAATGTTTTGAATCTAAATTCATATTCAGCGACCTCGAAAACCTGTATGTACCAAATTGAACAATTAATTAAATAAATCATAATCATATAAATTGAGCATTTTTTAATCCAAAATACCAATTATCAGGGATCCTGCACCGCTATGCAGCGTGCCGCCGTGCATTCCTAAAAAACAGCCGTGAATGTCACGGTATAGTCCATTTTGTATACGGCGTTTTAATTTCTAGTAGGAGTTTAATCATGAAAGAAGTAGATAAGGTGCTGTACTTTTAATAATGTGGATATAATAAGATTGTCAATTCCAAATGAAAAATTGGACAGGACTGGGCATTGAACTATTGACCGTTACGATGACACATTAAGAAGTTATCCTTTTTGGTCTGGAATTTTAAAATTTTTGTCTTGAAAAGTCTTGAAAAAGTCTTGAATTTCTTTTTCATATATAAGTAGACACCATGTGTTTGCTCAGTGCATTTACTAAAAATATTTGCTGCCTACTATGAAAATACAGGCTCAGCAGTTCATACCGAATGTTTCGTTCTGCATTTATTAATTTTAAATGGAACTTTACCATTATTATTGACAAACTTCTTACAAAATGAACACTCTTGACAATTTTGTTTATAATAGAATTCTGTTAAAAATATGGAAATGCCCAGAAAGAACTTTATAAATGTAACTCTGAGTTTATATTTTCCCAGAATGCTACAAATATTGTGATACTTTATCGTTATATATCCAAAACTCCCCCCCTCACCCAAGAAGAGTTCTTTGTCTCTTATTCTAAGTCACGACAAAATTCATCTGAACATGACTTATTCAGCGAGAAAGAAAAGGGAGTAACCCGAGAAGATCTCTCCACCTTATCTGTAATTGTCTACCCCCACCCAGCTTCGCTTCGACCCAGGTGACCTCCACTAATGGGGGAGGAGTTGGGCCACCTTTTGGGGATTCCCTAGCAAACACTTTGTTTGTTTGCTTGCATCTCGCTTAGCAGAGCCGTGTTGACATGCCGTTAGTTCTCTTGCATGGAAAGATCTATGCCATTTAGTAATGGCATTCTTATGCTTCATTTAAAAAATCTATGTGTGAGCACGGTTAAGTTCGCTGCGAAAGGGCGAGTATGAAATTTTACCATTCATAATGTTGCTTGGATTTATTAGTTATCCCTTCTAACAGAGGAAATTTAATATGAGAATAATCCATCTTCCTCATCGAAACGGATGAACTGACAGCTTTCTAACAAGTGCGAAAAAGTGTTACAATGTTAAGACATTTCTATGCATTGCTGCTACGCATAGCGATTTTGCTGATAGTTTCAGTGGGCTCTCATGATTTTTCATAAATACACTTGATTGCCACATGTTTAAATGAAGTGCTGATTGACGATGAAGAAGATGAAGGTGATGAAATCATCATCCCAAAAAAGAAGACATCCTCCAGGCATTAAATAACTTGCAACATTTCCCATTACTTCACGAAGTTGATGATGATTTTGAAGATAATTTAAGAAAAATTTAAAAAGTAATCCACTCAAAATGGAATGGTAAAAAGTGCTAAAAAGCATAACAAAATATTTTTTAAAAACTTAATTCTGTAAATGAAACTTCAAATTCAGAGGGGTTTTCCTTCATTTTCATCTTGCCCAGGCTGTTTATTTGTTTGCTATTCAATGCAATTTCTAGCTTTATTTGAGTGGTGTACTCTTCTATTTCATTATCTTGGATAACTTTTTTAAACTGCCTTATTTTCAAATTTTATCTCTGTTCAATTCATACTCTTCCATGTGCATGATTTTCTAATTACATATTAACACTTGATTGCCACATGTTTAAATGCTAAATCTGTCCTTTTGCCTGAGCAGCCAAAAAGCTAGATGATTATGTTCTGAAATTATATTGTACGTTTTGATTTAAAATATAATTCTCTCTCCACCACAATTAAAATAGTTTTATTTTCTACAGTGTAATATGTATGCAATAATGATGTCTTTGTAGTGAAAATAGTTTCAACATCATTGTGTTCTCATACGTTGTGAAATCTTAGCATATTTTTCAAAATCTGCTAATATCTTGATTTTACATAACACCCCATTTTTGGGTCCCGAGGTGTTACATAAAATCAAGACTCTACTCTAATGCCTAAGCGTAAACTTATGTTTGTGTAAGTACAAAATTAGTACTTACATAGATTAAAGTCTCTACTGCAATTTGTGTGCTCAAATCTCGCTCGAGATTCAAGATTTTTTCAAATCTCGCTCGAATCAAAAAATCCCTGCTCGCACAGCCCTAATTTCCATCTGTGATTAGATTTTTCTTTTGATAGAATGCCCTCTTTGCCTGGGCTATTCTACTCACTATTTCTTTCTTGCTTTGTCCATCGTTGGTTACTCTGCTTCCCAGGTAACAGAACTCTTTCACCTCTTCCTGTTTCTGTTTTCCTTCACTTTATCTCTACTGTTAATTAGAGAGATCTTTACCTAAAGTCTTGATGTCTAGCCTGGTCTAGGTATAGTGGCTAGTAATAATAATAATGCAATCCTCAGTACTTATCCACTTAATGGATCAAGGAATATATTTAGGGATTTATTAATAATTACGCAATAATTCAACGATTCACAGGGAAAATATTGTTAATTTATTGATTCAACAAGTTCCTAATCCATAATGCATATGATTTAAATTAAGGTTAACAAAAATTTATGCACTGAATACACACAGAGGATCGTAAAACCTCTCTTTGTGGTTGAGCTAGAGCATGTATCTGTAATATTTCTCAATAGATTGGGATCATTTCAGTTTTAGGCAAGAGAACAACTCTCTCATTTTTCTTAGTCATTTTCCTCTCTGAGCCAGTGGTTTAGTACGGAGTGTGCTCTACCCTCACCTGTCAAAAACCGACCTTTAGTTTGAGCACTTATCTACTAGTCATTTTCCCTGTCGTGACGAGGTATGAAAATACTGTTGATAAAAGTAAACTGGTGTGGGATGGGTAAATGACAGGCAATTTTCCACTTGGATTGTGGTAAAGTGGTATGTTTTCAATTAATGACAATTAGTATCAGTTCCATTAATAAATGTACCAGAACTGTATAATTTCGGCACGATTGCTGGTAGCAAAATATTTTGTATATGTTTTTGAACACCTTTATGCAAAGTTGAGTGAGCATGAGAAAGTTAAGGTTTTATAAGTAACATTTTTATTCATATATTGCTGCTAAGCCAGAGCTTAATGAAATGTACAAATGATTAAATTGTCAAATCAAAGTTTTCCTTCAGAAAAAAGTGACCATTCAAGTTTTAATTTTTTAACTCATGCATACTCTCAATGCCATTCATATGTGAGAACATATTTTGATTATCAATTTGCTTTGATTAATGCATTAATTAAGGTTTCATAAATGGCTATGACTATGATAATATCTACTTTTGATTAAGTGTAATATTGTCTTAAAGATCTATTTATTTATTAATGGCAGAGGATTTCTATCACAATGCAGAATTACTGTGAGGAATTGATTTATGATATGAATGTTATTATTTTTATTTTTCTTTTCCTATTGCAGGAGGTATTTTGTTGAGGCCAAGTGTAAAATAAAATCCCTGTAATTCTGCTGAGCTGTTCTGAAACTTGTGTGTTTTGGAGTGATAGTAGTACTGCTCTTTATTGCCGGCATTGCCTTTTATCACATTCTGCAGCACTTCTGGGAGAGAGGCCATTAACCACCATTAGCTTGGGAAAGTTTCTCCTTGCATACTTATGTAGAAAACCGTAATGGATGAGGCTCATACTTTGATTTAATTAATGGAAAATATGTAATTGATAACATTATTTTTTTGATCGAGGACCATAGGTATTGAAACATCAAAATAATCTTTTCTTGAAAGCTTAATTGGGTTCAGGGTTTAATAATTTCATAAATTAAATTCAGCAATTAATGCTTGTCTGGGACTGGTAAAAAATGTCCCTTGAGATGCCATTTCTATTCCCTTTTTTGTGTACTTTGAATATTTTTATGCCAAGTACAGTAAAACCCCCTTATCTGTGACCTCTTATCATTGCAGTTTGTTTTGTTTGGTCCATCCAAATCAGGAAAACTGTGCATTAAGGTTGTAATCAACTTTGAGCTCAAGTGTGGATCACCCTGATTAGGAAAACCTCAGTTCTTTACCCATAGGGCCTTGATCATCTCACTCTATTTCATCTCGATGTTCAATTATTCATTTTTGTGCTTATTTTAAAATTGATTCGGCAGTTTCCATTGGGGAGCAGAATTTTTCCAATATTGGAGTTTACAATCATTTGGCAACCCCTACTTCACAATTCCGTGCATTAATACAAGAAAAATTTTTGAAATGGAAGAAATCCTCAATCGTTGCTGGGAAGAATTGGACTGCAGTGCACTGCATAGTATTTATGTGAGAGGAATGTGGTTCCTATGATCTAGAATACAGTATAAACCCATTATAGTGAGTATGGCATATAGCGAGAATCTTGCAGTAATGAGTGATTGGCAATGTACCATCAAAAGGCCCATGATTAACATCTAAAAGAAAATGGATATAGCGAGGCCAAGAAGCTCCTGCCACAGTATGCACTGGGTATTACGAGCGAAATTTCTTGAGGGTGATGCAGTGCAAAGTACAAATTAATGCATGGTATTTATCTTTAGTGCATATTAGTCAACTACAACTTATAATACAAGATTAGTGCCATCTTTACATTATTTAAAGTCCAATCAAGTCTAGGCACTCAAGATTTTTGTATTATACGCCCTGGCATAACTTGCGAACGCTCGCACTTTTCAGTTGTTCTTTTGTTAAGCCAAGTTCACATAAAGGTGGAAGATGAACAAGCAGAAAAGCACCTAGCCAATCACACGGCAGCAGAGAGCAGTAGTGTGGGTAAGGGGTGGAGTTCAGCCCGCCTGTCTTCACCCTCCCGCCTCCACCCACTCGATCCCGTCACTCCGCCCGCCCGCTAGTTTCTGCCCCTAGACTGAAGCAGACGATGCTTGAATCATTTTTCAGCCGGGAATAGAAGTTGAAAGTACTGTGCTGTTAATTTGAAGCTTGTTTATGTGCGATCTAAAGGTCTGACGTTTGTTTTGTTATGCTTTTTATTCTCTCGGCGAAGTCGTCAAAGTTTTCCGTTGACAACAAGTCTTGAACAACTGCGGGAAATTAGAGGCTCAATCCAGCAACTTCGGATATAACAAACACTCGCTATAGCAAGTGATATCCCAGCCATTGTGAGCACTCATTATACTAAGCTTCCACTGTATGTTGTTCTGGAGTGTAGTTTGGAAACTATTGTCGTTGAGTGCTTGGGTCCTAGGTTAGAAGTGTAGATGTCAGTCAAATGAGTCATGAAGAGGAGGAGAACATTTGAGGAAAATGGGATTAATCTCAATCTGCTGTTCCTAATGTTGATTTTCAAAGAAAGATCCTAGGTATGTCGTGAAAAGCATAAGGTTCAAGCTGCAAATAAGGGTGGGTATCCCAGTCCTCATCCATACAGCTCGCTCACTAATGACTTTGGTATGAGGGTACAAAGCTTTAATTTTGGACAGTCGGCATCCATGTAGTTATTTCATATGTTAACCTCCACATGTCACTGATTGTAGAAAAGCAATGGATTACCCTTTAATGGAAATAAAGGTCAGGTGAGAAGAGATGATAAAGGGATTCTCATGCCTCTGCTATGGTGAAAAGTATGAGAATAAATGAACATGTTCATCCATTCACTTTGCTTTTATATTAAAATTATCACATAGACATTGAATATCTCATTGTGTGCCCAAAAAGGTGGGAGGTTCTGAGAACATCTTTGATAGAAAAACTGTGTATGTAATCTGACTGCATTTATGTTAGAAGAGAAATGGCCAGTACATATCATTCACTATTACTCATGGCTTTGGTTAATTACCGGAGGTCTCAGAATGTAAACCTTGCAGATATGGGGGTTTTACTGTATCTCCACTACAATATACATATACATTCATGTTGAAGTGGATGTGTGCGTTAATACAAAACAGGGATGTTCCATACAGTGATAGCATGTGGGTATGTAGAAATGCAGGGAAGAGGTAGGGAACGTGTATGAGGGAGGACAAACAGTAAGTCAATGGAAAATGTGCAAGGATGGGTAATTCCACCAGAAAAAAAGTTTGACTGAATTGGGAATTGACCCATAGAATGATGAGCATTTAGAATTCAAAATTCATAGGTCTGTGGTTCAAGTTCCAGCTCAGTTAATTTTTCCTTGGAATTCATATCTCCTGCATGTGTTAAAATTTTAAAGGAATTGCATTAAGGTTTTTGAGTTGAGATTAAAAATGGGATACTGGGCCCTATTTATACAATTTTCGCTTGTATTTATGGGAATTTAAGTAAATATATTACGTTTTTATGTTAAGCCTTGAGATTGGTATTGGTAAAAGAGGTTCCCATAG
This sequence comes from Platycnemis pennipes, assembly GCA_933228895.1. NCBI lineage: Eukaryota > Metazoa > Arthropoda > Insecta > Odonata > Platycnemididae > Platycnemis > Platycnemis pennipes. The sequence goes on from OW121846.1 coordinate 52,448,987, forward strand.
AATGTAGAGTAATGTCTATCTCCTTAGCTTAATAGTTTTATTAGTTTTGAATGTAATTGGGATCAAGCTAAATTTGCTCAACATGTGATTGGCTATTGGTATTAAACCTTAATGCGCTATATTAAACTATTTATTCTTTTCTGCGTTGTCTATGTCATTTTACTGCTTATAGATATGCCACTTGTGTGTTAAGAATTGTGATAGAAATCCTCTGTGCAGTGTTCTTTAGTTTCAGGATATGCCAATATTTGTAGCAGATATGAGCTATTCCATGTATTCACTTAACTAACCAATTTTGTTTACATCAAGGATTATGACCAAGAGAAATGTATTGTACAGTCTACTGCTTGATTTATTGATACGGAATTTAATCATCATCATCTTTCTACATTTGTAAAGTATAAATTGAGTGATAAGTTTGTGTAATCATTCAGCTTTGCTGTATTTGCCATTTTATTAAAGATATCTCTTGGTGAAATTTTCTCCAAATAGCTCTAGTAAAAGTGGATGGGAGAAAAGTTCATAATCAGTAGTTATTGTAAATACTTAATAAAACCCCATGCTGCACAGGAACTTAGTTGCAATGCCTTATTACTGCTTAGTGTTTGATTGAAAATGGCTTATTAGAACATTCCAATTACAGTTCACTAGCTGTTCAAAATGTCACTGCTTAGAACCATATTCCTGAATCTTCAGTGCTGCTGCGACCATTACAAAATATTTTGAGCTGTCAATGAATATCCATGATTTTGTGTGCACCACAAGTTGAAATTTTGTGTCATAATTGCTGCCAATCAATCGTCATAGATTCAGCATGATATACATACCTATGTAGATCCACCAAAGACATGATATCATCAGTGAGTGCTGAAAGTGAAAAATCAAGTTGGAGTGGATTGTTGATGAACATAGATGCAGGCATTTAAGTGAGATTGCTGAAGCTGCCATCACAAAAGAGTGATTTAGTTAAAATTTTGATCGACTAAATAATTATTATGACAAATGAAGGAAGTAAAATTTATTTTTTGAATAGAATGAATTTGACACCATGGTATTATCTGAAACTGTTTTCTAATAAATGGAACAAAGATATTGCATACATGTTTCAACATGCTGCCAAAATCAGCTGTTGATGTCATATTGATTTATTGCTGCATTTCATGTGATCTGTAAGGCATTGATAATTCTGTGCAGCATTGGAATGATTAAGAAAGTTAGATTATGCATGCTAGATTCTGCATTAAAGAACTCCCTTTGGACCTCACCAAGAGTTTTCTTTATATGAAGTTTTGTTAGTTTAGCTGACTCTGCTGTAAATGTTAATCATAATTTGATCCAGTGATGTGAAACATGCTTTATCAGTTTTTTTTGGGACAGAGTTATTGCGTAGTATTTTGCGCAGTCAGTGACTGTTGCTTTACCCAGTCATGTAGTTTTAGTGTGTAAGTCAACCATATACTGAAGTGTTTGGATTTGATTTTTAAAAATTTTGGTTCTTCACTCAGTGATTTTTCTTTACCATGTCAGCCATGTATTTATTTTCAATACTTCCCATGATAGTCACTTTAATGTTTCACTAAGAAATATGTGTTCTTCAAAAGTTCATTAATCGATGAATATAGTGATTAGGGAATTGAATTCATTTTTAATTTGCATAAGAAGCACATTGAAATGCTTCTTCTAACTTTTGAATTAAATTTTGATATAAACCTGGAGAAATGTCATAAACATCATGTGCATAAAAAGTGCTTCAAGTAATTCTAAGTAACATAGAAATGGTTGACATCATTTAGGAAAACTGTATTTGCTGAAGTAATATCCACATGCTTCCTTCACCCTTAGTATTCTGTACTTTACAGCTCATGAAAATTGATATTCTTTCCGTAGAACTGTTTTAAATTGAACAATGAAAGTGTTCATTTTTTCATTCCATTTTTTTATTAGTTTGGCAATTGTATAATATTAATTGCCGAGTTAAAGTTCACTGCATTTAAAAAATAATTTTACAAACTTCAGGTATTCATGAAAATATCTGAGAACCATTGTGAGTCTTTAATGTCTGTTAGGAAAGCATATGTTCATTGCATAAAAGGGCATATTCTTACCTTTTCATTGTCAATTCATCTAACTCATTAAATTTATTTCTAGAATGAGCAAGATAAAAATAGCACTCTTAAAATCTTGTAGGTATTGAGTGGAAAATAGTAATGATTTCTGGAAATTTTCATTATTTAAATTAATCATGTACACGATCATCAGAGAAGGGTCGTTGCCCCTCTTTTAGATTCATGTACTCTCTATGTGTGGAACAAATTATTTCATTTACGGTTAAAATTTTAACATGGGCCATCAAATCACCATTGATTGTCTTCATCAAATGAATTGTCAATTTTTAACTCACTCTGTGAGCAATCCACAAGTTGGCTTTATAAGGAGAGCAAACCGTATGCTTAGCTCAAACATTCTGGGTAGTAAACTAGTTACACTCCTAAAACCTCCTGCAATGCTCCAGAAGATTTTGATGCTCATAGAGTCGTGCCTTTAGGAATCAAGGTTTAGGTTTTTCTAAGGGCCTTCATTTTATTTATTTCTACCCTGATTGATGTATACCTTTGAAGTGTATTTATCAAATATATGGCCACTTAACGACAAAACCACAAGCTAGCCACAATTTTGTTTATTGTTCTATTTAACTGTGGCAAATTTTCTTTCACTCATGAAGTAAAATTTATAGCTCTATCACTAACTACCAAATCTCAGTAATTGTCAGTTTTTAAAAGATCCCCACCAATAAAATAGGATATTTGAGTGCAATGCTCTCTGTGCTCACTGGATGTAAATATTAATGATTAATTCCAATGAGGAACCCCAGGTAAAGTAGGCTAGTTGAGGATTCGTTATTGCATTTTGATGAATGTTCTCTCTCTCTCTTGAGTGTTTATTTACATATTAATTTCCAAATTCAATAATTTCATTTTGAGGTAAAACAGAAAAATCAGTTATCGTTTGATGTTTAAGGACTTCACTTTGTTTCCTCTAACATTACCATGTGGATGATATACCGATTTAAGGAAACATTTAATATGAATACTTTCATAAGTAATGAAATTGAAAGATTGCATAGGTGTGGGTATTTTTTAGCAAATACAGTATTTAAACCTATTTCAGTTATTGTTATGTAGCCATTGCATTGCTTCATAGTTTTGTCTGTAATTTTTAAATTAGCTCTTCTGTAGAACATTAGAGAATGGCAGTTTATATTTGGCTCTTGAAAAAAGTAGTTAAGACGTGTAAATCGTGTATGTGTATTCTGCAATTGAAAATTGTCCATAGAAATGACACTGGATCTAGAGCAGGGGTCCTAAGAGAATACTTTTCTCTGGCAGATAAGTCTAATTTTTTATGATATGTAGTTTGTTTTCTAAAATTGGCTAAATGTTAGTCTTCTTGAGTCTCAAATTTATTTTAATAAGCTCCCCTTGTTGTAGAACCTACTATCTACTGTTTCCAGTAGGTTTCTAATATATAACACGAAAGAAATGAATTACTTTTTGTAATAAGTAAGAGTTGAATATTGAGTTATGTTACTTGCCCTTCACTGTTAAGTTGGAATGTGGATTGGACCTATTTTATTAGCTTATATGTTGAAACTGTGGATCCCCTTCTTTGATATTATATCCATGTGCATTCTCAATTCACAATCTCTTTTAGATTCATAATTTTGTCTTGCTCATTAACAGCAGTTTAATGATGAGTAAAGTTCATTTATATGTTCTTGCTGCCACCGTTACATAGGTTGTGGATCCCTGATCTGATCTTACATAGACTAAATCCTGTTCTTACTGAGGCATTGCCTTGCTTGATATGGAAATTAGCCAGGCTAAAATTTTGTTTTCACAGTTTTACTAATGTATGTCTGATTAAAATTTATTTTTTCTTGTTACATTAGAAATGTAGTTTTGTAACATACAATTTTAGTATTTTCAAATTTAATTGTAAATAAATTGTGGTGATAGCTCAACTAAATAAGTCAGTGCAGTGTGTGTACCAATGAATTTCCTGACTTTTTGTTACCCTCCCAATATGTAATGGTTCTGGAGCATGCACAGCTTTTTATTCAGAATGTCTAAAAAGAACTGTTTCATAGGGCATGTTCTCTTCAGTATATCCCATATTGTGCATTTTGTTACAGCAGTTAATTTTAATGCTACAACCAAAGTCATTCCATTAAAGAACTATTGCTTTCAGTGTTTTTCTTGAGAAATATTGAAAATTTTCTGCCTGTATAGCAACCCAGTAGCCTTGCATTGATAATTGTTGCCATTCTGAACAGTTGAGTATTGACAGGAACATTCAATGAACATATTTTCAAGGTTTACAGAATGAAAATAACTTGTTCGAATCATATATAGTTTTTATGGGAAATTTTCACAAAACCCTTAAGGAGAAGGAGTTCTATTTCATAAGCAGGTACCTAATTACTCACCTGGTATAAAATAAAATATAATTTTTACTGTATAAATAAAAGGCAGTTAGGTGCTTCAGTTTCTGCTCATGATAATCTATTATACCAACTCTATTATGCTAGATTAACCTCTTTTATTAATTTTTTGAGTGGAGAAAGATTCCTATGTTTTATTTATATTCCCATTATAGTAATCTAATTTTTTGACAGTTTTCATAATAACTATATCAGTAGCAACAGTTTTTGACTCTGTGGATGTTAAATATTCCATTTATTGAATGAAACTGTCATGACATTATTTTATGAAAAAGGGGAAATAAGGATAAAACTGACTAACATGTCTTTAAGGAGAATTTTAGAAGGACTTATGAAATTTTCTCAGCTGACATTCTAGAGGAGGATCATCTCAAATCATTCCTAAATATCCTTTTTTGAGATAAATCTATGCGTAAAATGTATTAGAAATAAAGGGGAATTAAGTAAATCAGGAAACTTGCTGACCCTAATATTTGTTTTGACCAGAATTATGTTTTTTTTTTTAAGATGTGCAATATTGCCGTGCAATTAATATTCATATTCCTTGCATTTTCACAAATTGTTGAGCAAAAATTTCAGAAAAACATAAGAAAATAGTTTTCCTGTACATTTTTTCTCAATTTGCCTTCATCTTAAGTGAATACCTCTGTAATCAAAGAGAATTTGTCCATTGAATGTTTTTACATTCTGATACTCTGCATTATCTAAGCATTAATTTCTGGCTCCCTGGTATCTGGTGAATTAAAACAGGTATATTACTAGACACCTTTTTCTTCTAATAATATTTAAGTAATACCACACTTTTGTGAACTCTGTTGGTAATTAGTTGCAAAATACCTCAGTAACCTCACATTGTTTGTTTTGAATTTGTCAAAGTATTTCATGCATTATTTATATTCTCAAATAAGTTTTAAAAAGTACTTCTATTTATGCCTGATGTTTTGCTACACAAACAATACTAATACCAATAAATGAACAGTGGTACTGGAATTATTAGTGAAAAACAATTTGTTTTTGGATAGTTAACTAAATATGGTGTATTTCTTTGATGGAATTTTTCTAATAAATGAAATTTTCACTCTTGGCAGAAACGGCTGTGCAACATCAGAGGATTTGTTCTGGAAATTAGATGCATTGCAGTCCTTCATAAGAGATTTGCATTGGCCTGATGCAGAGTTTAGACAGCATTTAGAACAAAGGCTTAAGCTTATGGCTTGTGATATGATTGAGTCATGTATTCAAAGGTGTAGTATATTAGTGATGTTGGAATTATTAGCCCTAGGAAATGTGTGGAATGGTGATTTGGTTCTAATGACTTGAATGCCTCCTTTTTTAAAGGACGGAAAGTGCATTTCAGCAGTGGTTGAAGAAAGGAGTTACGTTTATATCTACAGACTACATCATTCCATCAGAAATGTGTGCCATGGTTAATGTGATATTAGATGCTAAAAATCAGTCCTTCAAGTTATGTGCTGTCGATGGAGTGGATGTGGTAAACAAATCCTTCGTTCATATTAACAAGTTGAAGATGATTGTAAAATTATGTTCTATTCTCTTATGTCTACTCTTTTCTTGTTATGCTCATCATAGAAAATTATTACTTTCAGCATCAATACCATACAAAAATTGATGATTTAATTGAGAAAACATCTGCAAGTATGACTCAAGGTATGATAAGTAAACTGGTATCTGTTCTTGAAACCACACTTTCTAAACTATCCCGGTATGATGAAGGAAGTTTAATAGGTTCCATCTTAAGCTTCACGGTAAGCAATCCATCGTCAGGTGTAGGATAATTGATCAACGTGAACTCAGGTGTCCACTAAGTAAAACATTTTTTTTGTAGAATGTATCTGGATCTGGAAAGGAAATGGGGCAAGCCTATGTTAACTTCACTCGAAATTGCATGGACCAGATTAGGAGTAAAGTGAATGATGAACTCTGGATATTAAACTTTTTTGAGGTAATATTCTGCACCAATATATGTTTCACTGTCATAGTTTTGTACACAACTGGGACCAATTATTCAGTATGTATTTATAGTAATTATAGACAACTAAAATAATGATGCAGAATGTCGCAATTACTTAAATAGGTTTTGTGATTCATTCATTCTTGGTAACCTTTTTTTCAGTTGTGGTATACTGCTCAAATCCAACTCCTCTGCAATTGGCTGTCGGAGAGAATTGATCATTCCCTCCATCCGTACCAGTGCACTTGTTTGTTACAAGTTGTGAAGGTAAGCTTCACCTGTAACTAAGTGATTTTTATACTTGGTTATTAGTATTTTAGGTATGGACTAATATAATTAAAGAAATAGGCATTCTATAACCTCTCACCTCAGAAAAATTACTACTTATGGAGTTGGAAAGTGATACTATGTTTTCAATTTACAATTCTCTCCAAGATGTATTGCTGCAGAGTACATAGGGGAACAGTGAGACATTTTGGAGGAATTAAAACTGATTTGGCAGGAGTAAATAATTTCATGGATGTATGTACAACCTGTGCCCATGGGGTTCATTTGCACAGAGAATTCACCGTATTTTACTTATAACAAAGTAGTGTCTAGCATGGAGTAAATAGGTTTTGATTTTTTATTGCCAATACAAAATTTGATTTCTATTAAATCCAGTCAAAAAATTACACTTTGACCCTGGATAGGAAAGTTTTGTGAAAGGCATTAATTGTCTTAATTACTAGAATTATGTAAAACTTTTCTGAGGGGCTGGATCTGCAGTTGTTCATATAAAATATGTAAGTTTAAATATCAAGCCATAGTTATATGTGTGAAAATTCATGCAAATAGTTTGTATAAGTTCTTTTTGGTTAAAAAACTTATAATTTCTCACTGTGTGATTTATTTATTATTGTTAGATTTGTATAGGGTTCTAATGCAATCAACTGTGCCAATTATAAGTAATCATAGATGAATTACTTATTATCAATTTTTTTCATCCAGAAACTGTATTCAGACTTTGAGCTACAAGGTGTAATGGAAGATAAGCTCAACTCCAAGACGTATCAAACGGTTTCCCAAAGAATGCAAACAGAGGAAACAACATGTGAGCTTACTATGAGCACAAGGAAAGATAATGATGATTCAGAGTGAGTATTTAGTTTTTTGACCTTCATCAATGCTATCCTGCTTCGAGAAAGTAGATTTTGTCAGTATCTTCCTGTAAAAGATCAAAATGGTATCTGTACTCTTCCAGAAAACATAATTCTTTAGTATAGCCAATTTGTCTAATGGGAACGTAGGTTTTTTCTAGTCATCAATACCAATGGGCAGTGGTCTCTCTGCTCCTGTAATATCAGAGAGACCACTGCCCCCATTAATGTAATGAAGGGTTGGAGGCCTGAAAATATGTGAATATTTCAAGTAATTTTGGTGCAAATTAATAATTTCTTGACGATATGCCCTCCAATGGCTGCAAAAGCTCTATTACTGACAATGTGCCATATGCAGCTGCTTCCAAAAGCATTTATCTGCAAATTAGTCTAATTGTTGTGTGCTTAATAGCAATAAGTCATGTTTCAATTGAAAATTTTATTTTCAATTTCAGGGGGTACCCAGAAACTGGCATTGAAGATGATGGTGATCGAGGAAAGCCAAAAGTTACTATAAGAGAAACTTTAGGTGATGATAGTGGGAATTATGTAGCCAAAATTTCAAATGTAACCTCAAATGTTGTGGGGAGGGTTGGGAATATGTTTGGTAAAGGAATTGGAGGTTTAACTAGTAAATTTGGTGGAGGCAGTTGGTTTTAGATTTTAAGATATTGTAAATTGTTATTTTTCTTAAGATTGAAGCCCACTATTTATGAATATACTGAGAGGGCATGCTTTAAGTTTTTATAATGACTGAGCTATGCCTGTGATTAATTCCCAGAATTGAATTGTATGATGATATGAATCAAAGATGCATTATTGTTTGCTTTTTTTAAAGGAGGCAAAATGCAAAATTGTAAATAATAAAACATGGTTTGGTTAAAACCACAGTGCCATGTTCATCAATGGTTTATAAGGGTAGAAAGGTGGTTAAAGGGAACAAAAATAAATGCCTGTCTGCAAGAGTAGAAACCTTGAGTTGGAGTGATTTTGTGGTTACACATAAAGCTAATAAAAATACCTCACAATCTTAGCTATGCCAAATTCCATCCTTTCCCAACTTTTCTTTGTTGACTTTCTACCTCTGGTAAACTTTATTTTTCTGAAGGTTAACATCTTTGATAACATGTCTCTCAAACACAAGCTTCAAATTACTCTTTTGGGTATAAACCTTGTTCTCTTTGATAACCTTTCTCACCACGTGAAATTCACAGAAACACTTAATGTCTTCACATTCACGAACACGGACATCAACACTGAAAGTCACAAACCTTTCACTAAACGCCTCACACTTATACTCTGATAAACTTCATCTTTTCTCTCTCTATCTATCTCTATCTCTACTTCATATACCTACAAATTAAAGTGTTTAATTGAACTCAATCAAACCTGCATACATGCATATGAGCGGATGATTTAGGCTAGAAGATCGTAGCTTGCAGTAATTTTAAGTGTATGAGTGTGAGGCAAGTAATTATGCATTGCAGTATATCCAATGGCTGTGCAGAAATATTGTGCACTCACACAAGTTGAGAATATTTGGTAGTGAGTAATAAATGATGGTCATAAAGTAAGCCATGCATGCAGTTTAATTGATAACATAGGCAGATTGAGAAATTAGCCAAACATTCCACTTTCTCTTCTATGAAATGACTTTGAAACTACAAATTGGCAAAGGATGGGAGGTCTAATATGTCTATAATTACCTACAACACATGCGCACACACACATACATATATAACCTGTGTGCCTAAGTGTGTGTGAACTGAAGGCTAGGTACATAAAGTGTTATTTACTCTTATGCTTAATATTTTAATAATAACTCCAACTTAGTGCATTTTGTCTGCAATTTGGGTAGCACAATGCATGTTTTAAGGGGCCATATGTTCACAATAGAATTTTATTGTAAATATTGCCAGTTAAATCTGGCATTTGTATCATTTAGTCATATAAAAATGTAAATATTTCTTTTTACTATTAAAAAATCAACAGAATGCATTGTTGACAATGAGTGAAATAGTATTTGTTAAGTGGAATAATTCCATTTTGGCGTATGTTCCCATTCATACAGTGACATATTGGCCATTTGTTATGCATTTTCATGCAAGTTTTGATTTGTGAGTTTAGGGTTTATAATTGGAATAATCTATCTAATTTTTTACAAGTTTTAGCATAATCTTTCATATGGTATGTACCTTTGTGAAGATGTGCTTGAGTTATTTGTGAAGTGGGTGCTGCTATAACATGAAGTCAGTTACACTCGATTGGAAAGAAGCTTCAAATGATTGTGTGTGAGACAAGCTTCTTTTCTTTTGTCAAATGTTATAACTTTTTTAGTGGTTAACCTAGAAATATATGCAGTACAAATGAGCCAATGAAATATATATACACCATTCGTAAATATGGGAGAATCTATTTCCTATATCTATCTAACCATTCATTTTAAGTGCTAGGGTAAATGGTAAAGGTTCAAATATGGTGCAAGTTTTAGAAGTGTCCTTCTGGGAAACATACTATAATTGGATATGATCAAAATATCACTCAATTAACTAAATTAATCTATTGTTGTTGCAGTATAGGTACTTGTTTTAGAGTGATGTAAGTCATGACACCAACAATGGTTGGGAGTTAATTAAAAGTTGTTTTACTACAGAGAAGTACAAACCTGTTTTTAGAAAACTGATAGCTGCCATGAGTGGTAGCATTTGTAGTTTCTCAGTTAAAAATTGCCTTGCATTACTTGGCCATGCATGAAACTTAAATTACTCTCCTATAATATTGAGTTCTCCCATCTCTAAATTTTTTTCTAATCGATAGTTTTGGAGCATGCTGTTTCCATTCACAGTATTAATTCACAGCTTGTGTCAGAACCAGAAGTTATGTTTTTTGTATTTGAATATAAACATGCTTTCAACATCTATGTTCATAACAACTTTGAAACAGTGTACATTGCTACCAAAAGATTGTCTTTTAAACTTGTACTTCTTCAAAATATTCTATAGATAGACAATATTTTCAACATTTATAGAGTACATTGTATTGTGAACTCCCAAAAAAAGCAGAAGTAGCAACTTGAAGAATACATTCTTAAATAAGATGCTTACAACTTGGGAAACAATCCAATCCATTCAGGGATAATGTTATAATCTATGTATGGAGTTGCTTCAGGTACCGAAGCTTTTATTGTGTTATTGAGGTTTGTTTCTCAGGGAAAGTGTGCATTTCCTACACAAAATGATGGCAACATTTTCTCAATTAGGTAAATGATGATTATTGATAGTTTCAAATGACATTGACTGAAATTGTTTCTATAACCAGTGTTAAGTTTTAAACCTATGATTTATATGATGGCTGTATTAAATTATTTTTATAAAATTATTGACCCATCCCACTGTTGTCATTTGCAAATATGATAGTTATAATTTTTTTTTGATAAAATATGAGATCATCAGGGCTAAGGGCAATTAAGGAGTGAATATAAACTATCTCTTGTTTTAAGTATTCATGGAATTTAATTAAGTCATTACGATTTGAATTAAGTCATTTATTTGGTACTACCTACTGTTGACTACTAGCACAACAAAATTTATTCAGTGTCATTATGTTCAACCTTATTCAGCAGAGAGGGAGTTTTCATCTCTACTAATTATATTTTGTATTGTTATTTCCTTGGCATTATTTCACTATTTCAAAGCATCTCTCAGTGAGGAGATGGTGGTGATATAAATGAACTGTTGATATGACCATGCTAACCATTAATAAGTAATGGTTGTGTCATCATAACATTTGAATGTTGACTCAAGAGTGTGGGGAACTTTTTTTATAACCCAGTCTCTATCTTCCAAGTCCCCTTAAGCCATACATTTCCTGTGAAAATTTTGTGAACATATATCCTGAAAACTCTTGAAATGTTGAATATTTGAAAAATGAAGTTGAAATAAAGTCACAATGTGGCACACATTATTTTGTGTTTTATTTCTTAAGAAATGGGGAAATGATGGTAAAAATCTGAGCTTGGCTGGTGATAATATTAACATAAAGTAACTTCAGTTTTGGAAGGTTACCAAGAAGCAGGATCCTAAGTTTGGGTAGAAAGTTGTTGCTGCTTGTCTAATGAAGTCAGTCAGTAACCAGCTACCTGGTGCTACTTGGACTGGCTACCTATACGTATTTTAGAAGTGGCATTCACAAGTAGAATATAGATTATTGCATAGAATGTAATTTTAGTTAAATGTTTACTAAGTAACTTAGTTCTGTAATTACCTTTAAAATGGCCATAAAACTGTCATATTGTGCTGGAAATCGGCTGACAAAAAAGTTAGTGACCAGAATCAAACCATGTAACTGAGGCCAGAAGTACCTAGTAACGAGAATCGACACATCCCTACTTTTAATAGATCTGTTAAAATATTCTCACAGCCCCTCAACTTATTGGCAGTAAAAAAATTAAAACTAAGCATAAAATAAATTAGCACAATGAAAATAAATAATACATAGGTTTTTAGAGATGTATCTCTTTAAAATTTAGATTTACAATTTTTAGCTTGGGCCAGAGCCAAGAAATATTGCTTACATCAACTTGAATCAATAGCTCATAGCATTGAGTGAAGAACAATCTTCTTTTGTGCACAAAACCTCTGACTGATCAAACTATAATAATAATAATATTTTTTATTTGTCCAAAGATCTGTAGCTTGTACACAAAATACAAATATAGGACACGTCAGTATAGATACATATTCAATAAAAATTGAATTGGAATATATAAATTATGTGCTACAAGTGCAGGAAATCATCAACGGAATAAAATAGATTTTTGTTCAGAAACTTCAGTAGTTTCTTCTTAAAGACCGAAGTTCTCCTCCCATTTTTCACCTCTGGAGGCAAACCATTAAAAATCTTCAGGCCCATAGGTTTAGGACCTTGGGCAGTATTATGAGTCCTGATAAAGTTTTGATGCAGGTATTTACAAGTTCTAGTGTTGTGGCAGTGGTATACATCATTGGATGTATACTGAAGAATGTTATTTTTTACATTTATACTAATTACATAGATGTATATGCATGAAATTGGCAGGATACACAGTTTTTTAAAAAGAGGAAGACAAGGTGCATCATAGGGAGCATTGCACATCAACCTTATAATGCGCTTCTGAATTTTGAAGATTACAGTAGCATGGGGAGAGGAACCCCAAAACAGGATACTGAAGATAATGTGAGAGTAAAATTCACTATAATAAATAGATAATAACACATCATTATTTACAGTATTCCTGATACTTCTAATGAGAAAGCATGCTGAACTAAGCTTATTGCGCAATTTACTGATGTGCTCGACCCATGTTACATTTTTATTCAAGGTACTAACTCCTAGGAACTGTGAACTGGAAATTTGTGGAAGTTGTTTCCCCTCTACAACAATTGATATTGCTGCAGGTGCTTTATTTTTGTTACAAAAATAGATAAGGCCAGTCTTGTCAAGGTTCAGTTTAAGGAAATTATTTTGACACCACCTATATAGGAGTTTGGTGGCACTGACTGCTGTAAGAGACAAGCTATTCAGTGATGGGGTTGACACAATAACATTAGTATCGTCAGTGTAGAGCATAGGTTTGACACCAGTAACCGATTTAAGAGTATCTGGTAGATCATTAATGTACAGCAAAAATAGAATAGGGCCCAAGACAGAGCCCTGCGGCACACCAAGTAGGACTTCTTTACCAGGAGAGATAAACTGAGTGCCATTTTCTGTATTTTATATTATCTGTAAAACCAGCAATGTCCAATAATACATGACTCCCAGGGTTGGAAAACTATAGATGTATACATGAATATGTCAAGGGAGGTGGATAACATTCGGGAATGAGTTATCAGGCATAGTCATGGCAAATCACATAAGGACATGATATTCGTTGCATGCATCAATCAAAACGTTTACCTGCTTTATCAGTGTACGAAATCAACAGTTCACTAAATGCTTACATGTTTAGCCCTGCTTCCTTCTTAATTCAGTGCTACTAAATGCTGGCAAATGCATTAATGTGGTTGGCTACATATGAAAGAGCAGGCAGATTGCAAGAATGATGCCACATGATTCCAGAAATGGTTATCTCAGCATATTCCATTGGCAGGACTTATGGAAATGGACAAGATGCTGAGAAATGATGGTGTAATCATTACACTACTCTTAATGAAAGGCACCTAAAGGTCTAAAATTGAATTTTTCATGAACGAAACACTGAACTTGAAATACCTTGGCAGATTACAGGAAGTATGCAACACTACCAAAAGCAAATGAGCTACAATTTTCTCTCAATAAATTGATAATTTGCCTTCCAATTATAAGTGAAGGAGGATACTATACCTCAGTAAGCCCCAGAGGGATACAGAGAAACAAAATTCGTCTCAAAAGTATGATAAAATTAATGGTTGTGTATATTTATTTCCAAATAACTATACTTAATGATAATCCAATGGCTTTACACAATTTCAGTGTCATTTGGTCATCTAGAATGAATCACCCACAGCAGAATCAGCCAGAAAAGAGCTTCTAATGATCTAATAATTATGTTATAGCTTATTGTTCTGCTCATCTAATTAATACTTGATGATATAAGATTTCACATAACAGCTAACACTGCTTTGAAAATGTGAAATGACCATTCAATTGTCCCAAGATTTTATAAGAAATCTCGTATGCAATTCTTGAATTTGTTGTAGTGAATTTAACCCTCTCCCTATCAAAGTTTAAATGCCTCAATTCGCTCTCCCTCCTAACTCGGCCGAAACCGGCCGGTGGTTTTTAATCCTCTCCCTTCTAAGTCGGCCGAAACCGGCCGTCTTCCTCTGCTGTACTAAGGGCAATCTTTTGAGCCTTATATGATTCTGTTTCAGCTTGAAAGTGTTTATCATCGCTAATCTTATAATATCAATGTTAAATGGCATCCTTTTCCTATGTGGCTCAGTGAACTTGTAATCTGTGCCCACATGAAAATAATCATGTAACATCGCTATCTCTCTTATCCTTAGTTCCTCTGAGATGAAACAGAACCTCATAATATCTGTCACAACACCCACAAGATCCCGAAGACCTAATGAGTCTTTGGGATAGCATATTATCACCAGCGAAGTAATGAAAGAAGATTATGGAGTCATTTTAGAGAAGGGTTTGTTCTCTAAGACGTGATGAGCCGTGGTTTCTTGAATGAATGAATGGGACACTTTGTGATGCGAGAATAGAAGATGAAAACACCACGGCTGCTATGACTTGCTTAGGCGGCCCAGGCATCCTCTCTCTCTCCTGTGAGATAGCCGAAAATGGGTGACCAGCATTGGCTTGAGAAGAGCTTTCTTGCGGTCTTTCCACGCTTCCGCCGCCTCTAGGGAGCATTTGTCTTTCTAAGTAAACGCCCATTCCTACATCACGCTGAAAGAGCCATGTGGCGCAAAAAAAGAAAAAAACCGTTTAGCCCACCGGACGCTTTCTCAGGCCCCTTTGGAGTGAAGCTACTGAGACTGAAACTTGAATGGTACAATGAAGTGACTGAGTAATGGCTCCTTAGGTCATAAGACCAGTTCCCTTGACCTGTGAGGTCTATGCGAGGGAGCGTTATTGCAGGGAAAAGAGACACTTAGATGGTATACTGAAAAGAATCAGACCCAAGTTGACCAAAGAATTGCATGGATTTTTAATTTCTTAAAGATGTGTGGCCCCGAGGATTTTTCATCGCCAAACATGCATTTTCCTTATCTGGTGTTCGTGGAAAATGCAGAATAGTTTCAGAGCAAGAAACTTCTTCCAAATGCCCCTCAGTTCTGACCATGGCTTCTTTGAGTGCAGATGATATAGCGAGAGAAGTGGAGAGATGTTTCCCCTAGTGATACAGTGCCGAGGCTCTTCAGACGAAGCGGAGGAATTGCTTGAACGTGCCAGTTCTGGTGATTGTGATATAGAAGTGGATGATAATCCCAGTGTCAGTGATGCGACAGGTGATAAGGCTCCGTCTCACTCCGAAAGCACTCCGTCCTAAATGGGAATATATTCATTGCATTACGAAGTTTCATGCGCTTTTGTTAGAGGGAGGGGGCCAAAGCATGACTTACTCGTACTATGGAATGAATTAGATTATTTGAAATGTATGTTAGGAGGTGAAGAGTTTTTTCACAGAATAGTAGGAAATGTTAATAAATAGGCAGAATATCGCCAACGAAAGGCTGGAAAAATAGATAGGCATTGGGTTGACGTGATGTGACGTTTCCAACCTGAGTGTGATGGTTCCCAGGAAAACTGGGCTGGGCAATATGTAAACATATTCTTATTCCGTGCCCAGAACCCATAGTAAGGTATAACACCTTTATGGTTGGAGTTGATAGAGCCGATCAAAACAGGTCTTACTATGATTTTGGAAGGAAGACGAAGAAGTGGTGGAAGTATATTTTTGCGTTTGTAGTAAACACAGCCATTGTAACGAGTTACAAACTTTATAAAGAAACAAATGCTCCCTCAACCTTAAGGCATGGAACAACACAAAAGGATTTTCGGCTAGCTCTATACAGATGGATAGGGAAATGCTCCTCTCGCATGATTTTAGGCCGCAAAAGAACCTAAGCTCGTGCTGCTAGTTTTCCGGTGACTCCCCACCAACTTGTGAAAATTGACGGAAGCAAAAGAGTGTGTGATTGCTGTGGTGCCCAAAAAAGGAAGACAAGAGCTGGAAGGAGTGTAGAGACCTTTTGGAAATGTCTTCAATGTGATTTACCATTGTGTAAAGTAGGATGTTGCTTCGAGTACTACAGATAAGTCGTTTCAGAAATGGAGGCCAGCCATAAACCATAAGCTATGAACCTGGAGGTATGTCTATTAGTTTTAATAATCTATTTTTAATAAAAATCTGTTATAAATTTGACGAAAGGGTTTCAGAATTTATAGATTATATTTAGAGATGTTCACTTAGGAGTACTGCTGGTGCCACTTCGGAATTAATAGTCTGAATGCTGGGGATAGTGGGCATTTAAATTCGGCGAGAAGGCAGAGAACGCCATATGGCCGGTTTCGGCCGAGTTAGGAGGGAGAAGGTTAACCATGTGAGAAAAATGCAATAAAATTTAGTTTTAGAGATTATGAAATACAGCTTATCTTCTCAATATTCGTCTCTGATTATTTTAGGATTCTATAGAATTCCACAGGGGAGAAGGAAGCCTCGGTAACTTAACTGGTAGAGTACCTGGCCGATATTAGGGTCTGGGTTGGAATCCCGGTCAAGGTGGATTTTTTCCTTGTGGAAATCATCTATTTTGTATTTCAGCAGGTGACTCCACTAAGGTATTAGCAGCAAGTTTCCAATCCTTGCATAAATTAAAGGATTGCCTCTCATTGCCACTCACTACTAATAGACAATTGTTTGTGAGGTTACAATGTAATATCCATAGCTGATCCCTCAAAGGCCTCCCTCCTGCTGAAGGAATTAAGCCCACTTTTTTGCATTTTTAGACTTTTTCATCCAACAATTAACATTAGTACTATGAAGCCACAGGTGACACAATGTTAAATGGCATCCTTTTCCTATGTGGCTCAGTGAACTTGTAATCTGTGCCCACATGAAAATAATCATGTAACAAAAGCTGGGCAGGAGGCAATGCATGAATGGAAGATAGTTAGTTCCTTTACATATTGTCTCTAGACTAGTACCCCATAGCCAAGAATTCAATTAAGTAATTACAAATCCATAGCAATTGGGACTGTTGCCTCGAGAAAGATGATTAATTATGTGAATAAATAGGTTTGCTGGAATTTGTAATGAAATATGTCTATTCTATTCATCAAAACAAATAAAAATAAAAACTTTTAGTCTATTCCACACAATTTTTTAATAACTGACCTTGGTTTCGACAAATCTTTTACATTCTCAAGGTACCTTGTATCTGAGCAGCTGCCTTATATATCCACCAGGTCATGGGGGGAGGAAAAGGGAGGGGGATGAGTGGGGATTGGGGAAATGATGGTTTTATGAAGGGAAGGGGGAGGAGGTTAGGTGAATGAGAAGAGGGGGGGGGGAGAGGGGGGGAGGAGAGGGGGGGGAGAGGGGGGGGGAGAGGGGGGGGAGAGGGGGGGGGAGAGGGGGGGGGGAGAGGGGGGGGGGGGAGAAAAGAAAGTGACCAGTGACCTTAGCTGAAAGTGAGTTGTGTGGGTATTTGCCCAGCACCTTGTTATTTAGAGCTACTCTTTCATCATTTAGTTCCACAGAGCTGGATCTAATCTTGTTTGTCCATTTTACAATCCCCATCTGATAAAATCCTTCATGTACCCAAATGTTGTCAATTAGCTTATACTTAAAATTCCATAATCAAACAAAAACCTCTGTTAATTCTAATCCAAATACAGTATGTTCTATCAAAGTGCTCAGATGTCTTCAGTCATTTGAAAAGACATATACAAATTGAAAGTTTGGAGCACAAAAAGAATTTTCATTTCTTCATTATCTTATATAAGTTTCCCTAAGTCATTCCTAGATTTCCTTTTGTCCCTGTCATGGCAGATATTTTTTTGAACACTATATCACGAGGTCACTTAGGCTATTGAGGCATGGAATTGCTTGGGTCAAACATGGCCTCGTG
Source organism: Platycnemis pennipes (assembly GCA_933228895.1). Classification (NCBI taxonomy): domain Eukaryota; kingdom Metazoa; phylum Arthropoda; class Insecta; order Odonata; family Platycnemididae; genus Platycnemis; species Platycnemis pennipes. Next base: position 52,467,212 of record OW121846.1, read on the forward strand.
TGATTTCAGGAGGCAATTATACAACCTGAGGTATATTGCATATCTCTCATTTGAACATATTGCACAATTTATTTGCTGAACGGTATTCTAACTAATACGAGGTGCATTCAATATGGGTAAGGCAACGATCATCAAATGAAGAGGATGGACAAAATGGAAGCGTATCAGAGCATTTGTACCATCGAATGCACGTAATAAATATGTAATGTAAAGAAAAGAATAATAAAAGAAAATTTAAAAATATTAGTATTTGAACTGCGCGCCGCGGCGCCGTTATGGCGATGGTAGCGCACCTTTCGAACGGTGTTTGGGACTTAAACTTCAGGCTTGAACTATAGAATAGATTACAGTGATGCACTCTCATTGATTATATCAAGTACACTTATACAGTGTTCTTGGATTATATCTTAATTGGCACGCAGTCATATTTATTTGCAATGAAAGGCTGAAATGTAGCAACTTCAACAACACTTTCATGTAACAACTATATGGAAAATCATCCGTAGGGCATGATAACGCATACACAATAATTGTATGAGTATGCTATTATATAGCGCGTTGTAGTTGCATTATATTTTTTACTAGCTCTTTTAACTCATTTTGACTTCGGAACATGGCTGACTTGTTGTTGCCACGTTTAATTTCTAAAGTGAGAATACATGCTCAATCCCGCTCATACGTACTTACTCTAAAATAGGTTAAATATTTTCTTACTTAGAAACTATTCCCTTGCAAATACAACTCTTTGTTTTAAAATTTATGAATATTCATATTTTTGAAAATTGTTTGGCAACAATGACGCTGCTACCATTTGGATGCATTGGTATTAATTAAACCATATCAATAACCATTGAAATATTTAAATTACATAAAAAATATAGGAAGTACCTTGATAAGGTATATTCCTAAATTAAGTCTGTAAATAAGCTTGTAAGCACATTCCAACGCACGTACCGTTGCCAATGATAATAACTGTAATAACTTACTGTAGCGCCACTTTCATGTAACTAAGGCTTTTTTGCTTTTTTTCGATCAAATATTTATTAATATCAATTAAACAAGTGTGGTAAAGCGAGCACTTTTTTACAATACTAAATTCTACATAAAATTGCGCATCTTATATTAGTTTTTCGTCAAAACGACATTTCACTTCACATTATTAATCCTGAAATTTTACTGCAAGAGCCATGCTCTGCCGTTCTTATAGCCACGTATAAAATATCCGATTTTCGACCTCTTTTTTCTTCAAATATATTATGGAAAGGCCAAATTATTTTATTGCCAATCGATAGAAGGGCCAAAAGACGATGTGTCCTGAAATTTTCACAAAAATGATATCTACTTCGAAGTAGATATCATTTTTGTGATCATAATTCGGTGGAGCCACATTAAGGTCTATTCTTGGTCTACAGCAAACTTCAATCAGGGAAGTTATCTGTAGACTTTAAATAGACCAAATATAGACGTCTACAATTTTTAGTGTGCTCCCATGGTTAGTTTCACAGAGCTGGATCGAATCTTATTTGTCCATTTTGCAATCCACATCTGATAAAATTCTTCATGTACTCAAATGTTGTTAATTAGCATACACTTAAAATTCCATAATCAAGCAAAAGAAACTCCGTTCATTCTATCCAAATACAGTATGTTCTATCAAAGTGCTCAGATGTCTTCAGTCATTTGAAAAGACATTTACAAATTAAAAGTTCGCAGTAGAAATAGAATTTTCATTTCTTAAATATCTCATATAAGTTTCCCTAAGTCATTCCTAGATTTCCTTTTGACCCTGTCATAGGCAGATATTTTTTTGAACACTATATCACGAGGTCACTTAGGCTATTGAGGCATGGAATTGCTTGGGTCAAACATGGCCTCGTGTGATTTCAGGAGGCAATTATACAACCTGAGGTATATTGCATATCTCTCATTTGAACATATTGCACAATTTATTTGCTGAACGGTATTCTAACTAATACGAGGTGCATTCAATATGGGTAAGGCAACGATCATCAAATGAAGAGGATGGACAAAATGGAAGCGTATCAGAGCATTTGTACCATCGAATGCACGTAATAAATATGTAATGTAAAGAAAAGAATAATAAAAGAAAATTTAAAAATATTAGTACTTGAACTGCGCGCCGCGGCGCCGTTATGGCGATGGTAGCTCACCTTTCGAACGGTGTTTGGGACTTAAACTTAAGGAAGCGCCATATACGGTAGTGGAGAGAATCTGCCAGAGCGGCCAGAGAGAGCGAGAGAGTCTACCAGAGTCTACGACCTTTTGCTACGACCGATCAAGGGATTCAAGAATAGCAAGGATAGCAACATAGCAACCATGTGGGGTGAACTTTTGCCGTTGAGTTCTATCTCGTTGACACATGTTTTAGGTGTGTTTTCGTTTTGTTTAATGTAAAAAGATATTAAGTCAGTCAGATTTAATGATGTTCTTTAATCTTTGATTTTATTCCTGTTTCCAAGAGTTGAAAAAGGACGTGTACACATTCGGAAGAGGAGGCTATGGAGACTTTTGGTTTGAAAATCATATGTCAAAGGAACACCTTGCACGTGTTAGTAGGCGTCACTTCACAGTGTCACGCAAGAAAGTAGCATCAATTGACGTGGCCTACCTAAAAGACCTCAGTACTAATGGGACGTGGGTCAATCACATGTTGGTTGGCAAAGGCAACGAAATACCATTAGCGAACAATGACGTGATATCCTTGGCTATGCCGTGTATGAGAGGTAAGGACTTACATTCATCTTGAGAAATATGTTATAATGAATGCCATGTATTCATTGCTACTTCAATTGTTATCGTAGTGTTTTCATTCTCGTATCGTATAAGAGAGCAACCTACACTTTTCCCGAGGGATGTTAAGAAGAAGTACATAGTAGCAACGGAACTCGGATCAGGCTCATGCGGAGATGTTCGTCTAGTGTTTAAGAAGGTATTGAAAACAAAGTGTTGTATACCTACCTAGTACTACTTTGTTCGAGAATTATTACTGTCCGTTTTATTTTTAGAGCTCAGAAGAAGCATTTGCCATGAAAATCATTCGTAAAAGTGTACGTGGCAACGAAGGCCTCTACGACCCCTCCAAGATAAGAAAGGAAGTAGAAATTTTAAGAGCCCTCTCACATGTAAGTTGGAACCAGCACTGAGAAGAAACTTAACTTTCATATTGCACGTCTAATCAGTACCCACCAATGTGAGTCAGCATATAATATTGTGGCTGAATAAGTTGCCTTAATGGGAATATATATTTTTTTGCAGCCTTTTGTTGTATTCTTGCATGAATACTTCTGCAAACTGGAAAATTGTTATATGATTTTAACCTTAGCAGAAGGTGGGGATTTAATGAGATTTGTGATGCAACGAGAGTATCTGCCAGAGGTGGAATCTAAACTAATCTTCTATCAAATAGTCATTGGAGTGAATTATCTTCACTCAAAAGGAATCACACACCGTGATTTGAAGGTGAGATTAAGGGTAATTTTAGGGATGTTTAATGCTTCTTCAGTAATTTATTTGATTAACTAATGTCAATTGAAAATGAAGTAATTGTAAGCGACTAATGTAACAGAATATCCTTGGGTCATTTCATTTGATTTCCTTGACTAGTTTGGTGTTTACATCAAGTGTCTCAACATATCATTACTGAAATAGGAATATAAATAGTTATCAGAAAAAGAAAGTTATCATTTGTGGAAACATATCATCCACTCATGGGAGTGCATTGGTATTGAGATATAGTTGAGGTCTTTCATGTTCTTCCATTCCTGGAGATAACAATTTCAAGGGTGTTCCAATCTGCTTCTTCATGATGGCTTTTCTGGCATACCATTTTTCCATTCAAGGCTGAAGAAGCAAGCTGGAAGACAGGAAACTAGAGTCACTGAACTGAGGAAATTTTGTTGCTTTTGACATTGTGGAACATCCACAAGAGATAAAATGATAAATCACTGTGTTCGTCATGCCAATGATTTTATTGGTATGACCTGGGTTTCACTGTGTCATTTTCAGGTTAGGAAAATGGATCTTCAGCTTTATACATTCCAAATTGTGGAAGTAGTAATTTATTGATTGTACACCCGTCCACAATAAAAAGTTACCACTTCAGAGCCGAAATTTTTCAAAGTCCCGAGTTGATGGCGATTTGACAATGCTGCATCACGGCTTCCCTCTGGCGGAGCCTGGGGAAGCTCTAACCAAAAACAAACTCCCTTCCCTCCTTCCCCGTCCTTTCCTTCTTTAGCAGAAGGTATTACTGAACGGATGGTCTTCTTCTCATGCCATAAGGATGGTCGTTTCTCCGACTCCTACTGCACCACGTCTGAGGTCCCGAACATACTCTACGCTCACCACCGTCATCACGCATTGACATAACACCAAAAATCAACGTTCACTTAGAAGAGGAAATCGCAAATCATCGTTGCTCATTATCACCCTCCAATTTGTATGTGTCCCTTAAATAATTAATTCCTTGATTTATTGGTGTTGTTTCACGTTCGTGCCATTTCAGAGCGAGTTCATTTACATTTTTATGCTCACATCAATGTGGTCAGAAGCTTTGTAAATATCCCAGTGATCCCAATGTTTTAAGACTAGGAATAGGCTCAAAAGAAGAAAATAACGTTCCAAATGTCATAGCATTTCCACGAGTTAACCTTAGGATTTATGGAATGGGACTCGTAATTTCAATAATAATAATACCCATGAGATTTTTGCTTGTATAATACCAATACACATCTGCTCTTGACCACGCAGCCGTTTCCCTAAAATCCGGTCTAATATCTGCTACGTTAAGAGACGAGGGCCTCCCTGCGACAATGATGCAATATGGGGAGCTGCGCGAGGTTAAGGACCTAGGTTGAGAGGAGAAGAGAGAAAAGACCTCGGGCAGGAGACCTTCCTTACACGACTAGTTTCACCCAAGTTGTCAGCGTATAGATCTTTAGTGCATTACCTCATATTACGATTCTATTCTTCAACTGCAAAATTCTGCCGTCATAAACTATGGACACAATGTGCCTATTCCTATAATGCATAAAAAACAATCTTAGAAATCTCTTTAGCGGTCCATTAAAATTATCTACATCTACACGATACCCTGCAAGCCACCGCGAGGGTGTGTGGCAGGGGGACTACTTATAGGGCTTTCTCCGCTAACGGAACTGCTTTTTTACAATCATTATCTCCAGCATCCTTTATTGAAAAACATTGACCGCAATGGGCGTTGATGGATGTGGAAGGTGGGAGATGTATGAGGGTTACCGGTCCTAATTCAGCTAATGGCGCGCGCATGCGTCCACAACTAAATAATTATTCGTATGAGATTTAACTGATTGCAAGAGCTCCGTAAGCATGTGAAGACGTTTCCGTTGGTCAAAGTGCTACTAATGTTAGGCTGTACCTTCTTGATTATTCAATGTCTTTTTTCGTTCTTCAAAGGATGAGGACAGTGGCTACATAGGAATATTCCCGAATAACCATTGTTTATATGAGACCTTCAGGCGGTCGCAAAATACCCCCGACTCTCGCCCTAACCCTTATGCCTGACCGCGGCATTGAGCCACGAGACCTCCTACCCCTGCCGAAGGCTCGCCACCCACTAATCTCCTCCTAAGGTGGGAGGAGCGGCGTGGAAGCATGTCTGGTTGGGAATTCCTCGTCAGAAGTGGTTCGCATACGGGACGCGCGGGCACCCGGCCGCCTGCCGGCGAACTCCTCTCGAGGGGCCTATTGCTCGGATTGCGGAGTGGGTGGTCGGCATTTAGTAAATTTTCTTACAAATCTATATTGCAACTGAGAATACTAATTGCAAATTTATATGCTCTTTCTCTCTTTCCCTTCTGATGGACAGGTGCTCTATTATTCGACCATATTGCATACCAAACAATAATGCCAAAATGTTTTAATATTGCAGTGATGTTGCAGTTCAATAAAACAACGGCAAACAGAACGGAGGTGTTTGTTTACTCGGTGATTACATGGCTGAAACTGGATTTAAACTTATACATGCGACACTGTCTGAATTCCATCCATGAGGTCCATCTCCCACATCCGGGTACCCGCAAGGTAGCCGACCCAACGATACTCCACTGTTCGATATAATCGATACCGGTGGATCATTAAATATATTTCTTAAATGGACGGAATCAATTCATTTTTGCATGTGAACGGTTACTTCCTTCACACCATGTATGAAATAAATGATAGACTATCAAACCTAGATCATGAAACCATGTTGATAAACGTGTTCACTCTTGGGCATGTAAATGTTTTGAAATATTTGCCCGGTAATGTGAGTAGAAACAAACCTAAAAGCGATCAGGTGGAAGAGTGGATGTACAGACGTCTGCGATGTTTTACCTGCTTCCGGATCACCCATTATGCATGGGCACTGGGCTGCAAGGGCATAAATTCAGGATGTTGACCTGAGGCATACCGTGTGCAAGGGGTCTTGGGTGCAATAAAACGTATAGAGTAAGTTTTTTGGGCAGTGGAAAATTATTCCTTGTGGAGACCGGTCCTCCCCATCCCCATTGTCTCAGTACAGGGACTCAACAGAGTGGTCAGAGGGAACGTGCCGCCCCCCATTTGGCATTCAGCTCTCCTTTGAGGAAAGGGGAAAAGGTGGCTGAGGAAACGAAGAGTAATGGGGACTGGAGGGTGAAGACTCCCGGGACACCCCCAACTAAAATCCTCGCGGTCTAATTCCCTAATATCCGGCGAATATCCTCACGGAGTGATTTCCTACATTTCCCTACAAACGCATGCAAATTTTATTTAATAACTGAGTGGATGAACAGTGGACACACGCTAGGATTCTTGGCGAATTGTGATTCAGTATGGGTAGTAGATTTATTTCGCACACATTATCGGTGATTATTTTACCTATCGGGTATACTGCGCCTTTAGCTAGTAGTTTTCGGCCATATCTAGACTATACGCAATGGCAATCTAGTGCTATCGGTGTTTTATATTGACTCTTGTGGAAAAGCCTTCTCACATGACATTTCAACTTGGACAGCATCACATTTCCCACAAAACGTTTGTTATCCTTGTTCATATGGGGGTTGTTATTTCCTCTAGTAATTTAACTATCGCAATGCTTCCTTTCTCATTTAGACTCATGGAAGTTGTGAATGCCGTTTAAGCAGCAGAGGTGAATGTTTTGAAATTAGGAATTTTTTTACTTCTGTATATCTTAGGGAGCTTGAGGCTTTAAATTTAGATAATCGATTCTACAACATTTGAACCAATCTGAAAATACTTATCAACAGGTTAACGTCTACATCTGCGTATTAACGTGCAAGCCACCTCGAGGGCGTGTGGCAGAGGGTGAAGCTGGTCCAATATGAAATACTGACAAGCAATTCAAAGCTACAGTGCCACTACTTCACGGAGATATGTTAGAAATAAGAGTCACGTATAACTAGGTGGTTAGTATTTACTAATCCATGAAGCGAGTATTACATTACAAAAAGGGTTTAGAGTGGAATATCCTCAGAGGAAAAATCCACCAAGACCGGTTCTCGAACTCGGAACCCCCTGCCTGCTATTTTCGTTCTCACCTCAGGGCTACTATACCCTTTTTCTTCAAACACACTACCTAGATAGCTAAATTGCTCCACCTGCTCTAGTTTCTGACCTCCTACTTTTATGGTTATACTGGCCCTTTTTGTTCTTGAAAATTGCATTACATTCGTTTTATTCTGATTTATCTTTATACCGTATCTTTGGCACTGTCCCTGCAACGCATTCTTGCAGCGTGAATAAAAAGAGGAGGGCGAAAGGAATTCAAAAGAAAAATTAGTGTATTTCTGGGATGTTAAATGGGCCCTAGAAAGACTCACCTCTTTTCAAGGACTGAAGGGCGTGAATTAGAAGTATGTTCCCGGAGCATACGCAAAGAGAAATAACTTAACGTGATTCAGCTTAAACTTATCCGGTTGCACGATTCAATATTCTCGCGATTTCATCGACATAGGGTCAGTGGAGGTTAGTGACAAGGAGTACAGCTGAAAAACGATGAATTGGAAGCCTTAGATAGATAGATTATTTTTCGGTGGAGTTCCTCCAAGGAGGCCCTGAGGCACTCAGACCTATTGGCCCATTGTGCCAACCACCCTTTTAAGGAAATCACCCATAAAGGCCAATCGCCTTGCTAAAGGCCAACAGGTCCCCTATTGGGATTTCCCTTACCTCCCTGGGTTCCAAACATGGAGACCCCAGGTACCTATTTCGAGTCCTCATCACAGCAGGGCACTCGCATAATATGTGGGATGTAGTTTCATCCCCTTCTTCGCACCACCTGCATCTAGGTGAATCTACAATTCCCAGGAGGTGCAGGTGCCTCATCACCTGGTAGTGCCCCGTGAGGAGTCCCACTACCGTTCGTAATTGACCCCTGTTTAGTGACAGGAGTCTTTTGGCAAGCCCAGGCCTAGGTTCTGCTATGTGTAGTTTGGCCTGTCTAAGACTTGGTGTAGTTCGCCAGATGTCAGAATGCCGGGCTAAGCCCCACATTCTAATATCCGTTATCCCTATTGACGTAGCAATAGGTATGATTGGCTCTGGCCCAATTGGATCTCGGCTGGAACCGGCCCTTGCCAGCTCATCAGCCATGTCATTTCCGGATATGCCTGCATGACCAGGCACCCAGAAAAGTTCCACCTTGCCGCATCTGCCTATATCATTGAGTGCCTCACGACACTCCTGCAGCAGTTGTGATTTGCACCATGGTGATGTCAGCGCCTTTAAAGCTGCCTGACTATCCGTGCATATGTGTATCGGTCTGTTAAACATCCCGATTTCCTTAATAGCATACGCACAGGTCAGAAGTGCATATACCTCTGCCTGAAACACCGTAGCATGTTTTCCCAAAGGGATTGAGAGCTTCCTTGGTGTGCTATAATTGTAGACCCCTGCTCCCGCTCTTCCTTCTTTCCTAGAGCCGTCCGTATACCATACCTTGGCCCCAGAATGAAGTTCTTTCCCCTTTCCTCTATCCCACTGTTCCCTATCCGGGAAGTGGGTTTAGAAGTAGGGGGGTGTTTGGTTGAACCTGGCTATCATTCCATCACTGCCCATCCCGAGGATGGGACTCGACTTCATGAGCTCTGTCCAAACTTGTCTGTGACCATAGGAACTTCCTTTGTCATACCACCGTCCCATACATTTGAGACGATAAGCCGCTGTCCTTGCCTGCACCTCAGCTTCCACATGGAGTGGAGCGAGGTTCAGCAGCGTTTCCAGCACCAGAGTTGGGGTTGTTCTCATAGTCCCTGAAATGCCCATACAGGCCATTCTTTGAAGGTGGTTCAGTTTGTTCCCAGCAGTTTTGAGCCGGACTCTCTTCCATCAAACTATAGAACAGTACAAGAAACTAGGTTTAATGACTGCCGTATAAATCCATCTAATGGCTTTTGGCTGAAGTCCCCATGGTTTACCAAGGGTCCTCCTGCACATCCATAAGGAGGCACAAGCTTTCTTTGCCTTGGTCTCCAAATCCTCTCCCCAGTTAAGCTTGGAGTCCAGAATAACCCCAAGATAATTGGCCGATGGTGAGGGATATAAAACCTTTCCCTGCAAAGAGGGAGGTCTAAAGCCCTCCATTTTCCTTCTATTGGTAAACAACACAAGCTTAGGGTTCTCTGGATTTACAGTCAGCCCTGTTTCTGCACACCAACCCATTGCCTTATCCAGGGCTTTCTGCATGAGTCCAGAGACAGTATCAAGGTACTTTCCAGTGATGAGTATAGCCACATCATCTGCGTACCCTTGAGTGTATGCGCCAGTCCTATTCAATTTTAAAATAAGACTGTCGACTACCATATGGAGCCTTCCCTTAGGCCACTACCCACAGGGGCTCCCGAGTCAGACTCTACCCCCATGGGGGAGACCAGGCTTGGTGCCTCCTTGAAGGTGGGCCCAGAGAGGTTGAAAAGGATGTCGTCCTCCTCATGCCCCTCATACCCTCCCCATGAAGGGTATGAGGGGCAATTGGGAAGTGTGGGTCTCCCAGAAGGAACCCCCACAGGCAAGGTTAAGGTAGTAGAGGATGCGTCCCGACTGGGATCCCCATCGGGGCTCTCCACCGGTATCGCATCCCCCAAGGAAGAAGACAGACTACAAGAGTCCATGTGAAGAGTGCGCCTCTCAGCACCCTCCATAGTTTTGTTTGAGGGTTCCAAGTTTGGTCTCACGAGTAGCTAGGGAAATATGGTGTCCGCCCATGCAGAGCCCCGCATGCATGGGTAAGGCTAAATAAAACCGGAGGTCGCCCAGTATCCGGAGTCTCTCTGTTAGTGACTTCTTACCCTCCGCCTCGGTCCATAGGCATGTTCTGCCCTTGTCCCTCCCTGGAGTCACTGACCCCTTACCCCCAATTGGAAGCCTTAGGGTCCATGCCACTGGAACAATGTAAGCGAGTCACGGCACTTCCAGCCCCTGCCACGCCGCACGGAGCCAGACCCCGGAGATTCGATCGGAAAATCATATGTATTTTTCGGTGCCGCAGATTTATTTTATATTTCTCTTCAGTTTCTTGCTTGTGAGTCTACAATGAGTGGTCTGATATAAGTCACTTGACAGGTCTCTTCCAAAAACGCTAGATATTCTCTACATTTTGTAAAAATTTTATCTGAGAACAGCGTCCGACATTTTTTCATGGAATAGCACTAAAATGCTTTAAAAATATTTGAAGCTTAGGTAATTTAAAGGCAAATCCTTGTGTTAATAGATCATGCTATTCTTTCTTCATTGAAATTTTTGAATTTTTGCCTTTATTTCGTCGTAGAAAATTTTGATTTTATAACATAAATTACAGATGAATTATGTTATCAGCATTTATATATGTTAACGATCGGTGTTATTTTTAAATCATCGGTGAATTTTATTTGACTGCGCGATGAGCTCGAAAACTGCGCTTGTATAGTAAATGGCAAAAATACTTATGCCACAACTGACACATACAGATTTAAACAAGATAAGAGAAGACTTGGTGGACGTCTTAACGGAATATAAGTGTTAAGTTCCAAGTTTAATTGGGTAATAAATGAGGAAAAATTATCGCGGATATATTTAGAATTTATTTCAAATTACACACAATCCTCGCACTCTCGCACACTCGTTTGGTTATTTCTCAGAATGAATACTCATCGGCAATTCATATCGCAGTATATGCTATTTCAAAAATAAAAGAAAACTCACTTAATAGATAAAAGTATCAAGGAGATTATTAGGAACAGGCGATAATATTATTCCGTTGTTACCAAATGCCACAAAGATACAACAACGCAGTAAAGAAAACTGGAATTATCAGAAAAGAAACCAAAACAAAATGCAAAATGGTGATTATCTAAACTATCTATTTAAAAAAAATTATATATGCCTATATATTTAACCGAATTAAAAAAAATGTATATTAGTTAAAGCTATTATTATTTATGAATAAATAAAATATATATTAATAATCCATTGGAATATTAAATACACTGCCAAAAAAATTAATATATACCGAAAAGAGTGAAAAACGGCACTATTTACTCACCTCGAGAAAAAAGGTTCGGAAGCCGCAAAAGCACCTGGGCGAAGAAAACTGACCTTCCCCAACCAAAGAGTAGACCCTTACTGATGACTGCAAGGCAACGGAAGCTTCCCCTAGTGACTGACGCGCAGTGGTACCGTTATATATGGAAAGGAGCGCTGGACTGGAATTCCAGTTGTGCCGCCATTGGCAAGGGTGCCTCAGGACTGGAATTCCAGTCCTGCCGTGCTGAATGGGTTAATTGGGTAATAAATGAGGAAAAATTATCGCGGATATATTTAGAATTTATTTCAAATTACACACAATCCTCGCACATTCGTTTGGTTATTTCTCAGAATGAATAATCATCGGCAATTCATATCGCAGTATATGCTATTTCAAAAATAAAAGAAAACTCACTTAATAGATAAAAGTATTAAGGAGATTATTAGGAACAGATTGAACGTCTCTTAGATGCATTGGTCAAAACTCCAAGTGATTTCCTATTCGTAGGTCTCTGTTCGAAACCCAGCAGTCCCTACTTGAGTACTGCGTGGCACAATGCGCAGGGGGAAATAGTCGCCCTTCAATTTTAAGGTTACAACGTTTTCTCGTATTGTTAAATGGAAATGTCTATTAAGGACAGGACGGGTAATTTTACAATGTGACCAGAACACATTCTACGTAATTAGAAGGAATACGTGGAATTACTGAACGACTGTGCAAAAAGGCCTAGAAGATTTTTATGGACTCGCCCGTGGGGTATGCGAGGAGAATATATTGTTGGAGGATTTTGTAGAAACTGTATTGACGTCTAAAACGGAAACGAGAGTAACAAGGGAATGCGAAGGCAACTGAATCTCTCATGCTGCTAAGCTTATGCTTAAAATCATCAACCGAGGTATGGAAAAGAGAGCAATAAATGAATTAAGCCGCCTTATCCGCGATATCTGCTAGAGCACGAGTCAACCAAGCCTGTCATTTATTCCCCTCTGTGATAAAACGTCTCTTTAACCAACGTAATTCTCCTTCGGACTTCAATGTTGGCAGAATACTCCTTTTCCATACTAACCTGGATACTACATTACTCCCCCTGCTGTATGATCTAACCCCTCTCTTCTAAATTAAAATCACCCTTCATGCATGCAAAATTTCATTACTTGAGTCTTCTTATGATTTAAGTCCTTGGGTGACTAGTTGACCAGGGCTTGATTACCCGCAAACCTTATCAACTTTCCCCTACCTATACACCTGTATCGAGCCCCCCCACCATTCCCTCCGAATATGAATTAAAATTCCGGTGACTACGCACAGCCTTACGCAACCCCTCTCTCTAATACCACCTCATCTAATTCCCCGTCCGCTTCTCTCTCACCAGCACTTTCTCGATAATGCATGAACTTTGACTCAGTCTTCTGTTCTTCCTATTTATTCCTGTTGTACGCAATAGTTCCATTAACCCTTTCCTCTTCACTCTGTCAAAAATATTTTTGAAATTAACAATACACGCAGATACATTCTGATTATATTCTAATCCTTTCCACTAATTCCAGTGATGTTGATTGAAAAACTGCTTTCCGTTGATAAAATCTAAATTTCAGAAAAAAACTGAAGAAAAAATTTGAGAAAAATTTGAAATCATTCCAGAGAAAGAAGATTTACTGCTGATTAAAGTTTATTGCATTCCAGTAAAAAATGTGAATGGTGGTGCGCGGCAAGGCCCAGGGCAGAACATGAGGCCATGGACCAAAGGGAAGGGGTTAATTCCTCCTCAATCCCAGCATCCGTAATTTCACTCTGAGCATTTATCCTGATAATGTGGCCTGCAATGGACACTAGAGCTCTGAAGACGCACGTTCCACATGTAGCGGCTCCCGGAGACAAGAACATAACACACTATGCAGCGAAAGCGTTTGTTATATCCAACACAAAATCTTTGTTGTGCCTTAACATAAGCACCCTATGAACCTATTTAGGGAAGACAATATTACAGTTATTATTTAATCTACATAGTTAACCACATTTGAAAAAACGTGATGCACCATTGGTTATTTGATACAATAAAAAACAGGGGAAACTGTGAAAAATCAATAAGGAATAACTCTCACCGGCTAATATAATTTAGTAATTGGTCCATCCACCATTGTTTCTTATGACGAGGCCAAGCCTCTTCGGCATAGAGAGGACCAAGTTCTGGCAGAGTGGCTGGCCAATGTCCTCCCATGCCTCGAGAACCTCCTCCCAAAGCTCGTTCGCATTAGCTGGCCGTCGTTCCTTTTTGTTGACCTCCCTCGCCATCACGCTCCATAGATTTTCTATGGGTTTGAGGTCCGGGCTTCTTGCAGGCCAGGGCAACTGCTGCACTCCATTCTCCTCAAACCATTCCTTCACCACCCTACAGGTATGAACCCTAGAATTGTCCCAGTGCAATTAAATTAAAATGGAAAATCATTAAATTTTACGAAAGAAAAGATTTCTATTAAAATTGAAAAAATACTTTTTTGAGGTAATGATCTACCCTATCATCTTACAATCACTATTAAAAATTATGAACATTCAATGAATTTTACCTCAAATTGAGTCAATAAGTATTAATAGAGACACTGAAAAATGGTAAATAAAAATAATCAAAAGCGGTGTTTAAAAATGACAAATACGGTAAATAAAATCATTTTAAAAAGGTGAAGGCTGTGTTTAATGTTGGGAAAAAGGCGTCTTAAAGGAAGTTTTTTTTTTAATATTATTAATAAAGACTTCATACCAATGTGAACAAACAGTTAATAGTACATACATTTGAGATCCAATACAGAAGTTATGGCTACCCTACGCAACATAAAAAACACAGTAGGCAAAATTAAGTTAAAGGCGTATTAATGAGATAATGGTAATAACAATAACAGAGTGGAGTAGTGGACTGCAGGTAACGAAGTTCGATTCTTACGCTGTTTAAAATTTTTCTTTCAACCATTGAATAAAAAACTTTATCATCCTTCATTTCCTCTCATCCTTCAAATACATTGTAAAGTTAACGTGATGATTCCACGATTTAATTCTGTAATATAAATTTTTTCCAATCATTTCCTTTCGCCGAATTTAATTATTTTTTTACTTATAATTTTGCATGAAATTTCTGATAATCTACTTTTTTTAACTGCCTACTAGCATTACCCTAGGAATACAGCACGGCTGTATTATTAGGTAGTGTTAAGGATTGACTTGCGACTGCCCATACACTAGCCCTCATTTTTAACAACTACGCTCTTATAGGTTCCCAGGAATATGGTGAATGTAGGCGACCCGCATGACATTCGGCTTAATTTTTTTCTCGCACATCCCGACCTATGGAGTAAAAGGTCAAGACGAGTATTTTTTATTTTGTTTTCCTCGTTTGTGGCACGGATAAAATCTTCTTCTCATTTCGTGACCCGAGTTACTTAACCTCTCCTTGTTGGCATCTACCATACGTACATTCCATTTGCGGGGCGCATCGATCACGAGGCTGCGAGATGGTAAAATCTCCGATCCGGATCTGAATTTTTACTGTCCCTGGATATGATTTCAGTAGCGAATGAAATGGAAGACCCGTGGATCTTTGGATCCGACCCGACCATGCTTAATTTAAGAGTGGTACATTTGTAAATCTAATTTAAACAACAAAGTGTAATAAAGTGAGTATTCAGATGTAATGGTTTGAAATTGAATATGATAACATTTTTGATGTAGTGACTGAAAGAAAAAAATTAAACTGTGATTGGGATCGAACTTCGCAAAGTACACTAGCTCTCGTTGTAAGCCTGAATCCGGTGGACGTAGGCAACCCGCACGACATCCTACTGTTGTGGGGTTTTTTTTTCCCCGCAATGCCGGGGTAATGGGGAAAAAAAGTCATCTCTTTATTTTGCTTCTAGTTGCACGGGAACATTTTCATCGAATTACGTGACCTTAGTTACACATCCTCTTCTTGTCAATATCTACCGCACCTACATTCCGTTCACGGGGCACTTCGATCGCTATGCCGTGAAAATTTAAAATCTACCCGGATCCGATTTTGCTCCCGTGTCTTTGGATCCGAATCCGGAACCGAGAAAAATGAAATATCCGATCCGGCCATCACTAAAGAAAATATTTCATGCAACAAAAATTTGGCATTTGCAAAATATCTCAAATTTCATTTAAAAAATCGTGTTTCAAAGAAGAAACAGTTGATTTCGCAATTAAACCCTAAAGTCGATTATTTCGTGAATCCTGTCGCAAAAAACTTTTCGCGAAAATGTCATGTTCCTAAGTATTAATAAATAGTTACCATAATCATAACAAAGGTGTGAATGCATTTTCTTTACGATTAAATCCATACCTACTGATAAATAAATCCTTCCGGGAACATAAGTTGTCCTGACGGCAGCTTCACATTGTCGAGAATAGTTCTATACTGTTCCCCGTTCAAATTCCCCTCGATTCACCAGCATACTCCTGGGCCATCCGCGCACAACCACCCCCAAGTATGGACGGAGAAATGACCACTTCTCCCACG
The DNA here is from genome assembly GCA_933228895.1 of Platycnemis pennipes. Lineage (NCBI taxonomy): Eukaryota > Metazoa > Arthropoda > Insecta > Odonata > Platycnemididae > Platycnemis > Platycnemis pennipes. The sequence continues at coordinate 52,483,279 of OW121846.1, forward strand.
CTGCTTAATATATTGAGGGTCATATCTGGCGCTTCTTGGCCGGTATACGGTGACAGGACCACTCGCTGCAGAGGAAAAGGTCTTTTCATCACTGAAAACAACTCTTCTCCAAAACTCTTCTTCCTCCCGTATAAATCTTTGGGCAAACTCCAGCCATGCTGCCCTGTGTGCATCGGTGAGAATTTCTTTCACTGCCGCCCGCCTCGCGTGTATTCCCGCATAATGGAGACGCAGATGCACTGTCTCTGGTGACACTCTGAAATTTGTTAAGGAGTGCGCCTCACTAGCGGTCGTAAATGGGTTTTCTCTCACATACTGAACTAACCGAGCATCATCTTCCGGGGTCGTCACTCTCGGCCTTCCCGGCCCTTCTTTCCGGTCGACGTTCAGTTCCATCATCCACCGTCTCTTGACTTTAAGCACGGTCACATGAGAGACATCCTATTCCATGCAATATCCCTAGCAGTTCAATTGCTCTCCAGCAACCCCACTATACGGTGTCGCCTTCTCGGAGTAAGCTGCGGCATCGCAAGTAGTAAACTCCTAGCGTTTTCAGCAGTCAGGTCGAGATGAAATCCAATAGCGTAGTCCAATCGGTGCCGGGTCAAGTCTAGGAGAGTAATGTTAATCAAGAGGTGCCAAGTCGAGTCCGTCGGGAGAGTGTGTTCAGAAAGTGCGAAGGTCGAGATCCGGGTGCGTACGTAGTCTTCTTAAACCCAGAAGAAATCCCAATAAGGGATTTCTTCTGGGTTTACCCAGCCACTCCTTCCCCTCTCTCGCTCTCCAAGGAAACTACATGCCCAGATATGGGCGATAAGTGACCACATACCACTTCACTGAGGCCCTATTCTTAAATAATGCCGAGATGGGAAATGGGTCTGGATGCGTAGATTTTTTCACCTTAAGAATCATCCCGGACACGTTTTTTGACACCCACCTCTCCATCCACGACACATCGGGTCTTCTTCCTACCGGTTCAAGTCTCCTTCAGGGCCCAAGCACAATGGGTATTTAAGGAGCAGGTAAAGCATGGCTGGTTTTTACTCTCTTTGGACTGACAAAGGTGGACGGGGATTTTTGCAGTGGGGGGGTGGACCGCAACGGTGCCCTGCGACAATCGGCTGCGAGGAGTGAGGCCTCCCGAAACGCAGCCTTCTTTTCGATTGCTGCTCCGAGGGCCTCCCTCGAAGATGATCGCGTAGGCTTGGCGACTGCGGAGAGAGTGACGACCCAAATATGATCGCAGCTCGAAGCAAGAGTTGTCATTAACACCGTCGATATGCCTTAGTCAAAAGCGTTCCCAAAATATTCCCAAATACTCCATTTTTGCCTTTATTTCGTCGTAGGAAATAATGAGATCATAAAATATTCGAGATAAGAGCTCGAAAATTGCGCTTGTATAGTAAATGGCAAAAATACTTACGCCACAACTGACACATACAGATTTCAACAAGAAAAGACTTAGTGGACGTCTTTACGGAATATAAGTTTTATAGTCTATCCAAACAGGGAAGGCAGGTAAGAGATTAAGGCACAGCTCGAGAGCCCAGCAATAGCCGCGTACCTGCCGTGCGCCAAATATAGCCGGGGTCCTGATGACCGCGTGCGCTATAATGAGTCCTGAATCGCATTCCACTCTGAAAAATTATCACATAAAAGTAAGCGTAAGTTGTTAATTTTTACTACAGTTTTGATTTCTACTGGTGATTTCATGAAAAAAAGAGTCTAAACACGACGGAGTTATGTAACACTTAGTGGTTGCAAAAAATTGTGTTTTTTTTAAAATACAATACAAACATATTTGTTTTATGACAATAAATTGTTTTTATTCAATTAGATTTGGTTTTAGTAAAAAGCAGTAAAAAGTTTAATAAATAGTAAATAAGTAAAAGTTAAATAGTTAAAAAAATCAAAATACAATTTTTTGCAGCCACTAAGTGTACAACGACAATACCACAGGCCAGTTACTCGGAGGATCATTTGTGCAGCATTTGACAGTTGAGCTCACCGCTGAAGCACAAAGAAATTCGCTCTGGCGTCGCTTGAACTTGAACTAGTTCCTTTGAAAGAAACAAATAGACGATTAGTTGCATGTTCATTCAATTGCAAATAGCTGAGGCGTATTGATTGAAAAGACTGATGTCTCAAGCCATGTTTTTTGTTTCTTTACCGACATTTTTTTAAATCTCTAGTTCCTTATAGCCACTTGGTCATGAAATTTACAAGAAAATGTTTCATTTCCAAAAATCAAACAGGAATACTCCCGGAGTATTTTCATGAGGTCAAAAAAGTGGACACGTTATGCCCCAAAAGTGGCTACTATTAACTCATTCACAAATTTTTATCTCTTTTATGTTATATGATCACACTTAGAACTTTCAATTATACAGTTCCTAATATTAAAACTCGGATATTGGACAAGATATGCAAAACAGCAAGAAAGATTCTGTTCAAAATGAGAGCTACCTCTGATTTTAAAAAGTTCATTTATTTCTTGGTAAAAAGTAGTAGGGGATTGCTGGTTCTGTAACGAGGTCATCCACGAAGCTAAACTTCCTTTCACTTTTGCGTACTCTAGCTGAGCTAGGCTGACGTCACGCTCCGACATAATGACAACATACCCCCCATCCACCCAACTGCAACTTGTTTAAAAAAAAAGGTAAGACCCGGTGAAGGGAATTATTCAGGTAATACACACATGCAAGTGACATGCGTAATAATAAAGACAAATTTATCATTTTTTTCAATTTTTTAATTCCAATATCAATTGGTTTCCTTTTTTTTATTTTCAAATCCTCTCCCCAAGCATCTTCGTTGAACAATTTAATTTCATCTTTGTTTAATTTAAAATACTTGGGGAGGAATATTTCCCTCTTCACCCCACCGAATAAGATCGTCGCCAGCAGTCCGCCAAAGT